>CM061139.1:13122707-13518456 GCA_030789695.1 Scilla litardierei
CCTCACAAATACCTCTGCAACGGTGACGGCGTTGTAAGGATGCCGAAGCGGAACAAAGTGTGCATATTTGCTGAGGCGGTCAACCACAACAAAAATGACAGTGTATCCTCCCGACTTTGGTAACCCATCAATGAAATCCATGGAGAGGTCCTCCCATACTCGCTCAGGTAAGGATAGCAGCTGTAGTAGTCCTCCTGGGGACATAGCCTGGTACTTCTGACGCTGGCACATGTCACACTCCGCCACAAACCTCGCCACCTGCTTCTTCATCTCTCTCCAGTAGACCTCCTTAGCCAGCCGCTGATAGGTCTTGAGGACCCCAGAATGTCCTCCAATGGCACTGCCATGAAACTCCTGGAGTATGGCCGGTATATATGTGGAAGTCATTGGTATCGCTAACCTCTTCCAGTACAGCAACCGTCCCTCCTGTAGAGAATACACTGGAAACTCCGTAGACCCCTGCAGAAGAGCCTTCCGTATACCTGCTATCTCCGAATCCTGCTCTACCTCCTGCTGTAGCAGCCCCAAATCCTGAAGAACGGATACTGCTAGTGCTGCCAGCTATACCTCCTCTCGCCGGGATAATGCATCTGCAGCCTTATTTTCCAGCCCTGGACGATACTCAATCTCAAACCTGTATCCCATCAGCTTCCGAAGCCATTTCTGATGCTCCTCCGCTACCATCCGCTGCTCCAACAAGTACTTCAGGCTCTGCTGATCTGTACGTATTATGAAGCTCCGCCCCCACAAGTATGGCCTCCACTTCTGTATGGACAACATTATGGCCATCAGCCCCTTTTTCGTAAACCGACCGCAGTCGGGCCCTCGTGGTCAACACCTGGCTGTAGTAAGCTATGGGCCGCTGCTACTGCATCAATACTGCTCCCAGCCCATGTCCTGATGTGTCTGCCTCTACCATGAAAGGTCTGAAAAAGTCAGGCAACGCCAATACTGGCACAGTGGTCATTGCCATTTTCAGGGCCTCAAATGTTGTTGTCGCCTCCTCTTCCCAGTGAAACTGGTCCTTCAATAACTCCGTCAGCGGCCAGGCAATCGTCCCATACCCCTCCACGAACTTGCGATAGTATCATGTCAGCCCCAGGAAGCCCAGTAGCCCTCTGAGCGTGGTGGGACGCGACCAGTCCAGCATGACCGCTATCTTTGCTTTATCTGCTGCCACCCCGCCTGCTGATACCACGTGCCCCAAATACTCCACCTGTGGCTGCCTGAAAAGAGACTTCTTTCTGTTCATATAAAGCTGATGGTACTGCAGCTCCTGAAACACCACCTGCAGGTGGTCCAAATGCTCCTCCAGAGTACGACTGTACACCAAAATATCATCGAAGAAAACTAGTACGAATCGCCTGAGAAAGGGTCGGAATACCTTATTCATAAGAGCCTGAAAAGTGGCAGGTGTGTTTGTCAAACCGAAGGGCATGACAAGAAACTCATAATGACCCTCATGCATCCTGAACGCCGTCTTAGGCACATCCTCTCGTTGCATCCTGATATGGTGGTAGCCAGACTTAAGATCTAACTTATTGAACCAGGCTGTCCCGTGTAGCTCGTCCAGAAACTCGTCAATCACCGGTATTGGGAATTTATCTGGGACCGTCTCCTTGTTCAGCGCCCTGTAGTCTACGCAGAACCGCCAACTACCATCCTTCTTCTTTACTAACATCATTGAGCTCGAGAACGGACTCACATTCGGCTGGATCACCCCTGCCTGCACCACTCTGACACCATTCTCTATATCTCGTCCTTCTGATGCTGGGGTATCGGTAGGGCCGCACGCTAATGGGGGACACACCCTCTCGTAGAACAATGGCATGCTCGTGGTCCCGTGGTGGTGGAAGACCCCGAGGCTCCTGGAAGATCTCCTCAAACTGCTCCATCAGCTGCTGCACCTCTCCTGGGATGGGCTGCTCTGTACTGGCCTCTGCGCCTCCCTCACCTGCCAACGAGTACAACTTCACTAAATATCCTCATCCCTCTGTCTGGATGGTCCTCACCATGGTCTTCAAAGAGACCAAAACTCTGCAGAGGCTGGGGTCCCCCTTGAGTATCACTGCTCTCCATGCCTCCTAAAACTCCATCCGCAGCAGCTTCCAATTTATTGTCATCTTCCCTAACGTCTGTAGCCAGGTCATGCCTAAATGATATCGTGCTCCCCAGGTCCAGAGGTAAAAAATCTGCAATAACCTGTATCCCCTGCATGGTCAGTACCAGCCCCCTGCAAACTCCTCGGCTGCTCTCCTTCTTTCTCGTCCCCATCATCACGCTGAAGCTGCCACAATCTGTCAGCTGGAGTCCCTGTTGTGCCACCACCCTCCTGTAGATGAAATTATGGGTAGCCCCACTGTCAATGAGCACAGTCACCTCCTGGTCACCGATCTCCTCCCTCAACTTCATGGTGTAGTTCGGTGTGAACCCTACCACGGAGTTGAGGGATACCTAGGCCACGTCCAACTGCTAGCCCTCAGCTCCTCCTCTGCCTCAGCTGTCTCCTCCTCGAAGTCAGCCTCGTCGTCGTCGTCCTCCAACAGAATCACCTGGAGCTTGGCCCCGCACACCGATGGCCTGGTGAGAATCGCTCATCGCATCTAAAACACAAACCCTTCTGCCTCCCTCTCTCATCTCAGCGTCTGCCATGCGCCTGAACTGCCCCCAGGCTGTGGGACACTACCCTTCTCTCCAACCTTCTCCCTGACCCCCGAATCAGTCCCCGTAGTGGCCCTCTGATGTCCTCCTGTCACAGGCTGACTACGACCCGTCGATCCGCTCCAACCACCCCGGGCCCTCCTATCCTCCAGCTGAAAGTCCTCTGCCATCTGAGCGTACTCCATGGCCTCCATCAAACTCTGCGGCTTATGCATGCGAACGGCTGCTCGAATAGTGGGCTTCAGCCCCTTCATGAAGGTGCTCTCCATCGTCTCGTCGGTCACCCTGTGCACCTGTCCTGAAAGGGCCTCGAACCTCTCTAAGTAGTCCCTCACCGTCCCCTCCTGTCGGAGAGAAAGCAGCTGCTCCCGTACGTTCCCCACGTGGGGGTCCCTGAACCTCTCTACCATCTGGTCTCTGATCTCCTCCCAAGAGCGAAAAGGACGCCTTGCGTCCTTCCACTAAAACCACACCAGGGCCTTCCCATCCAAACATATGCCTGCAGCCTCCAACTTCTGCTTCTTCGTCATGCGGGAGACTCTAAAAAATCTCTCCACCCTGTAGACCCACGAGACCGGGTCCCCTCCATCGAATATAGGCATCTTCAGCTTCTTTAGGCAGTCCATATTGAATCCTCCCCGGTCCCCGCGATCTCCTCCCTGTCTAGGCTGATGGTAGTGCTGATACCTCTTTTGGCGCCGCTCGTAGCCCTCATGGGGCCCTCCTCCTTGGTCTTCGTACCCCTCGTCGCCTCCAAACCTGCCCTCTGGCCTCTCCTGGAAGTCGCTGTGTCCCCCACCTGCACCTGCAGTGCGTCCCTCCAGGTGGTGGGGCGGTGGCTGCCACCTACTGTCGCCAAATCGAGGGTAGGGAGGGTCCCGATAACTCTCGCCGTAGTCTCTGTGCCCCTGAAGTCCCCTGGGTCACATCTCCTCCTCAAAGTCGCGTGCCGGTATCTCCCGATGTGGCTGACCGTCGAAAAAGGGCTGAAGAACGTCGTGTGACGCCTGAAATTCGCCGCGCGAGGGCCTGTGGCGGGGCCGCGGCCTGCCTGGGGCGGGGCCGCGGCCTGCCTGGGGCAGGGCCGCCGGCCCCGCCCGGGCATCCTGGGGGCCCCAGCGCCCCCCCCCCCCCCCCCCCCCCCCCCCCCCCCCCCCCCCCGGGGTCGGCAGGGGCCGCTGGCCCCCTGGGGGCTTCGCCACCCCCGGGCGAAGCCAGGAGGGTCCGCCGCCTCCCTGGCGGCCCTCCTGGGGGCGGCGAAGGCCTGGGGGCGGCTGCGGCCCCCCACATGCTTCGCACGCCTGTCGTTGGGGTAGGGTGTGGCCGCCGGTCCATCCTTGAGCTTCCACCGCCTTCTGCCTCACTTCTTCGCGGTAGTCGACCCTCCATGGCCCCTCTTCCTCATCTTCGACAAATTCCTCCACCAAAAAATCGTTTTCCGGGTCAAAGTCCTCAACTTTCTCATTTCCCTTGCCCAAAAGTGCCGCCTTTTCCACCGCTTTAGGGTTTCCCTCCCCTTTGTTGTTCGTCGCCAATTGATTTAGGGCTCCCATCAATTGCGCGAATTGATCGTCGTGCTTCGCTTGATTCGACGCCAATTGGGAGATGGAAGTAGTTAATTTTGCCATGGTCTCATCGTTCCCCGCCAACGACTTTTTGATTGCCTCGATCTCGCTCGTGAACTTTGCCTCCAATGCCTCAATTTTATCATGTGATCTCGTTGTAGCCGCCATCGATCGTCACGTGCTCTGATACCAAATTGTTAGGAACTAACAAAAGATGCAATTTTTATATAGAACTAGTAATGAAGAACAAGATAATTGAGCACAAAAGAGGTGCGCTCTCCTCCCAAGACACCGAAGAAGACGTCCGCACTCGTCTACCTATGGAATCACACAAATAACAATCATCAAAAGCATAGCTAAACCAAGGCGGATAGCCCCCTATTTATAATAAAAACTAGGGCAAAGGGGGCTAGGACATGCGGCTAAAGGGGGCGGCTAGGACTAGGGCATGCGGCAATGGGGGCGGCCTGGGCTTGTGCTTGGGCCCCCCCCCCTTTCCTGCGGGTACAAACCCGCAGGCGGATGGATGGGCCGGGAGGCCCATCACAATTCTCCATAGTTGAAGTGTCCATGCGACCTATTTTATTGTATTACATGATAAGAAACTCTTACATCCTATCCTAGACCTGAGAAATTCTATAACACAAAAATTCTAGCCATGGAAGGGCTCTGTTTTTTTCTGCAGTAGCAGGAATCTTGGCTGGACTAATTTCTTAGTCCTGAACCTCTCGATTAGGTTATGGTTTAACCGTAACACACAAATCAAGAAATATGTATCTGATATTTAATATCACCACAGGATAAAATCGTAATCTTGTCAGTTGATTTAAATGCATGGTTGATATTATCCTAAGAATCCTATAGCTCCATTAACTCATGGAATCAAATCTTTCCAGTAATATATGGTTTGATCATCAAAAAAAGTGGGAAGGAATATATATACATACATATATATATATGCAAAAAATGTACCTAAGAACGTGCGCAGGTAGAATTACCTGCGCACGCCCCCTCTGTTCGGTGTTTGTAAGTATTTTTTTTTGAATTTTTTTTTTCAGTAGCTAGATATACTTGTTATGAAGCTCCCCACAAAATTTCAGGTCAATCCGACACCGTTTGAGCCTCCGTTCATCGATTTCAAAAACGTTGCACAAAACTGTCCAAATTCTGGACAGTTTTGCGCAACGTTTTTGAAATCGATGAACGGAGGCTCAAACGGTGTCGGAATGACCTGAAATTTTGTGGGGAGCTTCATAACAAGTATATCTAGCTACTGCAAAAAAAAATTTCAAAAAAAATACTTACAAACACCGAACAGAGGGGGCGTGCGCAGGTAATTCTACCTGCGCACGTTCTCAGGCACATTTGCCCCTATATATATATATATATATATATATATATATATATATACATACATATATATATATATACATACATATACACATATATATACATATATATACACATATATATACATATATATATATATATATATATATATATACATATACATATACATACAGTATATGTTTCAGGTGAATAAAATATCTGAATGAATATGTGTATAAATATATCAGTCTCCATGTGCTTGCTACAGAATACATCTAACACAGAAATTTGTTCTGTACATTCGATGTAATGTTAGCAGCAATATGAATTTTAACAACGATGAGAATGAATTAGTACAGGCATCCAAAACTTTTAGAGTGGGTAGTTGACAATGGGATGGAGCAAACAAACCGAAAGGCACTTGTTGCCTTGAAGCACAAAAAAGTAGTGTGTGAGCATCCATGCACAAAAAAGTAGTAGTGTGTGATCATCCATGAGTAGTTGACTATTCTTCTTCATTTTCACTCTCTAAGCATCATGTCTATGACTTGAACAACCACAGTGTAGCATGGCAGTGGTCCATGTCAATGTATTTAAACTTGCATATCATGGTTGTTTTTAGATATTTTCCACCAAAGATATTGTGTTTCCCTTACTCATTCTTGTTTGTACCTTAAACGCAAAACCAAGTTGCTAGATTTGGTTTGCAAGCCACCAACATAACCCCAACCAAACAGCCAGCTCGGCCACCTTCTGCCGCTGTGATGCACATCCGTATTTTGGTTAAAACCTAAACGACTAATCTTTTACCATTAGAATCACTTTGCAAGAAACCAAGATTTGTTAGATAGCATCACCAGATCAAACAATTTCTTCTGGCCATTGCCACATGTTAACATGAATCTAGCCACTGCACATATTAAGACCCTTTGAACATCATTACAGCCACATCCATAACAAAGGGATTGCCCCCTGAAACTAAAGGGCATTGTATACTATTGTGAATAGTCATGAACAACCCCCCCCCCCCCCCCCCCCCCCCCCCCCTCTCTTAAAGGGTTAACTTTGGACATAAAAGGTTTAAATATCAAATATCGGTATCATATCATATTGCTAATTTTCAAATCATATCGGGGGATATATTGGGGGTACACGTCAATATCAGATTGCTCATATCCGACAATATAAATATACAAATTTTATTATCTAAAGAGTATTTATAATATCGTTTGTTTATATTACCAAAATATCATCAATATGATCAAATAAAGTTACGATAACGGATTAAGTAACCGCTATCACTAACATATCATGTACTACTACACAATAACAAAATATTAAAATTTAAAATATTTCATGAATAGAAAATGAATTAAAAGATTACGAAGAAAGAGTGACTTACCCTATTCTTTAACATGTTCATTATTCACTCATCTCTTGCATTTGTGCTTCAATACATTCTGTCTCCAATACAGAACTGTCATCTGAAGATGAATTTGAGGAATCAAATAAAGATCCTAAAGCTTCATCCTCCTCGAACATTTGTTTCTTTCCCTTCCCCTTCCCTTTTGATGATGATGCAATGGTTTTTTTTCTTTCTTCTTTAACCTTTTATTAGATCTTGGTGTTGGATTAGCCTCCATCGTGTCTTCAACTTGTATGGACAAATCAGTCAATTATATATATGAGGGGTTAGGACTTTGCTCTCATGTTCAATTTAGGAGAAGAAGAAAAGAGATTAGGAGTAAGCTAGAGTAGATTTTGGAAGAGTTAAGCTTTATCTCGAATCAAAGTTAGAAGAGTAGTTCTTCTCTCGAATTGAAGCCACTTATCCTTTGTATTTCTTTTTTCATCTATAAAAATCTGATTTATATCCCTCAAAATCATAGAAGTTCCTAACAAATTGGTAGCAGAGCTCTTCAATTTGATGGCGACAAGAAAGGTGGAAGCTTTGGAGGAAAAACTCGACGTTGAGGTGGAGAGCTTGAAGAAATCCTACCAATCTTTGGAGGAAAGATTGTCGTCAATCGATTCTACGGAGAAGAAGTGTGAGGTTGGTTTGCCAACCTCTTAGATAATATAGTTCCAACAAAGGGTTTTATTTTCTTGTACGATTTTTCGTAAAAATATGATTTTTATTGTTTTTATGATTTCACTTTTCTTCCCATATATGTTAAGACGAGGGCTAGATGATGGGAAAATCCCTTCATGCCTCCTCAAACCCCTTCAGTTTCAACATCCTGTGAATCCTCACAGTGGGAGTGTTAGGATCATCCAAGCTGAAACTTGCGGTGAGCAGGGATGTCAGCCTTTCTTCAGGAAAGACTTCATCCTCAACCTCATCATCTGAAACAACAAAAATATTAACTGATTTTTGAAGAGCCATCCACTCGGCCACATTGCCTTCCGTCATGAAACGAGCAGATTGAATGTCAATGTTTTTGTTAACACGTCCTTATTTCAGTTGAGCATTGAATTTAACGTAGACTAAGTCTTTTAACTGATCAGAACTTAGTTTATTCCTTCTTTTTGAATGAATCCGTTAATTAAAATACAATAACCAATTAGTGTTATGAGAAATAGGTATACGAAGATATAAAAGAAAAATATTTTTTAATTTTTATCATCTCAAAAAACACTCCAATTTTTTTCACAACCACTCAAGCTAGTGGTTTAACCCAAAATCCTCATTACCATCTTCTTTAAATCAAGAGCCGTGTCTCCATGCAATAGCCACCAATTAACTAAAAATAAAAACCAAATTCAAATGCATTTTAGTTATTTAAACTTTAAAATGTTAAAATTTAATATAATAGGAAATTAATCTTAGTATATTAGCTTTTACTTGGATTGAAGGATTTTTAGCTTGCATTAAAGCTACATCCCTTCCAAAAGATCCGCTTCGATTTTGATACAAAGGTAACCGGAAGCTAATTTTTTCCTGCAAGATCATGGGCATGTACTATGTGAATTCTATCTGCAAAAGCACCATCTTCATCAATAGCATCCCGTCCTTAGTAATAAAAATGAGTTCAACAAATGACTTAACATATGCAAATAAGTCTTCAACTTATCATTTCATATTTTATCAATTAGCAAGGAGATCAGCTTGAATTTTTCTCATGCTTCAAGTTCAACATGATCGCCTTCTTGTACATCTCCAAGTCTCCATATAACCATTCCATTGATGGATTGTCAATACATATATTTTAAGAACATTGACGATTGACTCAAAAATGTTCAATGTGAGTGTAATGTTCTTCCAAAATGAAGGACAATTGAGGATGTTATAGACATATAAAATACAAAGTTAATCAAAACATCAATTAGTTAGTTAAATTGATAATATGCAAACCAAATTAGATTAGATAATTGATTTTTACCTTTTTGTTTGAGTAGTTCTGAAAAACTTCAACTCCTCTCGTTGAGTGGAATTGACAAAAGACTTTAATTTGGACTTCTTCTCTTACAAGATGTGCAATGATAAAATTACGATAGCAAAACGAGTAACCCCAAGCCTAACAAGATCACTCCTCCCTCGTTATATCAAGAATGATAGTATAAGTATACATGTAGACAGTGACAACTTGAGCCTCTAAAATAGCATTTCAAATATGTTTAAGTTTCCAATACAATGTAATAAGAGATTCAAAGTGTGCAGCACAGCACGTCCTGAAAATAAATGGCCGCCTCATAACTAACTTCATTACAGCCATATTGTTAGATGCATTGTGGTTACTATTTGCATGGCAGATTATTCGCTCAACTTTTCAATTGTTACATTCACCAAGTCGGATATATTTGCCATCATCTATATAATTATATATGAATTATATATGTTCTCCGAATCATAGAACTTCATTCCCATATAAGCATGAATGTCATTATTCAATATGCCCATACCTCCCATAGTCCAACAATTTGTCATAAGACTACAACCATGCAGTCTACAAGTCTCGAGAAAAGATTCCAACTTCTTAGAAGCTACTTCCCTAGGAAGATACTTATTAGCTATCTCATAAGATGTAGAACCTTTCAAATTAGCTCCGTATTTACCAGCTGCTTGTACCATCTGGGCAAAAAAGAGTCTTCTACCATAGCAAATGGTGATGTTGTATCAAAAATACATCATGTGATCGACTCACACACAGCTTCTCTTCCATCTTCCAATATTCATTAAGAGTGGTTTGTGTCCCTTTTCCTTTATCATTCCCTAGCTACTCTAATTTCTCATATCTTGAACATGTACATCCTTATCCATATGTCGTTTGAACTTTTAGACTTCCAAAACCATTACTAGCATCATGGAACGAATCCACTTCAACTTCCTCGTCTCCAATAACTACTTCATCTCTAAGAGCGTGAATCTTTGTTTCCTTGATCTCTTTCGATGATTGTGTGGCCTTTTAATACCTCGATTGTCTTCAATCTAATCTCCTCGTAAAATCTTGTACAATAAGCATAATTTTCTAGCATAATTTTCTCTCTTTCCTGCAAGATCTGTTTTGAAACGGTTAAAACTATCACTTATAACATGATCACAAAACTTACACTTCACTTTATTAGATCACATTTTCTCCTCATGATCCCAAAAATTTATTCATGTGGTGATGGATGAACCCTTGCGAGACACTCCCGAAGACATTTTCGATATCCATTACCAAGAGCACAAACATTGAAAAATTATTAAATTAAAATTTAAGATACAAAATTTTTTTCTAAAAAACTCAAAATATATCATGTCATGACTAGAATGTAAAAAATTAGGATTTTTCAATATTCGTCCATTAAAAATGCGTATTTTGGTATTTATCCCTTAAATATGGGAATTTTCTCAAGTCCCTCAAATCTTAAACTTTAACCTTAATAGTCCATCTCTCTAATTTTCTGTTAAAATTTAACAGAATAGGGAATATTCTTTTAAATGCCGGTTAGGGCTTGGGGTCCGGACGGATCACGGTGAGGAGGATAAGGTGGCGATGCCTCATCCCCGTCTTTTTTAGGGCGGCGGCGGTAGCACCGCGTTCTCCCCTCTTAAACAATGGAGGGGGCAGGGGCGCCTCCTCTCCATCTACAAAAAAACCGACAAGGAGAGGGAGGCGGCGGTGCAGCATCCTCCTCCGACTTCCTCGTCAGTTTTTACGGGCGGAGGAGGCAACGCCGCCTCCTTCCCGTCATTTTTTGGGGCGGAGGAACACCGCCTCCTCCTCAAGCAAGGAGGGGGAGGTGGCGGTGCTCCACCCCAAAAAATGATGGGGCAATGAGGGGATGATTTGGGGTTTGGTTAATTGCTTATTAATGTTTAATTCTTTATTAATAAACTATAATCAGTATTTAAGCGTTAATTAATCTAAGTTTGGTTAACTCTTTAACAGAATATAGAATGTAGGGATTATTAAGGTTAAAGTTTAATATTTGAAGGATGTGAGAGCAAATACAAATATTTAAGGGATAAATATCAAAATACGCATTTTAAGGGACGAATATTCGAAAAACCCAAAAAATTATGAGATTTACATTATACATATCATATATTTAGGAATCAGAAGACGATATCTCTATGTATAGCTCATAGGTAATATCATTATATCAATCTCTATAGTCAAGAATCGAGCCTATGCGGTAACCACTAAGAGACAGTATCTAAAATCTCCATGTAAACCTAAAACTGATATAATATCGTTTATCCAATAATTCAACTATCCAAGTAAATGAACCCAACCAATCCAAGTGTTATATCTCTAGTAAGGCGATAGCATATTCATATATTCATTTCATGACCCAAGACTTGACTACAAAAATTAGAATCAATTTCATTTTATAATCATATATACATATACATATAAGTTCATCCCACAATTTTCTTAAAGCAATGTCATCATCGAAATAATATTTTTCAACCCAACAATATTTGGTATTTTCTCATAACAATGTCGTCATTGAAATAATATTTCACAGGTCTCAACCTAACAATATTATTCTCAAAATATTGAGAACAATGTCATCATTGAAATAATATTTCTCAACCCGACAATTTTTTTCTCAAAATAATGGCATCATCGAAATAATATTTCTCAAGTCCCAACACAATAATATCATTCTCAGACTCATTACGCCGATATTTAAATCAGAGTCATAGACTCATAGAGCAGTGAGCACAGCGCATATGAGCCAGAGGACGTGAGGAAAAGCAATAGCAGTAGCAACCGGCGTCACCGCCACATAGAAGAACTGAAGAGTGAAGAAAAAAAGAAGAGAAAGAAGAAAGAAGAAGCAACATCAACATCAGCCGTGGAGAAGCAGCAGCAGCAGTCGCAAAGTAGTAGAAGAAAGACAAAAAAGAAAGCAGTAGCAGCCACAACGAAGAAGACGACCAAAGAAGAAATCATGAAAAATATCTCAAAATGTATGGAAAATTCTAGATTTAAGAAGAACAATCAAAAAACTTACATTTTTGGTTGAATTACCTCCAATATATTGTCGAATTTTGAAAGAAGAAAATCGAAACCCTAATTCCTTCGACTTTTATCATAGGCGAAGAGAACGAAGGATTTAATCATCGGATCGATACAAAATGGGTGATGAGCTACTACTTAATTAAGTTATAATATCCAAACCCGTTTAAAAAATTTTGAAACATGATAAGCACAGTACCAGTCAATATCATCCCGATATATCTCGAAACGATATATCGACCATATCGGTCGATACAGGGTGATATCAGATTTTTTTAAATCTAACATACATTGATATCGGACCGGATTTGGTCCGATACCGATATATCAGCCGACACATCTGATATTTAAATCAATGTCACATTTTGAACAAGTCATATGCATAAACATCATTACCTCAAGTAGCAAATGCTCTAAAAGATGTCAAGTGATAATAGTACACTGCTCAAATAGCATGATATACCACGACAGCTTTCTCCCAAAAGCATGTATAAATGACAACAAGCAAGTCATGAACAGGAAAAACTATGATGATTTTGAAAGTTCTAGAAAGTAGAACATACTTCTAAAAAAGTGCCAAGTGGTGGTGGTAGAACATGCCTAGAAAGGAAGCATATGCGCATGTTTCATGATATGTGATGGCATACATGATGAACAATAACAATTTCATTCATACAAATTGGATAGCATTTATAAAGAAAAACATTACCATAAAAATCAGTGTTAACTTTCATCGGAAATAAACAAAATCGAGGACTGACTAACACCAAAAGAGGAATGAAAATGAAATATTATAATGTGAATATAACAATGGTCAAAATTGATGTTCATGGTGACCATAGACTCTTTGTAGATAATATTAAGTTGCTATTTAATTGGATTTTCATCGAAATACTTTGGCTTAGCAGTTCTATAATCTTACTTATATAACTCAGTTGCGCAGCAAGGTAAAGAGTAAAGAGCAGGTACCTGGGAATTCTTTGGTCGCTAGTGTTATTAAGAACCAGTGATTTCACTACTATAAAAGTTCATAACAAAGCCCTACATTAGATAAGTAAAACGGGCCGTTGGCAACTTTACTTGTGTAATGGTACCAAAATTTTGATTGATTTTTAATAAATATTTTTCTCCTCTTCTCTTTCTTTCTTTATTTTTCTTTTTCGTTTACTTTCGTTAAGGCCCAATCCCGAAGTCAAGAACACTTTCCACCATCTTTTTCTTTCTTTCTTTCTTTCTTGTTTTCTTTCTTTCTCTTTTTCTTTATTTACCCGGCCCAAACCCGAGGCCCACACGCTATTAACCTCACCTAACCCCACACCCCCCCTCACGTGACCTCACCTACCCCATCTCTCTTTCCCTCTCGCGAACTCTCTCGATGGCGAAAACCATCGACTCTCTCTTTTCCCTCTTCCTTCGGTGAAAAGAAATCCCAATAGCAGCAAAACCAAGCTCCATCTCCTTCGCTCCACCTCACAGACAGAAGTCACAGTCCCACGAACCCTATACACCCTAAAATCGTGCGTTCTCACCAAGATTTCTCATCATTCCGACGATGGTTTCCTTCGTGCAAAACCATGGCTCCTCTGCTCTCTCTTGAGTTCCACGGATCACTCTCTCCCTCTATAAAAACATAAGTGTGAGTTTAAGGTTTTGGTTTTGAAGTGAAAATTTATTTTCGAAAAAATCTTCAGTTTGTGTTGGGGTTTTGGCGTTGGGTTTTCACCTCCTCTTGTCGAACAGTTGTGGCCGTCCCCCGACGAGACGGCCAGACTCAAATTTCCCCCATTGGTCTTTAAGTTTCGATAAATAACTTTAATTCTCGAATGTTGGTTTTAAATGTTTTATTTTACTTGCGATGATGGTTTTGAGCAAGTCATGAGGTCTTCGGGGCTTTGTGGTGACCCTGTTACCGCCCCTAGCCAATACCATGGTTGTCCAGTGGGTTTCTAGCCTTGACAGTGGTTGTTTAGGGGTGTCACCCCTCTGCATGAGCCCAGTTGGGCTTCCAGCCCGCTACCAAGACGGTTGTGCTTCCCTTTAGGCTTTTTGCCCTTGTTGTGATTCACATAGCCCTAGTCACTCATGACTCCCACTGCCCCTGTCGTGATTGTTTTGGGTGACATGCCTTGACCGTGATCGCATTAGGGTTTTACCCCTTGCTATAACTTCGTGATGTTTGGTAATTTGTTGTTTTGGGGTTCCTTTGGTGTTGGGTTGTTGTTTTGAGTTGGCTATTTGGCTTGGCCGTTAGATGTTAGATGTTGACTTAGTGGTGACCGTGAAGTTGGTGATGAATTTGACCTTGGGCCTTGCCCGACTTATTAAGCTTGGATTAATCAATGATTGTTGATGCGGGTTTGGTTGTTTGATGCCGTTGAAACCTAAGGTTACTGCCTGTTGGATTATTAGATTACTGCATGTTGAATCATAGGTTTACTGCCTGTCGGATCACACGAAAATCATAAACACATGGTTATGACCCCATTATCTATGATGAGAACTCTCTGAAATTGCAGTTGTCAAACTCCTCATTGTCAATCCTCACATGATTCTAGTTGCTACACCGTTCGATGCATGCCATTCAGCTTAGCTTGTTTTACTAATTGTGCATACCACTCAGGTTTAAACAATTGTTTCTATTATAATATATTCTGTCACTTACTACACGCCATCCACATGCTACATGTTCCATGTTTTGAATTGTGAATCACATGTTGCATGCTACAAGTTTCCTGTTTCTACATGTTTCTTATTTCAATTATTATCACATGTTGCATACTTCCCATGACATTGAAGTTAGTAATATGTTGAGGGTGCTATGACAATAATGGAATATCCTGTTGTTGGAATATCATGTCGGAATATCTCGCGGGAATATTCTGTTGGAATATCTTGTTGGAATACACTGCTAGAATAACTTGATGGAATATCCTATTAGAATCAAGATAACACGACTGGATTTAATTATATAGCACACCATCATATTAGCTAGTTTCGATGTGGCCCTGGCCCTGAACCTACTTAACTTTGTTTCATAATTCATAATTAACCAACGAAATAAAACCAACTTAGAACACACCAAGACACTGAGAGATGTACACTTGACATATACTTGGCACTTCAGACTCACTAGGTTTTGGAACAAATCATATTAGTAAGAGTACATGAGCGACTAGAGCCATGCTCCTGAATACATAAGTCAAGTCTGCTCCTACCTATTGTTATTCTTGGGCAAATGAGTCAATGAGTCTGCCGCTCCTGTTATTATTTCGGGCTTGGCCCGGATAAGCATCCCTGTGATACGAGGTGGACTCCTGGTTGCATACTGCACTCTCTAATATGATTCACAATCTAGGGTTGGTATAGTTGTTAAAACAATTATAACACAACCCCAATTGTAAGCTATAAAGCATGCATGTTACCAGTTCCTACTTACTTGGTAGTATTACGGATGATGTTTTCTCGTTTCTAGTTCATACTAACTAGTTAGTTTTAATTATGCTCACATAAATGTTTAATTTTAAGTTTTAGTACCACTGACCGCTGGCGTCTCTTTGTTTTTGTACACTGTCAGGTGCTGAAACAGAGACAGAGGAGGCCCCAGTGTTTGAGGACACGAACTTTCCTATGGGGTCTATTTCTGATTACGAGGGTACGAGTATATCCATGTATAACTTTCTTTTGTATTTTGAACATATGATTATCCGACCTTGTAAATTCGCATGTATTAATGGAAATTTCCTTAAGCATTTTAATGCATCTTTGCTCGTGGCCTATATTGTTTTCACTCATTAACTGCAGGCCTGCCATTCGTGCGAAAAACATCAGCGTCACTGTGTTGCGAGACGCAACAACCTAAGGTAAGTGAAGGACTGCTTTTGCTGCAGAAATAGGTTGTGCAAACAGATCTGAATTATATGCACATATCTGATTTCATATTTTACTCTTAAATATAGACTTTTTAAATACAACATTCATATCCAACATCCATTCATATTACAGATACTGACATGGTAATAATAAAATATCTAGCATATTCTGATATATAACCCGTTGTACCGAATACATCCCAATGCATGCAATACCAAGCACATCAAATACCATATAATGTGAAATGATCATATTTTCTTGCATAGTTTTAACATTTTTACATTAAACATTAAATTTAAGGGTTAAAGTGATCTTTTTATTTAGACTGTGATCATACAAAAATCTAGATCTATTCAAGATCAGTATTCATATTTGATTAATATCATTATTGAGTTTATACAATCCATATTTGAATTACCATCTGCAAAAATGCAAATATGATAACACATATATCAGTTTACCTATAATTACGTTGTATCATTCGATTTGCACCTCTATTCACAAAGCAGCTAGCTTTGGTGCCTTACTATAACAGACTCATCAAATGCATTAAGTGGTGCCTCTTTTAAGCATGCTCCAACCAGCTATTTCGACATTAACTATTGACTACCAGCCTATCCGATAAGAATTTTCTATTTCTAGGTTTTTGATGTAGAAATTTAATATTTTTATAGGAACATGTGATTTTTAAAGATAATAAACTGAAAATAAAAGTGTTATAAAGGATAACATTGAGTTCTTTTGAAAGCAACTCTCTCCCATGCCACCAATTTGAGAAGATGGCCGCACTCTCCCAAAAAGAGAGAATTCTCAACCTATGAAGTTTCTTACAATAATCAGGCATGAGAATCTCTAATCCCCTAGCCTCCCTATAAATTATAAATTATAAACTGAAAAAGACCCCTAAAATTGAAAAGTAAAAAAACCATCTAGAAAAATGAAAATTACTAAAATACTCCTAATACTCCAAAATTTTCATATCTGCTCTTTTCTTCATAAAATGCGGTCTCATCATTACTTTGCCCCTCAAAATCAACCTCGTCCTCAAGGTGAGACGTGAAATCATGGGTGGGCTACTCCTAGTGGAGATGCTCATCTCCCCTAGCTCTTCTCGCTCCACGTCGTCTTCCTCATCCTCGTCCAATATCATAAGCTGGAGCTTGCGAACCCCACAACGATGCCCGGGGATAAACTTCTCATCGCACTTGAAACACAACCCATTAGCCTCTTCTCCTTCATCTCAGCCCCAGACATCTTCTTGAACTTCCAACCCGATTATGATTTGTCGTGTTTCTCTCTGCTAACCTGATCTATCCATGTTGATGTCTTTTGTCCTCCTATCGTTGGCTGCATGTGAAACGAGGAGCCACCCACAGTCCCTCTAGACCTGCTCTTCTCAGCTAGGCGATCCTCCACCAACTGTGCTAGGTTCATCGTCTTCAACAGTCCCCTATGCTGATAAATGCGAAGTTCTGCGTGAATGTTAAGCTTAAGCCCCTTCATGAAACTCTCTCACAGTCTCGTCTGGTATATCTCTGCCCCCCCCCCCCCCCCCCCGAGAGTTCATCAAACTTCTTTCTACACGCTGTGACAGATCTGTCATGCTTGAGTGCCTTCAACTGCTCTTGTAGGTTTTTCCAATGTGTATCTCGAAACATGTCCACCAAACAATCATTGAGCTACTCCCATGAGCGTATATGCTCCCTATGCGCCCTCCAAAAAAACCAAGAAAGCACCTCCCTTTCGAAACATACACTAGCCACCTCCAATTTCTGCCCCTCCGTCAAGCGTGTAACCGAAAATATCTCGCGGTTCTGTACATCCAGCAATATGGATCATCTCCCTCGAATATAGGCAACTTCAGTTTTCTCACTCTACTGTTCCCCCAAGATTCTCCTGATCTGCTGGCACACCAATCTGCTTGTGATGATGAGGTTGATAAATATATCGCCATCTGTCCCTATGTCGCTTAAATCCTCTATGTGTGCCTTCGTCTCTGTCAGCATATCCATCCCAGTCCTCGTCACCCCAAAGTAAGTCTCGACCATCCGCCACCTGGTACAGGTCATCGTCATAGTCCTCTGGATACTCCTCAGGGGCTGAAAATGGGAATCATCGTCTCTGGGCCGCGTATCAGGGGCTATGGGGCCCCAAAAAATCATCTTTGTTGTCGTCCGGCCTTAAAGGACGTCGCCCGGGGTCCCCATGGTAGCGGTAGGTCGCCGGGGACATGAGGCCCCAGACGACCCGTCCGAGGTGCATGAACAATCTGCCGGGTTATCAGGGGCCCGCGAGGCCCCCACAGCCCAGCAGGGCTTCGTCAGCCCCCTGCGGAGCTGCCAAGGGGCTGCGAAGCCTCCCAATCCCCCCCTGCGGCCTTGCAGGTGCTCGGAAGAGCCCCGCAAGTGGTCACCTGCCTCCTGCAGGGGCGCCAAGGAGCCTGTCTGGGCTCGCTGTCCTTGAGCAGGGCTACCCCGGGGTCGACAGAACCCTGGGGCTTAGGGTTTTGCCCTCTGTCGTCGTAGTATTCTTCTGTCGTTGCGTCGAGGTAGTTGTCGGCGTCGGAGAGCAAACACTCATTGTATTTGTCCACCTTTTCCTTTCCTTTTGCCAAAGCCTTCGCTTTTTGCCCTAGATTTGGATTGTCAATCCCCTCCGAGTTCTTTATCGCATTTGGATCCGAAAACCGTTGCGCTAGGGTTGCGAGGAGAGCCACATGTCGTGCTAGGGTTTGCACAATGGAATCTACCTTCGCATTAGTCTCCATGGATCTTTCCTCGCTCGCATTGGATGCCACTCTAAGTTCCTCAATAGATTTCTTCAAACCTTCAATCTTGACGTCATATTTTTTTCTCGAAAGCTTCGAGCTTTTCCTTTGACCTTGTTGCCTTCATGAGGATCATACCGCTCTAATAAACTTGATAGGATTTTTCTAAATTTTTAATGTAGAAAGTTGGAATTTTTATAGGAAAGATGGGATTTTTATTGAGAATAAACTGAAAATAAAGTGGTTACGAAGGATAACGTTGAGTTCTTTTGAGAGAGACTCTCTCTCCCAAGCCGTAAATTTGAGAGGACGATCGTACTCTCCCGAAAAGAGGGAATTCTCAACCTTTATGAAGTCTCTCACAATAATCAAGCATAAGAATCCTTATTCCCCTAACCCCTATAAATTAAACTGAAAATACAAAATTTCAAAAAGACCCCTAAAATTAAAATTTACGAAAATCCACCCAGAAAACTAAACTGAAAAATACTAAAATACTAAAATACCACTAATACTCCAAAATGTCCAGATCTGCCCTTTTCTTCATAAAATGCTGTCTCATCACTATCCTAGTAACTCCATCCCTCTCCATCAACCCGACCTCTCTTCTCGACAATTAGAGAAATTGATGAGATCATAAACGTAGAGGGTATCATGGAGTGGCTAACTAGCCCAGGGACATTTTTGTGAAGTATGGGAAATTTTTCTAAAGTTTGGGGCTTTTCTGGTGTTTTTGTAAATCTGTAGAAATTTTTCCTCTATATAGATTTGAGGTTGGAGTTAATATTCTGCATTTTGAAATTGAGAAGATAACCACTAGATATAGCGTAAAACCCTAAATAAAGAGTTGGCCTTGTCTCTAGATTAAAGGCTATGAGAGCGATTTCCTCTCGAAAGAAATCAATTGTATCTTGTGTTCCACTTTCATGTTAAAAAATCTTAACTTTTCCTGGTTTTTCCTATCAAATTGATATCAAAACTTAGTTCCTCGTGGCGGGAGCAAGAAAAATCAAAGCTTTGGAGGAAAAACTTGATTTTGAGATCGAAGGGCTAAAGATGACCACAGATGAGAGGTTTTCTTCGATGGATAAGAAGATGTTAGTCATAGAGGAGAGAATCTCAAATCAAGAGAAGATGTCAATGGAAATCATGGTGAAAAATGGAAGAGCTGAATGAAAACCATGAATCTAAGAAGAAGCGCTCTTCAAATCCAGATCTGAAGGAAGATGAAGACTCTGAAGGAGATCTGCGAAGAAAGAAAAGAGCTTTGGTCAAGGGAAAGGAGAAGAACGTCGAGTTTGTCGAAGAATGCTACTTATAGTTGGAGGAAGTGCTGGTCGAGCACCCAGAGCACAACGGCAGAGGCGACGAGCCCATGCGAGTTCGCCTAGGGCCGCGCCTCCCCTGGGAGGCAGCAGTAGGGGCCGCGAGCCCCTGCGAGCTCGCATAGGGACGCACCACCCCTGGGAGAGGCTCCCCTGGGAGAGGCTGGAGAGGGGCGATGACTGTCGAGAATCACACCAGGGGCCGTCAAGCCCCTGGGAGGGTGTAGGAATCGGCAACCCCCGACAGCCACCTTGGAGGAGCCACAAGCCCCGAACGAGCCGCCAGGTCACCAAAAGGCAGTCGTCGGGCCATCTACGGCCTCCCAGGCCTGATTTTGGAGGCAGATGCCCACATGGGCCTGGCGAAAGGTGGGGGAATATGGCAAACACTGGGGGACCCATGAGGATTATTGGGATGGCGGTGGAGCCCCGGTTGGCTCGAGGGAGATTTGTAGAACAATGGGGGAGGAGGAGACCCATTGGAATGTGGAGGAGCTTCGTAGGATGCTCAAAAATTCCACTTCGACCAGCCAATGGAAAGTGTAGAACATATAGGGTTTAGACCTGAGCGCAGGGTCCGAAAGCTAAAAATGCATGTCTTCGAGAGGAAGAATATTATGGGTGGGTTTATCGCGTGGAGAGATATTTTGCGGTGATTGAGCGAGAGAAGCTGCATGTGACAGGCATTTGTCTAAAAGGAAAGGTGTTGCCATACTTTCAGTGAAGGGAACATGACAACTAGTGAGGTCGTGGGAAGAGTTTAAGAACTGATTACTAGATCGATATAGAGACACCTGAGGTGGAGATTTACACAAGCAGCTCCTTGCTCTTAGGCAGGATGTTTGAGACTACCGACAGATGTTCGACGCACTCTCTGGCCGTGTGAGAGGGGTACCAGAGGCAACATTGATGAAGAGCTTTATGAAGGGGCTCATGGTAGACATCTGAGCTGATCTCCACCTATAGAGACAAAGGGGGTTGTTGGAGATGATGGAGCTAGCTTAGATGATGGTGGAGGATAGACTCACGGCAGAGCAACGAGCCAAGGAAGCTTGGAACGGCTCCACTTTTCACAGCCATGCACCTCCAGGAAGGAAAAGGACCACCTATATGGGGAGTCCAAAAGAGGGGAGCCCAGTCTGGGAAGATGAGCAACAATGTACAACCGAGTGGTCAGTTTAGGTGTATAAGACATGCGGAGATGCCAAACAAGAAGGCAAAGGGGTTGTGTTTTCGATGTGACGAGAAGTTTACCCCATGACATCGATACCGAGACCGCACCCTCCAGATACTACTAGTGGATGAGGACGAGGTTGTGGAGATGGAAGAATGAGAATGTGTGCAGGAGCACTCCCACTTAGATGTCGCATAGATATTACTCAACTCTGTGGTGGGCTTCACTTCTAGGCACGCCATAAAATTAACCGAAAGGATTTCAGAGCAAGTGGTCATAGCGCTGATTAATAGTGGAGTCACCCACAATTTCATATCCAACCGGGTGGTAAATCATCAGGGGTTGGAGCTGGTGGACAACGGGAGTTTTGTAGTGATGATGTGGACAGACAGGTGGAGCATAGCAGAGTATGTCGTGGCCTGATTTTAACTCTCTAGTGGATGGAGATTGTGGAGGATTTTTTCCCCACTAGACATGGGCAACACAGATGTTATTTTGGTTATGAGTTGGCTACAGTTTTTGTGTGATACAAGAGTCAACTGGAAGCTATTAATAATGGAGTTACAAGAGTAAGTGAGAGTGGTGAAGCTCCAGGGAGATCTCAACTTGTGTCGATCCAGTGTTTCCTTAAAGACCATGACTAAGGCGATACAGACAGAGGACGTACGGTTCTTAGTGGAGTTATAGTGGATGATAAAGACGGATGTAGAACAAGGACACGACATTCCTCCAAAGGTGCAATAGATCTTGGTTCAGTTCGAAGGGTGTTCCAAACACCACGCGAGGTCCCACATCACCGGGGCCACGCACATGTCAGTCTTATGTAAGAGTGTATTACCTATCAACGTAAGGTTGTATCACTATCCCCAGGTGCAGAAGGTAGAGATCGAGAAGATGGTGGTGAAGAAGATCTAGGCGAGAGTGATACAGCCTAGTGTGAATCATTTCTTGAGCACGATCCTGCTGGTGAATAAGAATGCTGGAAATTAGAGGTTTTGTGTTGATTACAGGACCTTGAACAAGAAAACTGTGTCAGACAAGTTTCCTATCCACATGATCAACGAGCTTCTGGATGAGCTATATGAAGCAATGGTATTCTTTAAGATTGACTTAAAATCTGAGTATCACTAGATTCGGATAAGAGATGAGAATGTGGCGAAGACTGCTTTAAGGATGCACGAGAGCAACTACGAGTTTCTGGCCATGCCTTTTGGCTTGACCAATGCACCTGTCACTTTTCATGCCTTAATGAATAAGGTATTTCGTTCATATTTGAGGATGTTCATGCTGATGTTCTTCGGTGACATTTTGGTGTACAGTCGATCCATGGAGACACATGTGACGCACTTGGAGATCGTGTTACATGAGCTGCAGAACCACCAGCTTTATGTCAACCAGAAGAAGTGCATGTTTACCTAGCTGAGGGTGGAGTACCTGGGACACGTGGTGTCGACAGAGGGGTGGTGACGGATAATTGAAGATTGCAACTAAAATTGATTGGCCACGCCTTACCACTCTGCGAGGATTGACATGATTTTGTAGATTAATTGGCTATTACAGAAAGTTCATCAAGGGTATCCCATCGCCTAGCCACTAACGGCGCAACTCAAAAAAGACAACTTCTAGAGGGACAATGAGGCCACTTGAGCTTTTGAGACCTTGAGAAGGACCATAACAAGCGTATCGATGTTAGCCCTCCCAGATTTCAGTCGGCCCTTTGTAACGGAGACAGACGCTTCTGGTTCTGACTTGGGTGCAATGTTGATGCAGGACCATAAACCAATGGCTTACTTTAGCCTAGTGTTGACATCAAGGGCTCGGCTTCCGTCTACGAGCGCGAGCTAATAGCTATTGTGCTAGTAGTGCAGAAGTGGAGACCATATTTGCTTGACCATCGTTTCATCGTCCGTACAGATCAGATGAGACTCGATTACCTATTGGAGCAGCGAATGATGACTGAGAAACATCAGAGGTGGTTGACCAAACTATTGGTGTATGATGTTGAGATCAGTACCGGCCCATCTTAGAGAATAAGACGGCGGATGTTTTATCATGACGACGAGTGGATTCACAGTTGTCCACCTTATCAATACCGTTGATACTTAATTGGGAACCTCTGATGCATGAGATTGGGGAAGATGAGTGCCTGGCGAGGATTAGGTCCACACTTCTAACCTCAATACCGTTGATACTTAATTGGGAACCTCTGATGCATGAGATTGGGGAAGATGAGTGCCTGGCGAGGATTAGGTCCACACTTCTAACCTACAGTGTATCATTGGAGGGGCAACGTCTCTTGTATAAGGGACGGCTGGTCTTGTCAAGGACTTCTACACACATCGCAAGCATGTTGCACGAGTTTCATGGGAGTACAGTTAGAGACCATTCTGGTATCCTCAAAACCTACCAGCACCTATCTAGAGAGCTGTTTTAGGATGGGGTGAGGAGGAACTTCGTGGAGATGGTGAAATGTGACATCTGTCGGCGTCACAAATATATGACGATAACTTCAATGAGTTTGTTACAGCCTATATCCTTGCCAAATCGAGTCTGTGAGGAGATAACGATGGTCTTTATTGATAGACTACCGAGATCTAACGGGTATTCAATCATCCGTGTGGTGGAGATCCGAGATCTGACGGGTATTCAATCATCCTTTATGGTAGAGAGTCGACTCAACAAGTATGCACACTTTGTGGCCCTCCGATATCCTTATACAGAGATAACAGTAGCTACGGCCTTTATCAAGTGGTGAGGTTGCATGGGGTCTCGATGTTTATCATGTCTGATCGGGTCGGGTCTTCCTGAGCCATGTCTGGATGGAGTTATTTAGGATGCAATGGACAAGGTTGAAGATGAGCACCATTTATCATCACCAGACAGACGGCCAGATGGATGACGTCAATAGGAGCATCGAGACCTATTTGAGTTGCTTTGTTTCTGAGACTACGAAGAAGTAGGCGAAGTGGTTGGCATAGACAAAGTATTTGTACAAAGAATCTTTCCACACTGTCGCTCAGACCACTCTTTTTCGAGTTTTGTATTGGCATGACCCTCTGCATCTACTCAACTATGGCCACAGTTTCACATCAATTTCTAAGGTGGAGCAATATTTAGGAGATGGACAGAACACTAGAGGAGTTGAAGCGACATCTGATGAGAGCCCAGCAGATCATGAAGACTCAGGTCGATGGACACCTGCAAAAGGTACAGTTTGCACTGGATGACCGGGTATATTTGAAGCTGTGGCCTTATCGACAACGATCTTTGACGCACAGGAGGTACGAGAAACTGTCATCCCGCTACTTAGGTCCTTATGAGATTGAGGCTAAAATCGGTTGCCTATAAATTGAAGTTGCAACTAGAGTCAGCTATACACCCAGTTTTTCATGTAACGCAGTTTCATCAGGCAATTGGGGACCATACCCCTTCTTCATCACTACCACAAACGCTGACTAAGAAGATGGAGGTGATCCTGGAACCGACAGAGCTGAAGAGGGTTCGTAAAGGAAGAGCAGGAACGTAGGAGGTGTTGATTCAATGGAAGGGCTCTCCAGATCATGAGACCACTTAGAAGCTGATTGGTTATTGCATAGGGGATCCCAAATTTTCATCTTGAGGACAATGTGATTCTTTTAGAAAGAATGATGATGAGATCTTGATGTATCAAAGGAGGCAGCGCAAAGGAGATCATGGAGTGTATGGAGTGGCTAACTAACCCAGTGATTTTGTGGTGTGGGGTATTTTTGTAAATTTTGGAGTTTTAGTGGGTGTTTTTGTAAATCTGGACGAATCTATCCTCTATAGATTAGGGGTGGAAGTTAAAAAATTTCATATTAAATTTGAGAATGTAAACCCTAGAACTAGAATAGTACACTAAATAGAGAGAGCTAAGCCTCGTCTCTTAGATCAAAGGCTAGAAGAGCAATTTTCTCTCAAAAGAAATCAATTGTATCTTGTGTTCCACTTCCATTTTAAAAAATTCTGAACTTTCCCTCTTTAAAACCCTAGTTTTTCCTATCAAATATCCATCTCCAACGGCCATGGCTGTGCTGACACTGCTTATGACAGTAACAATGTCTATTTTTGTCTCTAATCACATAGATAGGAAAGATCTATCAAAGAAGATGAAGAATATAAATTTCCATGACATTGTGGTCTAACAGCGTAATTCCGCGAATAACCAAAAAGGGCATGAACAACGAGCATCAATGGGCCAAAATACTTAAGATCTAGAATCCTATTTGAAAAGTAGCAATGCTTGAACAACCCTGTTTGAGAAAAAAAGTTTAAAAAACTAATTAAATATCGAGTGATGTTAGTCGCACCGCATGCTCTTATAATTTTACCATACTTTTATGACAAGTTTGTGATTACCGTAATGCATAAACAAATTATTCTTAAATTTATTAAATACAAATTTTGCCATTTGATGTTTTGATTTCACCATATGTTCTTCCTCCTCAACACCCCATGCCCCAACCTACGGGCCGCGTCTCCTCCCCAATCCCCCGGGGACTGCCTTCGCTTATCGCCTCCTCTTGCACTTCTATGGCGCACCTCCAGCAACTCCACTCCCAGCTCATCTGTTTCGAGCTGAGCTCCGACAACGAAGCCGCAGACCGTCGGCCACCTCATCCGCTTCTCTACCCTTTTCCCTTCTGGCGACCATCAGTACTCCCTCGCGCTCTTCCTCTCCCTCCTAAATCCTGACCCCTTCATCGAAAGTCCGGACATCAACTCGTCGAAAGTTAACAATGGCGTTGGACTTCTCATCGAGCAGCAAATGAAGGAGAGATAGGCGTTGGACTTTTTGCGGTGAAATCAAAAGATCACACGCCACTGATTCATTTTTTGTTCATTCTCCTTCATTTTACCGTGCCCAGTTTTGCTTTAGCTTATGTTGACTATGAGGCATTGTCGGCTTTGTCACCTTCGTTTTATTAGTCATACAATTCTTTATCATGTCACAAGATTGGTGGACTAGTTGGTTTAGGAAATTCTAGTTCACGAAGACAATGAGAGGGCTTGGGTCACCAGGATAGTAGTAGGTTGCAGTACAGTGAAATTATGTATGCTTGTAGACCTGATGGAGCAAGTGTTATTTTATAATTTTAAAGAATTAAAATCAAACTGTTGCTGAACATTTCTGACAAGAATTGAAGAAAAATGGAGATTGGAATGCTTTTCCAAAAGAATTCGAAAGGATATGATGTAATCTTCTAGTTTCAACTCTTATCTGTGCAATGAAGGAAAGAGACCGTGTTCGATGTTGAATTTTATTTTGTGCAATTCCAGGCATGGAAATTAAATCTTCATCTTGCAGCTTAATAACAACGCCTTTTTGTGGTGAAATTAACAAAAAATGAATGAGAGATAAAGATAAGTTTATATAAAGGGTAAAAATGAAACAAATGGTGATGAATTAATAAATGACAAGAGTTTTGTACAGTTAATTCAGAGTTACAGTGAAGTCAAAAAGATATGAGCACTTTTAAATATCTCAAAGTCAGACATTTTGGAAACAAACAATAAACTTGTCATTAAAGATTACGTTTCGGGGGCATCTGGGTTTTTGCAAATTGAATTTCAAAAATAATGAAACCAAAATCTTCACTTTAAATTATAATATTTAACACAACCGCCCAAGGTAAGATGAATGTACCACTTGAACGTCAATACTTCAGTAACCAGCAACACCAAAACCCTAATGCTAAGGACAACAGATCGAGAGCAACCCCTTTAAAAAATCGCACCTTTCTCAGAGCAGTGGCAAGCTCGCTCCGAGTAAAGTTTGCAGCCGCTGACGTGGTCAAAGGAATACCATTGCGGAACTGGTAAAGGTGCACGTTCTTCTGAATGTACTCCGTGAACTGAACCCTGCGATCGAGGAAAAACATCCGTCAATAGATCTAAAACCCTAAGAAAAAAGAAAGGAACGACAAAAATGTTACCGATCGCCGCCCTCGCCGGAGGCGCCGAGGAGCTTGTGGGAGTCGAGGATCATGACCTTGTCCTCGTTCGATTTGTGGAGCAGGATGCTGTGCACCGCCGACGTGTCGGCGGCGATCACGGCGAACCCGTCGCCGACGAGGCCGAATACGCACTCCATCCGGATCCGGATCCGAATGCGATAACTGAAAGAGAATGGAAGAGTAGAACAGGGGGCGGAGCTGAAGAAGAAGAGAAGGAATTTGCTGGGGCAAAATTAGAAAGATTTGAGTTCTTGAGGAACTAAAAAAGGGTATAGATTCGGTCTTAGACCCGGCCACTCGGGCTCAACCCGACCATGTACTGTTGAACGGGGACTGGAGCGGGTTTTATTTAATGCTAAAAACTGCGCTATGCTAGGCCAAGTCCAACTTTGCTCGGTTCGGGTAGAATAGGCTAAGATTTCTAGGTTAATTTTTAAATTGATCGAATATGAGCTTAAGATAACTAGTCTGTTAAGTAAACGCATTTGGAAATTAGTGTAAGAGTTGTGGTGTTGAGGTTATTTAAGGGCCAGTTTGTTTAGAGGGAAATTGAGCGAATGAAAAACGAAATGAAAATGAAAATGAAAATGAGAGAAAAAGAAAAAGGAAAAGAAATCTGTTATGAATCAACTGCTGGGGGAGGAGCCTACAGCTCTTTATTTATAGGCAATAGGTGAGAATACAAACATGGGCTACAATGATATGGGCCTACTTTTAGGATAGCCCAGAATCTCAACCAACTACGGTTAAATAACCGTTCACAACACTCCCTCTTATCCAGCCATAGGTGTGGACTCTGCTCGTGAATACTTCAGAATTCTGAGCGTAGGAGAGTCTCACATGGGGTGGATACTTCAGGATCCTGAGTTGGTGAGATTTGCCTCGTTAAAACCTTTAGCTATGGAAAACCCAGTGGGAAAAACCATAGTTAAGGAAAAAGAGTACAAACTCTACCTAACTCCCCCGGATCTGTACAAGCTCTCAAGCTTTCAGATCTCTTAGGCGTCTCATTCCAATCCTATGTACAAGTTTCCTAAAAGTGACAGTAGGAAGGGCTTTAGTGAACAAATCTGCCAAATTGTCACATGATTGCACTTGTCTGATGTCGATCTTGCCACCTCTCTGTAGCTCGTGCGTCCAGAAGAACTTTGGTGAAATATGCTTTGTTTTGTCGCCTTTAATGAAGCCACCTCGTAACTGAGCTATGCAATGAGCATTGTCCTCGAACATTGTAGTAGGCTCGAGATCTCCAGTCTTCAGTCCGGTCATAGACAGCATGTGGTGGACAACTGAACGTAGCCATACGCATTCTCTACTTGCTTCATGGATGGCAATGATCTCTGAGTGATTGGATGAGGTTGCCGTCAAGGTTTGCTTGATGGATCTCCAGGAAATGGTTGTCCCTCTGTAGGTAAACACGTACCTAGTCTGTGACTTCGCTTTGTGGGGATCAGACAAGTAACCTGCATCAGCATAACCAGCAAGTGTAGAGGATATTCCATTTTTGTAGAAGAGTCCCAAATCTGTAGACCCTTGGAGGTAGCGCAGAAGGTGCTTAACCCCGGTCCAGTGGCGTTGTGTGGGCGCTGCACTGTATCTGGCTAGCAAATTTATTGCGAACGCTATGTCGGTACGCGTGCAGTTTGCCAGATATAGTAGTGCTCCGATGGTACTCAGATAAGGGACTTCTGGACCAAGTATATCCTCCCCCTCTTCCAGCGGCCGGAAGGGGTCTTTATGTGCATCCAGAGATCGTACCACCATAGATGTACTTAGTGGATGACATTGGTCCATATAGAATCTTTGCAACATTTTCTTCGTGTATGTGGTTTGATGTAATAGGATTCCATCTTTTAGATGTTCAATCTGTAAGCCAAGGCAGAGTTTCGTTTTGCCTAGGTCTTTCATTTCAAATTCTTTTGTCAGGCTTACAGATATCTCGGCGATCTCTTCAGGAGATCCAATGAGATTTAGATCGTCTACGTAGACAGCAATTATTACGAATCCTTTTTCCTTTGTTCTTATGAAGATACAAGGGCAGACTTCATTGTTTGTGAATCCTTGTTGAACAAGGAATTCACTGAGTCTGTTATACCACATTCTTCCTGATTATTTGAGACCATACAATGATCTTTGTAGCTTAACAGAGTAGACGTCCCAAGGTCTATCTTTTAGTTCAGCAGGCATAGAAATGCCACCAGGAAGTTTCATGTATATCTCTTTGTCGAGATGCCGTATAGATATGCAGTCACAACATCCATTAGCTGTATATCTAGGCCTTCCTTTGCTGTTAAGCTTAGCAGGAATCTGAAAGTGATCGCATCCATGACCGGGGAGTATGTTTCGTCTAGTCAATACCCGGTCTTTGGGAAAATCCTTGTGCTACAAGTCTAGCTTTGTAGCGTGCGATCTCATTATTTTCGTTTCTTTTTCTTACAAATACACATTTGTATCCCACAGGTTTGACACTGGTAGGTGTCTGGACTATTTGCCTAAAGACTTTGCGTTTCTGAAGCGAGTCCAACTCGGCTTCTATTGCCTGATTCCACTTTGGCCAGTCATTTCTACGTTTGCATTCAGCAATGGAATGTGGATCATAATCATCGTCACTTCCGGCGACGTGAATAACAATGTGAAACGCGAAGTCATCGTCGACGATTGTACTCTTTCTGTCCAATACCTCCCCTGTACGTACATAATTTAATGATATTTCAGTTTCTCCTGGCAGTTCCTCTGCAGTGGATTCCGGGAGGGGAGCGGGTATGGACACGAGCTCGTTTCTCTGTGGGGGTATCATACCAAGGTCTCCGGATATTTTTCTTTTTCTTGGATTTTTATCCTTGGAGCCTGGTGGTCTGCCTCTTTTCTGTTGAGCTGCAGCCACTTCTGCTGCTGGTGGATTGCATCCATTCTTTGGGATGTCAATCCTAGCTGGAGTATTTGCAGCAGGGATGTGTGATCTGACAATCTTCTGGTTGTCAGTAAACGAATCTGGTAATCTGTGAACTGTGTTCTGGATGTGTAAAATCTTCAGGATCTCATCATCACATTGTTTTGTTACCAGATCGTAGTGCGTCAGACTTTTTGTATCCAAAGTTAACATTTGCTTCGCGCTAGACTTTTCAATGTCTAGGCCCATTTTGGGGAAATAAGTCTCATCAAAGTCACAGTCTTCAAGACGTGCCTTAAAGGCGTCCCCCGTTTGGGGTTCTAGGTATCTTATAATGGAGGGTGAGTCAAACCCTACATAAATACCTAGTCGACGTTGAGGGCCCATCTTGGTTCTCTGAGGTGGTGCAATGGGGATATAAACTGCGCAGCCGAAGATTCTCAAGTGAGAGATGTTCGACGGCGTTCCAAATGCAAGTTGCATTGGAGATAGACTCTGACCTCCCGAGGGTCTTATTCTTATTAGTGATGCAGCATGCAAGATTGCATGCCCCCATGCATCCACCGGCAACTGGGATAGCAATGGACGTGCAATCCATTGGAGTCTTTTAATTAGCGACTCAGCTAACCCGTTCTGGGTGTGAACATGCGGCACCGGATGTTCAATTTCTATTCCCGTTGCCTGGCAATATTCTTGAAATAACTGAGAGGTAAATTCCCCCGCATTATCCAGACGTATTTTCTTTATTTGGCTGTCTGGAAATGCGCCACAACTTTATTATTTGTGCCAAGAGCTTTGGAAAAGATAAGTTGCGGGTCGAAAGTAGACACACATACGAATATTTCGAAGATGCATCAATTAGTACCATGAAATACCGGAAAGGCCCACTAGGGGGTGGATGGGTCTACATATGTCTCCGTGTATTCTTTCGAGGAAGCTTGGAGACTCAATATCCACTTTAAGTGGTGATGGCCTTGTTATTAATTTTCCCTTGAAGCAGGGTACACAAGGGAATTCTCCCTTCTGAAGAATCTTTTGGTTCTTCAGGTTATGCCCATGGGATTGTGATAAAATGTGATGCATCATCACAGATCCGGGGTGGCCGAGTCTATCATGCCAAAGTAAAAAATTTGGCTGATGTCGGGCACTTCAGGTGCTCCGTCAGATTTGCTTCCTCTCTCCGAATCTTTGTATGGTAGAGGCCCGATGAGAGGCTCTCAAAACGTTCAAGTATGGTTTTGACTCCATTTTATTGAGACGTTACATATAGTAATTCATCTTCTTTCACATTTGCTGTTTCCAAGTGGAATCTGTTCAGACGGATATCTTTGAAACTTAGTAAGTTTCGCTTGGAGTTCGGAGAGTATAGTGCATCTTTTATTTTAATTTTTGTTCCTTTGGGAAGCAATAAGGTTGAGTTCCCAAAACCTTCAATTATATCCGATGGCCCTGAAATCGTATTTACAGGGCTCTTATACGGTGTAATGCTATGAAAATAGCATTTATCCTGAAGGATCGTATGTGTCCAAGCACTGTCTCCCAAGCAGTCATGAGAGCATTCCATCTAAAAAGATGAATAAGACATTAGCATTCAGGAACTAACTTTTATTCAAAAGGGAAATCAGGTTACATTTAAAGAAAGCTCTCATAATATAAATTGTTCTGAATAAAATGCTAAGATAAATAAAGTAGGCTAATCAAGCATGTCATCTGATTCGAAGTCATTTGCTGTGAACTTGACTGCATTGTTCGCAGCCACCAGGTTTAATTCAGCATTCTTTTTCTTGCTTTGTTTATAAAGCTCCTGGAGATGCAGAGGGCTCTTGCACACTCTGGACCAGTGGCCTTTCATGCCACAGCTATGGCACCGGTCTTCCCAATCCCTCTTGGGGTGGGGGTGCATCATTTTTCTTGTTGTCATTCCTGTGCCAGGTGAACTTGCGCTTCCCTTCATTCTTTCGCTACTGTGGTTGGCCATTGGCTCTTTTCTGTTGTCCCCCCTTTCTGTGGTCTTTCTTTTCTTTTATTATCTCTCTTCTTTTTGAAGGAAGAGGAATGGTGAGCTTCTGGTAGAGGGGCAGTGCCGGGAGGGCGCATATTGTGAGTGGCGAGAAGAAGCTCTCTGTTTTACTCAGCCATGAGTAAACATGACAGCAGCTCAGAATACTTGGTGAACTTGCGTTCACTGTATTGCTGCATGAGTATCGCATCTTTTTCATGGAAAGATGTATACGTCTTTTCCAGCATGCGATCTTCTGAGACTTTCTCACCACACAACTTCAGGCGTGAGGTGATGCTAAAAATTGCTGAGTTGTACTCAGCAATGGACTTAAAGTCCTGCAGTCTCATGTTCTCCCACTCATATCGTGCCCTTGGGAGTATAACATCTTTCTGATGTTTATACCTGTCCTCAAGGGCAGTCCACAGCTCAAGTGAATCTTCGACCGTAAGGTATTCAGCCTTTAGGGTCTTGTCCACATGACGGCGAATATAGATGATGGCTTGCGCCTTTTCTATATCGCTAACTTTTTCTTTTTCTGTCACAGCAGCAATGAGGGACTTTGCCCGCAGGTGAAACTTTACATCTAGCTGCTGATGCATCCAGCACTTCGAAATCAACGCTTGCAATTTTATTCATTTATCTAGCAGAGCACAAACATGCATGAATTAATATTTTAATCAAAGAAGACATTTTCATGCGGAGGCAATATTTAATGAAAAGTTAAATGCGTGGATCGGCCAGTCCCACAAGAAAGAGTCCAAAGTCCATACAGTCCAAATTATACAATTTGCAGCTTTAAAAGGAAAATACAACTTTGGAAACCCTGTGGGTCCCATATGATATCTCCAGCTTCAAATGTGGCCTCCGTCTCCATGGAAGTTGGTCTCCTTTCTTTGACATTTACATAAATTCATCACTACAATTTCTCTCAAAAATAAAAGAAAAGTGCGGGAAGTAAACTGTGGGACTTAAACAGCCGATCCAAAAACCACATTTAGCCATTCATGCAGAAATATTGTACTCATCAACATTTTCATTCACAGACATCGCCGGCAGTTATATTCGCATGAGGATAAAACATTTAATCACTTAATAATTATTCCACCACTGGGCAACGTCATACACCGTTAGGTTAAGTGACTAAAAGCAAAGCGGTCGCAGGATCTTCCTAATTATTAAGTTTTAAATATAATGCACAACCACGCATATAATATCCAACAAAATTTGCTAGTGATGTAAAGCATGTAAAGGTGATTTTTACAGAAAAAATCATTACGATGCAAGGGTTGTATAGTAAGTGGGTTTAATCAATCAAATTGAATAAGAGCCCAAAATTGACATTTTCGTTGTAGAAGGAAAAGGGTTTTCCTTTTTAAATCATCCCAAATAACCCCCAAAAGTCCCCAATAAGCCCTAATATGCCCGATAATTGCCCCCATAATGTACCGTGATTTTTCACAAATTTATTTGACCTCAAACGCCCTTTTTAAATTAATTTTTAGCCCAAAAAGTCCTTTTAAGGCTTATTTTTAGCCTTTACCCCCCCATTTATCTCCTTTTCTTTTTTTTCGGAAAAAATGGCAGGTGGGCCTGAAGCCCGCAGGTTGGCTGCGGGCTTCAGGCCCGCTGTCAAAATTTTTTTTTGAAACTGAATTGGCATGCGGGCTTCAGGCCCGCAGACAAATTTTTTTTTTGAAAAAATGGACCCAAAAAGCCCAATAGGGCTTTGGAGGCGGTGGCTAGGGTTAGCCACCGTCGCCCCCAAGTGGCCGTTGATTGGCGGATGGGGGGCGCCGCCCTGCGGGCGGTAACTGAGGGCCGCCCCCCCAGCTTCAGGCGGGGGGGGGCAGGGGCGTGAACCGCCCCTTCGGGCGTCAGCGGAAGGCCGCCCCCCGCTTCAAGCGGGGGGGGGGGGGGGGGGGGCAGGGGCAGGAACGCCCCTTTGGGCATCGGCGGCAAGCCGCCCCTCGCTTTAGGCCGGGGGGGGCAGGGGCGAGAGCCGCCCCTTCGGGCGGTCGGCGGAAAGCCGCCCCCCGCTTCAGGCGGGGGGGGGGGGGGGGCAGGGGCGAGGAACGCCCCTTTGGGTGTCGGCGACAAACCCCCCCGCTTCAGGCGGGGGGGGGGGCAGGGGTGAGAGCCGCCCCTTTGGGCGGTCGGCGGAGGGCCGCCCCCCCCCCCCCCCCCCCCGCTTCAGGCGGGGCGGTACGGCAGCGAGGGGGGGTTTGGCCGGTGGCAAAGCCGCCGGTTGGCTCAAACTAGGGTTTACACAAATTAAAACCCTAAAAATTTGATTTTTGGGACGAAAAATTCGTCGTTTTTAGGTGATCTAGCAAATCCCCGTATCGATCTTGCGAGACCTATGGGTAGAGCAATCATACGTTTTTAGTGATTTTACCTTTATATTCGTCCTCCGAATATAGCGACGGTTGAATGAAGCCATACGCGGATGACGACGCTCGATTGAGAAAGCCTTGCACCGCGCGCATGGATCTCCTGTCTCCTCTCGCCTTCGCCTTCGCAACGAACGAAAAAAAATTTGTGGAAAGAAAAATTTTCTAGAGTCTCGTGATGATAACGTTTTATGAATCAACTACCGGGAGAGGAGCCCACAGCTCTTTATTTATAGGCAATAGGGGAGAATACAAACATGGGCTACAATGATATGGGCCTATCTTTAGGATAGCCCAGAATCTCAATCAACTACGGTTAAATAACCGTTCACAACAACATCAACTTATTTAAAATTATTTATTATGTTTGGTTAGGAAGACTAAAATGAAATAAATGGGGGGGGGTGTGTGTGTGGATGGGTGGGGTGGGTGAAATAAAAATTGGATCTGAGTCTTATCTATCCACTTTAAATGGATGGCCCATCATCGCCATCACCTTCCTTCTCTCGATCCCCATCCTCGCCGGTGGCATCTGGCTCTCCGAGCGCTCCTCCACCGACCGCTAAGTTCCCTCAGGGACCCATCATCGCCATCGACGTTTTCCTCCTCGTCGTCTCCCTCTGTGGCCTCGTCGATGCATCTGTGTCCTCTGCCACCTTAAACAGCTCTTTGGGCTCCATCACCTTGTCGATGGAGTAGATCGCCACTGGGTCCTGATCGAGCACTGTCTTCTTGCTATTGGCAGTGTTTGTCACGCCCCGTTCTCTAAAATATGCGAAAATACGTACTATCCTAGGTATTCGTAGAGAACAAGGAGAGACAAGGCCGCGGCAGTATTTAGACCCAATGCTTTGACCCCTTGACTCTAAATACAACCCAACATAAATCGAATATAATAATATAAACTTGCAGGCCATTGTGTATGATGGAATGATACGGATGTCAAACAAAAGAAATAAAGTACATGCTTTTAAAATAGAGAAAAATCGCAATCACAACACGGAGTATACATATGTATATACATATGTATACATATGAGTAATATGGGCCTGAGCTGACAGCACAGGAAATTTTTCTTGCGATGTCAACGATTTGGGGCCGAAAAAATAATTGTTTTTCAAATTTTTTTGTACTGTGTTCTACAACTTGTTGGCTACCTACCCACCAAATTTCAAGCTAATCCAATACTTTTTGAGCCTCCATCCATGCGTTTCAAAAAACCGCTCCAGAAATCCGAATTGCAATGCAACGTTTTTGAAACGCATAGACAGAGGCTCAAAAAGTGTTGGATTTGTTTGAAATTTTTTGGGGGGAGGTACCTAACAAGTTGTATAACACATTGCAAAAAAATTAAAAAAAATTATTTTTTCGGCCCCAAATCGCTGACAGCGCGGGAAAAATTTCCACGATGTCAGCTCATGCCCATATTACTCTACACACACACAAGATTTAATGTAGAAAAGCTGCCACCTGATCCAATGGATCAGGTGGCAAGACACAAAAAATATGGGAAGTACAAGCCCTACATGGGCTTGTACTTGCTGGGTCCCACCTTTTTGTGTCTTGAAACTGATCCATTGGATCAGGTGCCACCTGCTCTACATTAATCCCATATATATATATGTATATGTATATATAGAGAGAGAATAATGGCTATCATACGTCATATGAGGCCTTGCCTCATATTCCCTCTCACATAAAGCAACTAAGTACAACCAAGTACAAGCCCATGTGGGCTTGTACTTGATTGCTTTATGTGAGAGGGAATATGAGACAAGGCCTCATATGGCGTATGATACCCATTAATCCAATATATATATATATATGTATATGTATATATATATATATATGTATAGATATATATATGAGGGAAATGTGCCTGCGCACGTGCGCAGGCAGAAATACCTGCGAACACCCCCTCTGTTCGGGGTTTGTAAGTATTTTTTTTGAATTTTTTTGTAGTAGGTAGATATACTTGTTATGTAGCTCCCCACAAAATTTCAGGTGAATCCAACACCGTTTGAGCCTCCATTCATCGATTTCAAAAACATTGCTCAAAACTGTCCAGAATTCTAGACAGTTTTACGCATCGTTTTTGAAATCGATGAAAGGAGGCTCAAACGGTGTTGGATTGACCTGAAATTTTGTGGGGAGCAACATAACAAGTATATCTACCTACTGCAAAAAAAATTCAAAAAACAATACCTACAAACCCCGAACAGAGGGGGCGTGCGCAGGTAATTCTGCCTGCGCACGTTCTTAGTTATATTTTTGAGTATATATATATACATATAATTGTTATGAATAGGCCCATTGGGCCAATTGGGTATCCAACCCATTATTGAAAGCTATAAATACAAGGGTAGGTGGGCTATTAACCCTCTACACCTATTCTCCCTATATTTCCCTTCACAACACGTTATCAGCACGATCACGCTCGTTGGAGGAGACGGCGGCTCGCGGGGAAGGAGATCCATCAATCGCTCAGATTCAAGAAGATCGTAATCTTCTCAACGGGGAGCGAAAAGGGCTTCCTTCACCAACCGTCGCCTAGATTCCTCGTCGAATCTAGAGGTAAAAATCCAAACTTTTTAGATCTAAACTTGCTTTTCTCATTAGATCTGCATGTTTTAGGATCAAAAAGTTTATAAACACGATGAAATTCAAATTTTTTAATAGATCTGCATGCCTAAAACAATAAAAACTTGTTTTTAGCGATCAAAATAGTTGAAAAATCCGTTTTTTTACCCCCCCCCGCCTTTGATCCAAAAATCCGCACGCCCGTAGGGCGGAACGGCGGCGCGCCTCTAGCGCCGCCGGCGGAAAACGCACGCCGCGGCCTGCAGGCCGCGGCCAAGCGCCGCGGCAGGCCGCGGCCCACCGCAGCGGCGGCCGCGGCCCGCAGTCGCGGCCCGTCGCCGCCACGGCGGCCGCGTCCTACGCGGCCAGCCGTCGCGCGACACGCCGCGGGCCCCCCCTAGGGTTTCCTGAAACCCTAACCCTAACGGGCAATTTTTCGGGGGAGGCCCAATATTAACCCTAATGGGTTGTTTTCATGGCCCAAAAGGCCAGAAAATTAGCCCATTCACATAAATTATTTTTCTTTTATTTTATTTTTGGCCCTAAAAAGCCCAAAATAATTAAAAGAAATTTTAAAAGGGTTTAAAGCGGTAAAATAAAACATTAAAATATGGATCAAAAGGCAAAAAGTTTTTCAAAAAAGAGAGTTTCTTGCACGTCGCACACAAATTTAAATTATTTTAAATGCTTGTGTTTTTGATTATCTGCGTGGTTGTATGTCTCGAATATATTATCTGTGTGGATGTGCAATATTAGGCTATGTTTTTAGGGATCAGCCAGGTTTCCGACACTGTTTTAAAATTCCTGCAATTTTTCTTTTTTTTGAGAGAAATTTTGTATGTGAGGATGAAAATGTAAAAAGAAGACCGAAGGACACCAAAAAGAAGCTGAAGGCATTCACTCAATGAAGATAGGGGCTTCTCTCTGAAGTTCCCGAGTTGTACTTTAATTTTCATGCATTTTATTTTTGATGTAACTTCGGACTGGACTTCTTTTTATTTTTCGGTGTCGGCTGGCTGATCCCCATAGTCTTAAGTCATTTTTTTGTTTCATTGTTTATGCATTAACTGCGTGGTTGTTAATTAGCTTAAATACCATGTTTTAATGTCACAATGAAATTTCTTAACAGCATGCGTGAATCTTTATTCGTTAATTATTCACATTATTTGAAAAAAAGGCATGTATGTTAAAATCACATTAATTAAATTCATGCTATGAAAATGTTTACATTACATGCGTGGATGTCTGTTTTATTCAGTCTTAATGATACATGCTGTTTTTCTTTACATTGCTAGATCATTAAATGGCCAGACTCGCAAATGTCGACTTCTCGGTCCTAAAGGCCGATGGGTCAAACTACCTGAGTTGGCAGTTGGACCTGAAGTTCCATCTGCGCTCTCATGGTTTCAGTCTCACACCGACTGAGAAGGCAACAACAAGTACTGCCTCAGCCGACAAGGATGCTTCTAAAGAAGCACCTCATACAGAGGAAGTTTCCGATATATTAAAGGCGAAAGCCATTATATATATCAGGAAACACTTAGACTCGACCTTAAAGGACGAGTACCTCACTGTAGAGGACCCTTACGAGCTGTGGGATGCACTCGAGGAGAGGTACAGACATCAGAGGGATGTCATACTCCCCTGTGCACAGTACGAGTGGACTCACCTCCGCATACAGGATTTCAAATCCGTAGCGGAGTACAACTCAGCTCTCTTCCGCATCACCTCACGCCTGAAGTTGTGTGGTGAACTAGTGACGGAGAAGATGTTGCTGGAAAAGACGTTCACGTCTTTCCACGAAAAGGACATGATCCTTATGCAACAATATAGAGAGAGAAAGTTCACAAAGTACTCTGACCTGCTTTCATGCCTGCTTATGGCTGAACAGAATAGAGACCTGTTGGTTGCCACCCACAGCCTGCGCCCTCCTGGCTCCGCTCCATTGCCACCTCCTGCAGAGGCTCACTTCCAGTCTTCCCTGAAGAAGAAGACGGACAAAAAGGCAAAATTCCAGAAATGGAAAGAACAGAAGCAGCGGAAGAAGGCCACTCCCCCAGCTCCTCCTCAAAACCAGAAGTTCGTGGACAAGAAGCAGAAGAGGATTCCCAACAAAGGTGGCACTCCCAAGAAAGACTAGGAGGACAAGTGCTCTAAATGCGAGATGACGGGCCACTGGTCCAGAATCTGCCGCACAGCAAAACACCTCCAGGACCTCTACCAGGCAAGCCTCAAGCCTCGAGCTGAGACAAACCTGATCGAGAGCGCAGCGTTGGCAGAGACCTCATGGACTCCTGAAGACTTCATGGGAGATGACACTCTCTAGATCTGGACCATTTCTATGCACTAGCAATGTATCTTCTATTTCTATGCATCGTATCTAGTTTTATTTCCATGTCAAAACAATATTTTGAGCATTTATCTTTATGAAAGTAGATCTTTTCTCTTCATTTATTGCTTGCATGTCTTTCCCCTTTTTTAGATATGGAACTTATCTGCCTAGTGGACAGTGCATCGACGCACTCGATCCTTCAAAACATAGACTACTTCACGAGCGTAAGTAGCTATTCTGGCCCACTGAGAACAATCTCAGGACCAGCAAACATAATCGAAGGATCAGGGAAAGCAACTATATTGCTCCTCGGCAACACACAAATAACACTTAAAAATGCGTTATACTCCCCCAAATCCATCCGAAACCTCCTAAGCTTCAAAGACATCCGTTTAAATGGATATCACTTAGAGACGGTCGAGGAAGATAAATGGGAATACTTGCTTGTAACGGCTCTTACAAATGGTTCAAAAACCATTGTGGAACGTTTCAAGGGACTCCCCTCGGGACTCTACCAAACAAGTATACAAACTCCAGAAACATCCATGGTGGAGCACCTGCAGTGCCCCCAAACTCCAGAATTCCAACTCTGGCACAGTCGACTGGGACACCCTGGTTCTGTTATGATGTACCGCATCATAAAGAACTCCAGGGGCATTGACCTGAAGAACCTGAAGATTCTTCAAAAAGGCAAATTCCCATGTCCCCCCTGTTACAAGGGTAAACTGATCACGAGACCCTCTCCACTGAAAGTGGATGTGGAGTCCCCCAGTTTTCTGGAAAGAATCCACGGAGACATTTGTGGGCCGATTCACCCATCAAGTGGTCCGTTCAGGTACTTTATGGTCCTGATAGACGCATCTACTAAGTGGTCACATGTGTGCCTACTGTCCACCCGTAACCTAGCACTATCTAAGCTTTTAGCTCAGATAATAAAGTTACGGGCCCACTTCCCCGACCACCAGATAAAGAAACTTCGTCTGGACAATGCGGGGGAGTTTACGTCACAAGTCTTTCTAGACTATTGCCAAGCTCAGGGAATTGAAGTCGAACATCCTGTAGCGCATGTTCACACCCAAAATGGGTTAGCAGAATCTCTAATTAAGAGACTGCAATGGATCGCTCGTCCATTATTACTTCAATCCCAGATGCCAGTGAATGCGTGGGGTCATGCAATTTTGCATGCTGCATCTTTAATAAAATTAAGACCCTCTGGAGGTCAGTCATCTTCTCCAATGCAACTAGCACTTGGAGCCCCACCAATTGTCTCACATTTGAGAATATTTGGTTGTGCAGTATACGTCCCCATAGCACCACCACAAAGGACAAAGATGGGTCCACAACATCGCCTAGGCATTTATGTTGGGTTTGACACCCCCTCCATAATTAGATTCCTAGAACCCCTTACGAGGGACGTCTTTAAGGCACGTCTAGAAGACTGTGAATTCGATGAAACATCGTTCCCAAGACTAGGCTCACAGACAAAGAAGCCCGAAGCTTCAGAAAGTATCACTTGGGATACAAAAACTTTATGTCACTTTGATCCGCCAACAAGCCAGTGTGAGGAGGAGGTCCTGAAGATTCTCCACATCCAAAACACTGTCCATCTCTTACCGGACAAATTTACTGACAACCAGAAGATTGTCAAATCACACGTCCCTGCTGCTAACACTCCAGCTAGGATTGACATACCGCAAAATGGATGCAATCCGCCTGCAGCAGAAATGGTTGGACCTCTCAAAAAGAGAGGACGACCACCGGGATCCAAGGACCAAGTCCCTCGAAAGAGTAGGACCCTTGGCAATGGTAAACAAATACCACCACAGGATGCTAATTTAAGCCCTGCTACCCTCATCTCTCCCAAACTCTCATGAAGAGGAAAAACTGGGAGAAAATGAAGTATCGATACACTATGTACGAACTGGGGAGTATTGGGACAGAAAAAGCACAACAATAGATGACACATTTGCGTGTAATATTGCCATCAACGTCGCGTACTGCGACGATGATATTGAACCACGCTCTCTGACAGAATGTCAAAGCAGAGATGATTGGCCAAAGTGGAAAGCGGCAATAGGAGTGGAGTTGGATTCACTCACCAAACGCAAGGTCTTCGGACCAATAGTCCAGACACCAAAAGGTGTAAAACCTGTGGGTTATAAATGGGTATTTGTTAGAAAACGAAATGAACAGAATGAGATCGTACGCTACAAAGAAAGGCTTGTAGCGCAGGGTTTTACCCAACGTCCTGGGGTGGATTTTGAAGCCACATACTCCCCGGTCATGGACGCGATCACCTTCCGATTCCTCATTGGCTTAACAGCACAAGAGGGTTTAGATATGCAACTCATGGACGTGGTTACTGCATACCTATATGGCAACCTAGACCGAGACATCTATATGAGATTGCCTGACGGTTATTCTTTGCCTGCAGCACTAAAAGAGAGAGAACGTGACATCTACTCAGTGAAACTGCAAAGATCATTATATGGTCTAAAACAATCTGGAAGGATGTGGTATAACAGACTGAGCGACTTCCTTGCACATCAAGGATTTAAAAACGACCCAGTCTGTCCTTGCATCTTTATAAGAGCAAAGGCAACAGGATTTGTAATTATAGCCGTCTATGTAGACGACTTAAACCTCATCGGATCTCCTGAAGAGATCGCAAAGATTTCTAGAAGCCTGACAGAAACCTTCGAGATGAAAGACCTCGGAAAATCAAAATTCTATTTAGGTCTTCAGATAGAGCATCTTAAAGATGGGATCATGTTACACCAGTCAACTTACACATCGAACTTATTGAAAAAGTTTCAGATGGATAAGTGCCACCCCCTCAGCACTCCGATGGTCGTCAGATCATTGGATGTACACAAAGACCCCTTCCGGCCGCTGGAAGAGGGGGATGAAGTACTAGGCCCCGAAGTGCCTTATTTAAGTGCTATCGGTGCACTCCTTTACCTGGCTAACTGCACTCGCCCTGACATAGCATTTGCAGTAAACTTACTAGCCAGATATAGTGCTGCACCCACACAGCGGCACTGGGCCGGAGTTAAGCATCTTCTACGCTACCTCCAAGGGTCCATAGACTTAGGTCTATTCTACAGGAAAGGGGCATCAACTGGTTTAGTTGGTTATGCTGACGCAGGTTACAGGTCCGATCCTCATACAGAGAAGTCTCAGACCGGATACATGTTCACATATGGCGGCACTGCCATATCCTGGAGATCTGTGAAGCAGACCATGACGACCGTCTCATCCACTCACTCAGAGCTACTAGCGATCTTCGAAGCAAGTAAGGAATGCTTCTGGTTACGCTCAGTGATCCAGCACATACTCACCTCCACCGGCCTGACGACCGGCGTTCTTGCACCCACTACACTCCATGAAGACAATGCAGCATGTATAGCCCAGCTACAGGACGGCTACATCAAAGGTGACAAGACGAAGCATATCTCCCCCAAATTCTTCTGGACGCACGACCTTCAGAAGCAAAAGCAGATTGAGGTACAGAAGATCCAATCATGTAATAACTTGACGGATTTGCTTACCAAATCCCTGCCTACTAGTATCTTTGAGAAACTTGTATATGGGATTGGGATGAGGAGAGTGAGTAAATGTAAACTGGGTCAGGATGAGAGAACTATGAAATCATAGATACATAGGAGACTGATGTATAGATTCATAGGAAATCTGCAAGCCTGAAGCTTAGTCAGATAAGGGGGAGTCAACTGCAGAGTTGTACTCTTTTCCCTTGGCTACAGGTTTTTTCCCACTGGGTTTTCCGTAGTCAAGGTTTTGACGAGGCAACCTCGTTGACTCTGGATCCTGAAGTATCCACCCCTAGACACATCCCTAAAACAGGGGAAGTTATGGGTTAACTGTTCTTTCTTTAACAAGACAGTTACCCTAACTCGGATCCTGAAGAATCCACCTCTTATTCAATGTTGGTTGGATAAGGGGAAGTGTTATGAATAGGCCCATTGGGCCAATTGGGTATCCAACCCATTATTGAAAGCTATAAATACAAGGGTAGGGGGCTCTTAACCCTCTACACCTATTCTCCCTTTATTTCCCTTCACAACAATAATGTGTATATATATACATTATTTTTTAAACTAATTGTCTGTTTAAAGAACAACAAAGTCTAAGAATTCTAGACAGTTGTGCGCAACGTTTTTGAAATCGATGAACGGAGGCTCAAACGGTGTTGGATTGACCTGAAATTTTGTGGGCGCCAACAAGATAATGTCAGTTGTACCCTGCTTGCCTGCTATGTTAAGCATTAGGATTTTGGCTCTAATTGCTCCTAGCGGCTTGACCTATGCCTAACCCGGGTTTGATAAATGACATCTTGTAACTATTTCGTCTCCTAAAGCTCCTGGTAATTTTCTTAGAAACTTTTCACCTAACTCTTTGTTAAAGGCATTGCCTGAAATTGTCATCCAGTAGTAATAGTCTTGCATGTATTCTCTAATATAGTTCCAGCTTCTAATGCTTAACTGTTCTAGGTTTTTAAGTGCTTGGTTTTGTAGGTCTAAGTTACCTGAATTGGGATCTTTCCCGGTTACTAACATGGTTATTCTGTTTACAAAATTATCAGGGTTACAACCCATTTTGCATAATATTTTAAATTCTTTGGATAACTTTGTTTATACGACTCCCATAAGGCTTTGGTACTTTCTCCCACTAGCTAACTATCTAAGATAATGTCAGGTGTACCCTGCTTGCATGCTATGTTAAGCATTAGGATTTTGGCTCTAATTGCTCCTAGCGGCTTGACCTATGCCTAAACGGAGTCTTACATGGCCTAATCCCTATATGGTTTTTCCCATGGCAAACATGATAATGCTATTTGACATTACTTAGCATAAAGAAAGCATGTGCATAGCTGAATTGCAGATAATAGAAATTGCTTATCAATTACTTGGACCACGAGGCAACGGCATGCACCATTAGGTTAGTTTATTAATGGCAGAGCGGTCGCAGGATCCGCAGAATTTTTAAGCAAAAAGGAAAATGGAAAAGAGGATAAGATCAAGAATATACATAATTTAAAAGTTTAGATTTTTATTTGGGAAAATACATCTCTACTACTACTAGGGTTTTCCCTTTCGGGAAATCCCTTAAGGGAGCTTGAAAGAAAGGAAAAAGGACTTACAAAGCTGATACAAGGAACTCAGGCAAAGTTTTACAGACTCTCAAACCCTTACACGTTCCAGGAGATGAGTTACTTGGGAGATCAGGTAATGTCATGTCCCGGCAACGGAACCACTCCATATTGAGTTATGCATTCTATATTGAGTTATTGGATATTCTTCTATTAACATAGAAGAAAAGGCAGCAGGAACCTGAATTTTGTAGAAAAGGCAGCACCTGATCTAATAGATCAGGTGCCATGACACAAAAAAGGTGGAAAGTACAAGCCCCACATGGGGCTTGTATTCGTGGTGGGGCCCACCTTTTTATGTCTTGGTGTAACGGCCGATACTCACTATTCGTTATACGGCTGTACGTATAGCAATTTCGGGTACCTGATTGGTTTTGTTGCTTTGTATGTGAGTCGTGTCGTTGTGTCGATAGGACCGTAGCACCTTGGTTGTATCTTTAGCAAGCCAACCCCGACGTGTGCCCAACTTAGAATTATTGTCGCCTTTGGACCCCGTATCCTTTATACGCTTTACGTGCACGTAGTCTTGTTCGTGCACGTATTTATTTTAGACTTTGTCCGTAACCGAACCCTATAGTGTGATATGCCGTTGTGACCCTCTCGAAGAATATTAAATAGTGGAATTAATTTGGAACATCATTTCACGGGTCGTTCTCCCACGATTTGACTTTATTTGAAGAGACGTCGCGATTTTCACTTTTGTCATGAGGCCTTTTTATTCTTAGTTTCGTCCCTCGTCGTCAAAATTGTGATCCGTCTTCTTTGTCTTGTTTCTCTCGTCGGTACGGTCACCCCAATATTTATTTCATCATTTTTGGGCTTCGTTAGACCCACTTTCACTTTTCTTCCCAGTTTATTATTGATTTAACCCTAAGTTTCTCTTGGCATCTATTTCCCCAATAATTAATTATAATATACATCCAAATCAAGTGACCTAGCCTCATTTTTTTTGCATTGTCACGCAGCACATGGGAGAGAGAGAGAGGGTGTGGGATATAGTTTTTTTATGATAATAACAAATTTTATAACAATTCTAACCTAAAAACCTAACTAACCTAGGACCCCCTATCCCACGTGCTGCCCTTGTTTTCTCTATTAATAGCCTAGGGTTGTTTTGCTTTCTCCCAGCAACGCAAAAGAGCGCCGCCCCCACATTTTTTTCCACGCAAACAAGCCCAGTGTCGCAACCCATATTCTTCTTCGCGTTCATCAGCCCGCAACCACCACCGACAGCTCCTAGGTCACGCCTCGACCTCTTCCACCCTACGCCGGCTTCCCCTGACCGCTGTGGTCACCGGAGCTCTGCCCCTAGGCGCCAGAATCCCCACAGCAAACTGCAGAAATTCGCAGCAGCAGCGGCAGCGGTCGCTGCCGCTGCTGCCGCCACTACCACCGCCGCCCGTGCCCCTCCGGCGTGTCACCACCCCCCCGACCCCCTCAGACCCTCTGTCGCCTTGGCCGCCCCCTCGGGCCTTCGTTGCTTCTGAAACAGCGACATCTTGCTGTTTTGTGTTCTCACGACGTATCGTCGCGTCGTATCGCCTCCTCGTCGCTCAGTCTCACTGTTGGGATCTTCCGATAGTCCTCTAGCTCTCCTAGGGGTGTTTCTCGACGTCACGATCATCCCCTACTATGCTCAACGTCGTAGTCTCTGTGTACGTCGACCCGTTCGTCCCGGTTCGTTGTTACGGCTTCCCGGGAGTCGTAAAAACATCTACCTATCACTTACTTACTGTTTGGAATCTTGTTCACTGATCTCGTCGCTGTTCGAGGATTGGCGAGCGTGGAATCTAATTTTGGAATCTAGATTAGGAGCTCTTGCTATTATTCCAACCCTTGGCGTCGCTACCTGACGCCAGTGTAGCTCTCGCGTCGTGTAAGGGTAAATTTCTGAACTCTTAGGACCCCCAACCCATGCATGCTAATGAAGATAAAAATCAGTAATTTAATTGGTTGATAAATCACTAATGAAGATAATTTAAACTGGGACTGTAGGTTGGTGAATCCGAGCACTTAGGTAGATTGGACTGGTTGGATGGTGTTCTCAGAACAGCTGATTGCAGGCAAGTGAAACTTGCCAATTTGTGTTTTAGGCCATGTCTTAGGCCACTTCCCCGTTTTTAGCGTAAAAGAGACTAGGCGACGAAATGATACTCGCCTAGACGCAATTTTAAGATCTAGCTTGACAACGAAGCTAGATCTGACACACTGCCATGTCATTCATGCATTTTTACCTGTCACGTTTAATTTCCATATCTGCACGCTCTTTACTTTTGCTCTGCCATGCCTGTGATGTTTAAATTCCTTACCTGTACGCACTTTAAATGTAATCTTGCCATGCCATGCATCAATACATGTCATTCCATGCTTGAATGTTGCATTCGTAGCACACGCTACTATACTTCCTTGTTCAGGCTAGGCACGTGCGTTGCAGGCACAACCCTATGCCAAATACACTTCCTGGCTCGTGATCCAGAAGCGGGCTACATGTGTTGGTCAAAAGCCAATGCCCGATACACGTGGAGGGGTAGGGTTAAGCGATCACTTGAGCTTAGGAGTTGGCCCGTACAGCCACTCAAGCCAAAAGGCGTAAACTCTATGCACGACGTGTTTACTTGACGTGTTTACTTGACGTGTTTACTTGACTTGTAAATCCATGTGAATGTTAGTAGCTTTGCTACCCTTGCCATGCCATACTTGTTGCACTTTACTACTTGTTGCATTCATATCTTAAACTGCCATGTCATCGCATACTTTTAGAACTGCTAGGTTGTTTCCTTCTTTTAGTTTCCTTGCACAAGTCTCTTGTAGACTTGCTGACATGCGCCCTCGTCTCTTTTGGGTGTCGCATGTTAGTTGCTGAGCCAGAGTCCGTTGCTGAGGACGGAGTCTTTGCTGACGCTGAGCCTGAGTCCACTGTTGACGTAGAGTTCGAGGACACCGACGACCAATCGTAGAGACTTCTTTTGGTGTTACTTTCTGCTTAGTTCTTGTTAGGTTGTTGGTGCGTAGCGCCCTTTCTTTTTGTACTTTGTTATTTCTGTTGGCCATACTTGGGCCTTTTAGACTCTCTTTTAGCCTGGTGGCTTTTCTGTGATGTTGGACTTTGTTGGTGGACGTTTTGAGATTGGAATAATATTATTTGTCTCTTCTCTTTATTATTATTTTTGTTCTGTTTCGCATTTTGCAAGGACCTATACTTGGTTATTCCAGACGCTTTACAGACTGGAGCCTCACAGCTCCAAGTTTGAGCGGACTTCTCACGCCTCGCCTCCATTTTAGGGAAGCAGGTCGTGACAGGTTTTATTGGTGGCCCATGCAGGTCACTCTTGCAACTGCGAATTATCGGAACAACGATAATAATAGTAGAACGTCCATTAAATAAATTAAAACATCCAAGTCATAAGCTTTGAGTCTAATTTTATCGTTTCATATGTCACTAGGTGGCTGGAAGACGTGTTGCCCGAGCATCTGTCTCAGCTTAGTAGGGAAATCCATAGATCAAGACTATAGTAAGACTTAGTTAGACGTCTGTGCTGACTAGTTAGAGGTCCCTGATTGTTAGCTAGACTCCATGCTAGAAATTGATATAATCTTCTTAGGAGTTACTTTAGTGGTTCTTACCTAGCTCTGACCATATTAGACTTCTAGAAATTCTTTAGTCGTTCGCTTGGGTTAATTGATTCGGGCCAAGCCGGACGCAGTTCATTTCAGTCTATTTCCTTAGAAAGTCTTAGCGATAAGTTTCCTAATCCTTAGTCGGTCGACCATAGGAGTTCCCCGTAGATTTTTATGAGTCATATCCTATGCGTATTTTGTATAAGACCACGCGATCTTATTCTTGCTCTCGTTTCACGTAATCTCTTCATGGCGATTATCGTTAATCTTTCGAATTTTCTCCGTTGCAAATCTTGAATCCTTCAAAGTCAATTTCGATTTCTCCTTATTAAAAGTTTTCGCTCAGTTTAATTGTTGTTTTTAAAACCCTCTTCTTATATATTTAATTCCTCACTATTCGATTGAGTTAAAATCCTTTCGTAGATTTTGGAGTCTATTGGTTGTAATTTTTAATGTAGCTATTTGCTAACCAATATTTCTCGCATTTTAGTTTTAAAACTTTATTACTATTTTGATAATTCGATATACCATCTTTTTCTAAACTACGAAATTCATTTTAGCCATTTACCATACATACTTTAGAATATCTTCCAAGATAAATAGAACTTATATATTATATATATATATATATATATATCAGTTCTAAGTTCGTTGTACTCGTACTTTAAGATCTTTGTATAAATCAGTTTCTTTTGGCAAATCCTGGTTCCTCTAAAGGTAGTTTCAATATTATTTATTTTAAATTTCTCCCCAGTTTAAAGACTTTGAAAGCGTTTAACATGAGCTTAAATTTTCTACACTTCAGTTAATTTGATTTCATTCTTTGAATTTCGAAATTTTTGCCGAAATTATATTAAATTACTACCGTATAATATTTTCTAACTCACGTCCTTAATGTTCGTGTGAATGTTTTATTCTTCCTTATAATGATTTTCAATAAGCTAATAAACCAATTTCCTTATTATGTATATACGACTCAAACTTATTTCGAACAACTCATTTTATCGACCACCAATATTTTTCTATGCATAAGAGAACTCCAACTTTTGAGGTACGACCGTTTTGTACTCTTCGTATTTTAACTTATATCTTTTACACACTATTTTCCTGTATCCTATAAGAGTATCATTACATCTTTCTTTTCCCACCTAAACATTCACAATTATACCCATGATTCACCTAACCAAGCTGTCTCCTTATATTCGTCCTATCTGAACTCGTGCTTTTCGATCTGTCCTTCGTTACGTTTTTGGCTTCGGTTTCTTTCCTATTGTTTAGCCATTAGTGCTTGTCGTTGCCTGTGTCAACCTTAGTATAGTTTGGTGGGCCCATTAGTATAAGTTGTTATGTCGTGGAGGTGCATGCATATAGGTGGAGTGTGTGGACCCGTATGAGCGTGCTACCCTTAGGATATTAATAATTGACTCTTGTATTACGTATGTATAATCAGTGTTATTCGTGATATGTGTGTGAAGTTGTATATATGGTGGTGTTATTATACATGCGCGGATAGATATACCACTCTAGGGATGTCTGTATAGATATTGGAAATTGTATTGGGGTATGTACTAGTAGTGTAAGTAGCTTGAAGATACTTGTAGATGTTTGGTATATAATATATTAGTAAGTCGTGTGTATGTTAGGTGTAATGATAATAGGTGTACTTATAGTTAAGTGAGTATGCCTATTATATGACCTATATGTTAGTACATGTGAGTGTGTGCTTGTACGTAGATATGTATTGTGCTTAGACGTAAGTAGTTATGTATTTGCTGCATGAGTATATATGTGATATACATATGGTAGTAGGATTATAATTTTGATTGGTATTGCTTGCTTTTACGGGATGTTGTATATGTGTATACCATGAGGTATACACGACTATTGCATACCTTAACTATGTATGAGGTAGATGTGTTGGTATACTAATTATAGGTAGATGGATATGGTGTGAATATATATGTTACATGTGTGTGACTATACGATGAATGCATGTATTAGGGAGTGTGTTATAATTATACGTGTGCTGATGTCTGTAATATTATTATGGTATATAAAGTGATTGGACTATGTGGGTGTTACCTGACTAAATATTAAGTGTGATTGACATTATGGTATGTATATGGTTATGTTGGTAGATGTGTATACATTGGAGTGGTATTGGTATAGGTATAGATACCGTGTTACGTATATAGAGTATTCTGATATGTGTTTTGAGTCTCACTCAAGCTTGAGTGGGTATACTCTAAGTATATTGTTACATATGTCTGTGGTTTGCATGTAGTACCATGAATATAGCGATGGATGATGTATGTATAGTGATAGGATTGTTTGTGCCTGGTTGTGTTACGCACATGGTTGTGTCGCTATACCAGTATATTGTTATAGGTGTTGGTCTTGTGGTATAGTTATTTACTAAGGACTTACCTGTGTGAACGTATGTGTGCTAGCTATACTAGGTGTGTAGATGTGCTCAGTATATAGTGGTATGATTGGTATATATGAATGAAATGTTAGCGTGTGTGGGTGTGCACCACACACGGGTAAGTATATGCTTAGTTATAGGTTGGTGACTATGGTATGTGTGGCGTATCGTGAATATAGTTATAGGACCGTATGTGATGTGAATATATGATGCAATATTTGCATGCTTTTGAAATGACTATATAATTATGAAAATTATAGTAGTGGTAAATGTATCTTAGATATAATAACATGATTTAATAATGGTATGGTGTGATTATATGTGTTGATGTGTTTGGTGTTGGATGTATACTAGGAGATATAGGGAGTAGTGTATCCTTATTGTTTTGTTCATAGGTAGTTATCTAGACGTGGAGTATTACGATAGTATTTGCTGGTGGGAACTATTTAATTGTTTGTGAGTATGTGCACCATGTTCTGTAATAAGTGTTTAATAGTTATGTAGGGATGTGCGTGATTATATGAATGATTGAAATATGTGTATGAATTTGACTGGCTATGATAGGTATAAGAGTATAAAGTGCGTGAATATATACATGTTAGTAGTGTTAATGTTTGACTACCTAGTGCATATAGAAGCACTTGTAATGACTATACCTAGTTTAAATTATAATGTGATATGATTGTGGTAGTTACTAAAGTGAATAGATATGTTAGAAAGTCCGAGGACGGACTTTGTTCTAAGGTGAGGATGTAACGGCCGGTACTCACTATTCGTTTAGGGATGGCAATAATGGCCTGACCCGCCCGGCCCGACCTGGCCCGACCCGGTTTTGACCCGGCCCGACCCGGCCCGCAGCCGGGTCGGGGCAAGCTTGGGCTTTGTATGTGATCGCTCCGGGACGTACACCCAAAGAACGGTTGTAGTTTTACCGCAAGCGCACGGTATAGCGGCGAGCGGGTATCGAACACAGGGAGGACGAATGACCGTGCTTGCTCCTAATCAACCTGGCTATTTAAGAATAAAGAGAATTGCCTTGGGCGATCCTGTCACAATCGTCAGACAAATGTGCGAAATATCAAATCAAATAAAGAGCGTCTAGGGAATGGGGAATCCCCGCTACTCACCCTGTTTCATAAATGTGGTTCGTCGGTATCAAAATTGCTAGAATGAGAATTTGGATGAACTAGTTGCAACTAAATGTGGAACCAAGCTCGCGCTCTCGCGCTGTTGCCGGTCTATAGCTATCCTAGGGTCGGGTCCAATCTCTTGCAAACCCTAGCCTAGGAAAGCTAGCATTAGGATCAACATCATCGTCCAATTACGCACCGAGCCCAATCTCTTGCAAACTCGGTCCACAATCTAAATTAGGATAGTTCCTACCCGTCCAATCTCTTGCAAACGGGTATCGGCACGGAATTGCAACCGGAGATCCTAGTATCGATCCAATCTCTTGCAAACCGATACTTCGAAAATCCGACTCCAACCCAATTCGGATTTCTAGGGCTTCCTATCAAATTGGGATCCAATCTCTTGCAAATCCCAATTGATATGAATACCTAGCTATCCGTAGTAATTCGATCCCAATCTAATCTCTAATTATTGATTCTAGCACAATTTCTACCAATTTATCACAAATACGAAATTGGGCTTGTAGGGTTCATCCCCACGCCCCAAGACGTGGAGACTACTCACAAATCATAGCAATAGCACAAAAATAATCAATGAAATAGACAATGGAATTCATCACAATAATGATATAAACAATAAAAATAGAGTTTTTTGGGGAAGAGAGATGCAAACCAAAGTAGTTCTTCAATTAATCCAACAAAAATCCAAGTTTTTCTCTTCTCCAATCACAAAATAATAAAGCTAAAAAGTAATCTCAAAAATCTGCAAAAATCTAAGAGATGCCTCCTCAAACTAGGGTAAAAACAGGGCTTAAATAGCCCCAAAAATCGTCCAAAAATCCTGACCAAAACGCCCCTGCACAGCCTGTTTTCCGCAAATTTCGCTACAGGCAGCGCATCGCACTCGGCCGAGTGACAAAAGTCGCTCGGCCGAGTGAAAACCCTGTCATTTTCCAGTAAGTCGGGGGCTTCAAGGGTCTTCAGTTCGGAGGCGGCTCGGCCGAGTGAGTTGTCGTCACTCGGCCGATGGCTTCACTGCACTCGGGCGGACGCGGTTTACCACTCGGCCGAGTGGGTCTTCTGAAGCTCAGGTGGCCGAAAAACAGTAACTTCGATCTTTTTGAGGGCCTTCGTCTGGGCGCCACTCGGGCGGACGTGGTATCGTCACTCGGCCGATGTGGTCTCCGTCGCTCGGCCGAGTACACATGGAAAACGTGTCTGAACGGGTCGACCGAGCAGTGTCTCGCTGGTCGGCCGAGTGGCTCCTCCACTCGGCCGAGTGGGACACAAAAGATGCCCAATCTGATTGTTTTGGCCTCCTCGTCGCTCCTGCGACATCCATTCTTCTTCCGCTCCTCTCCAACAGTAAAATATCCCTCGGGGAGGTCGTCGGTGGCCGTGTAGAGTAAGCGCGTCTCGAGATCACTCCTAATCGCGCCAAATCACCTGAAATGCGACAAAAACAACAAATCGTGAAAAGCATCGCAATATCGTCGATATATCGTGAAAAACATGATTTGGGCGATCTAAATGGCATGCAAACATGCGGAAAAAAGGTGTAAAATAAGGAGTGATCAAAATCCCCCAAGCTTGCCTCTTACTCGTCCTCGAGGAAGATAAGTAAAAGGCGAACCCGGTGGATTCGGAAAACGAAAACGGCGAAAAACGAAAAAAATGAAAAACGAAGAAGAATGAAAACCAAATGAAAATAAAGACGGAAGAAAGAAGCGAAGAGGTAGGGTGCTAGATTATTTTCTCAGGACGTGGGTTTCACTTACTCTTATAGCATGCACCGAATGAGAAATACATGTCAAAGAATCTTATTTTGATATCATAGTATAATAGTGCAAATAGAAATAGAAAACCCACGAACAATGATATAATCATGAAGAACGGAATGATTTTAGAATTAACATTGCCTGAATCATTTAAAGCGGTATACAAATCACAGATCACACACTTTTCAATTGAACGCTTTCTATCTGGAGTATAAGAGTATCACACTATAGAATAGAGAGAATGGAAAAGTTTGGATTTCATGAAATGAACGCTAGGCTTAGATTTCTGGATTTCGTGAAGCTAGAGACAATCTCACCGAGTATAGAATATTACTTAGCCTAGGTTGTCGTGCGATGTCAAGTAGTCACTCTCTCACACATCAATGGATCCCCTCCCCCAAGCTTATCTATAAGCGTGGTGGCACAAAAATATTTACATCCCCATTTTCATATAGCTCCAAAAGCAAAGAAGAGAAAGAAGAAAGAAAGAAAGTGAGATGTGATCTTTTATTGAGGATTTTTCCTCTTTTCTCTCTTTTTTTTCTTTTTTCTTTTTTTTCAATAAGCAATATATACACAATGATCCCAACTCAGAGAGAGATAATGATATACAAGTATGTTTTTCTCTCTTTCATCTATTTATTTATTATTATTTTTTTTATTTTTATTTAGAATAGGGGATTTGGAGCTAGGAATAAATAGCGGGGGAAATGCCATAAAATAGAATCACTAAGGGGAGATTCACCAATGATTTTTAAAAGTAGAGAAATGATGTTCCAGATTTGTGGAGAAAGAAATAGATATAACTCTCGGTTCACTCTATAAGACATGCACGACAACTTCAGCAGGGTAATCTAATCTACTCAGTTTCGATCACAAAAAAGCTAACTAATCCAGATATATCATAGCTAACATCATTCAATCATCCCGAAGTGAAGTGTACAATTCATGCATATAGAAGTGATATAGGAAAAGAAATCGGTACTCCAGATATAGGCATTCAATGCGTGAATCTTGGTGTGTTTTCTGTGATAGCATACATATGAATATTCAGGCTCAGTTAATAATAAAACTTCATCCATTTTCATGCGGAGAAAGTGTGGGTTACTATTCTAGATGCAAAGCAAGTCATAGCATATGATATCAGAAATAAAATCTGAGACATGACAAATATAGCATGCATATAGAATAAGCTAACTCCACGTAGACATCATCACAGAAAATTCATCTCTAGCATGAGATGAAAAAGGAAAGAAATAAAGATAAGAAAAAATAAAACTATGCAATGCGGCACACAGAGAAATAAGAAAAACGTGATGCATGGCAAAATGAAAGAAAATAAAGAAAAATGAGTGCAAAAGTGAAAATAAACGGTGTGAAAAACTAAAAATAAAGGTGGCAAATCGAAAAAGAACGTGAGAACTCACTCCCCCAAGCTAAACTGCACAGTGTCCTCAATGTGCAAAGTGTGGCACACAGAGAGACAAGTAATGAGAGGGGCAAGTGAGGATGCATGCATGATGGAAAGAAAAAAGATAATAAATCGAAAAATAAAGAAACGAAAATATGATGCGGATATGATGCATGCACAGATATGAGTGATACGAGTATAAATGGGTCACCAAAAGCTCTCCCTCTCTCCCAAAAAAGATATATAAAGATACGGCAAATGAGAATCACAAAAAAGTGAGGGGAGGGGGGGGGTGGGTGGGCAAAAAGGCATCAGGACCCAGCAGAAACGGGCAGCACAACGGCAAAAGGAATCGATGGCATCAAGGGTGCCTAGGAAGGTGGTGCTGCGCCGTCTCCGTCCTGTGGCGGAGGTGGTGGTGGTGGTGGTGTAGGCTGCTGAGCTGGGGTGGGCGTGGAAGTGGAAGCAGGTCTAGTGTGTGTGGAAGTGTGTGCTGGAACCTGCTGGGTGGGTGGTGGTACGCGCGGAAGACGCTCTAAGATCTGTGTCAGGCAGTAGTGGATCTGAGGGATCAGGGCAGAGCGTCCAGCCATCGTAGAGACGGTGGAGGACAGGGTCCTAAGGTCAGCTCTAATACCACTCACCGCCAACTCAAGAGCACGTATGCTCTGCAGTACAGTGTCGGGCGGGGGTGGTGCAGAGGGACGCACCGGTCTAGGCTGCGCGGGGCGGGGCTGGCGTACGCGAGTGGAGTATGTAACGGGCTCAGCAGGGAAGGGGACAAAAGGTGCCGCGCCAGCAAATGTGGGCCTGGCCTCAGTGTGAGGCCGGGGCACCGGCTGGTGAGAAGTAGAGGCAGCGGCAGCAAAGGAAGCGTGCAAAAGAGGCAACGAGGTGGCAAGAGAGGTCAGTGGCCCAGAAGTGTGGACAGACGCCACGATGCTCTCGGAGAATACGGCGGCTGTGGAGACAGAGGACTCTACCGCTGGGGCGGAACTGTGTGGACCAAAAGGCGCAATCCCAGCGGAGATCATGCTAGCCATGGTCTCCACGACCGCGGCAAACGAGTGCGCTCCACTCTCGACAAAGGTCGGCGGGCGCTCGGGGAGTGCGGAGCAAAGAGGCTCCACGGACAGAGGGCCAGAGGTGGCAGCGGGAGTGGTGGGGACAGCCTCGGAAGTGGTGACAGTGGTGGAAGTGGGCTCAGCAAAAGTGCTCTCGACACTGACAGAGGTGGGGACAGAAGTGTCAGGAGCAGTGGAAACGTCAGGAACAGGCTGAGGGGTCACAGGGTCGACGGGGTCAGCAGCAGGCTCGGCAGGGCGTGCAGCAGGGTCTGCGGGAGCAGCCTGGGCAGCGTGGGCAGCGTGGGCCTGCTCGGCCTCCTCGGCCTCGAGCACGTACGCAGCGGGGATGATGACATCCATCGCTGGGAGCCAGTCAACGTGGGCCGGTGCAATCTGGGTCCGAGCTGGGCTCGGGAGAATCATGTAGTCGGCACCGAAAGGGCCGTGCAACCAGACCCAATGACGCTCACCATGCGGACGCAGCATCTTCATCCGGGCCATAACGTCTATCGACAAGGAAGTGGGGCCCGGAACGCGTCGCAGGTCGTCAGGTAGGTCCTCGCCGGTCATCATGGTAAGCAGGGTGATCAGACCGCCGCAGCATATCGGTGAGCGAGCGCCCACCGACACAATGATACGATCTAAAAACCAAGCCGCAATGTCGATCACGACGGCGGGGACAAGCTCATCTCCATCCCTAGATAGAGCTCTGGGACGTGTCATCACGTAGAGCATGTAAAGCTCTGGCGTAGACATCGTGCCCGGCTCATATCTGGCCAAAAAGGTGGTCGCCATGAGGCGCTGGGCAATACGTAGGCAGGGGTGGACAATGGCCGAGGTCTTGGCCCTACTAGGGTCAAAGGCGGCGTGGTGGCCTGTGATCCGGGCCCAGAAGGCACCGGCGTCGAAAGAAGGTGGGGGGATGTGGGTAGGGCCGTAACCGCGATCGGCTCCGGGGACTGCGGGCCATGAGAAGAACGCTCTCATCATATCGAGAGTGACCTGGCACTCTCGATCCATGAACCTAAATGAGCATCCCTCATCGGTCCGGGCGATCGAACTCAAAACCTCAAGTGTCGGGCGGGTAAAAGTATCCGCCGACACCTGGAAAAAATCTCGCCAGCCCACGTTGTCGTACAACGTGAGCATCCCCTTAAGTACCCCCAGGCGTCCTAGGTCAGCGAGGTGTGCAAACCTGGAGGGTACGATCGAGCGCTGGGAGATACGCTCGAAGACGGCGCGGTGTGCGTCGTCTCGGAACGTAATCCCGAGCGGCCCGACCAGTGGAGCCGGTGGTGGTGGCTGTGGATCGACAGGGAGAGGCTGTGCGGGCTGTGGGTGCACTGCAGGCTGTGCGGGGTGTACGGGGCCTGCAGGCTGTGCTGGGTGTGCGGGGTGTGTGGGGGACGGTGGAGGAGAGTCCTCCAACTCGTGGGAGGGGCCGGCATCATCTGACCGCTTCCGCTTAGCGGAAGCTCTCTTCGACCGCGGCCGTGTCCGGGGCGGCATATCGGCCCCGAGCGCGTGCCGAAAAGTGAAAAGTGCGGCGTGTGCACAAAGAGTGGAAAGAGTTTACCCAAACACGCCGCGAGTGCTAAGCAGTGGAAGCGTGCGAAGTCCGCGCCTCCACGAAGTCCTGAGCAGCCCGTAGAAGCTCCCCTGAGCTCCCCTAAGCTCCAAAAAGCAACCTGCGCATGGAAAAGCGATATCAGCGAGTAATAATCAAAATGTATGGAGCAATAGGGGTATAACAGATAGATATGGGAATTGATTCAGGTTAGGGGTTCGATTAATACACGGATCCTCAAAAACTACGCAAAAAGAGGAGAAAATGGTGAAAACGAGCGAACCGGAGGTGATCGGAGACAAGGCCGCCGGCGGCGACTCGGGCGAGGCGTCGGCGGGCTCGGCCGGCGGTGACGGGCCGAGCGGCGGCGGGGCAGCGGCGGTCGGGCGAGTGAGGGTCGAGCGAGGGGGAATCGGGCGTGGGAGCTGAAGGGGCGCGGGCGAGAATTGGGGGATTTTGCGTTTTCGAATTCCGCGCCCCCCTTCAGCTTATATATAGAAAAGTTACGACTCGGCCGAGTGACGTGATCACTCGGCCGAGCGAGGCAAATAAAAATTTCTCCCCGATATCGCTTCGGCCGAGTGTCTTTGCCAGCCTCGGCTGAGTGGAGTAAGTCCATTCGGCCGAGTGACTCAAGTTACTCGGCAAGACTCGCCCTAGGAGGGTATCCGTTTTACTCGGCCGAGTGAGAATGTAGACTCGGCCGAGTAGCAGTTCTAATGAAATGAGGAAAATAGACAGAGAGTTGGGTACATCAGACTTCCCTCGTTCGTGAGCGGCTCGGCCGGACGAACTTATGGACTCGGCCGAGTGACTAGTATACTCGGCCGAGTGAGCCTTGTGTTCTGCTGTTTGTCTTCGTTTGGGCTCTAAACTCCGTCTTTCTTCCTCCAGTCGATTTCATGCTCCTCCTAAGCGTCGAACGCCTTCTTGGGGCGCTCCTCGTCGTCTCGTTCATCCTCCTCATGATGATCTACCTATCTCCTCTCCTGTCAAGAAAAATAGGACCCGTTATCACAAAATTTTTGGTCGGATGACTCAAAACACTAAAAATCTCTAAAACGAAAATAAAGAGAAATTAAAAATAAAGCAAAAACCGTCGGGTTGCCTCCCGACAAGTGCTCGTTTTAGGTCGTGAGCTCGACCCCCTATAATTTTCAATCAATGCGGGATGTTTGGTGCATATGAGATGCACCCGTCAAACTTGCCGGGGAGCGTGCTTGGATTTGGACGTGGCGGCGTAGCGTGCTCCCTCGGGGGTCTCTTATCTCGAATAGTGTTGGGGGGAGGCTCCCCCAAGCTAGCATTTGCCCCGGTCAACGGCTTAACCGGCGATGCCGATTTTCGTACCGGCGGAGCTTTCTTTGGAGACTTTGATTTCGAGAGCTTGCAGAGCTCTCGAATCCTTGCGACATCAGCGTCGCCTTCATCTTCATCAGCGGAGAAGTCGGGGGAATCATCATTATTGTCTTCATGGCCTAAATCCGGTCCTTCTTCAAATTCTTCATCAAAAAGTGCGCCAATTGAGTGAGGAATCGTCTCCTCTATCACCTCATCGAGGAGGTCCATATAATCGAGCTCCTCATGGTAAGGCATGTGCTTCATTGCCTTGGGAATGTGGAGCTCCACCTCGATGTTTCCGACGTTTAAGGTTAAGGTACCTTCGCGCACGTCGACGATGACTCCGATGGTGGCGAGGAATGGGCGTCCAAGTATCAATGAGGTGTCTCCCTCTTCCTTAACGTCCATGATGACGAAGTCACATGGCAAGCATATTCCACCCGGGACTTGAAGTAGGATGTCTTCGGCAATCCCCACCGGCCTTGTTATCCGGCCATCGGCTAATTGAATGCGCATGTCGGTGGGTTTCAACCTTGTCCCGGTGTTAAGCTTTAAGAACATGGAGAGGGGCATGAGACTCACACTAGCCCCAAGATCGACCAACGCCTTTTGGAGAGGCACGCCGCCCAAAGTGCAAGGAATTCGAAAACTCCCCGGATCTTTAAATTTTGCCGGCTCCTTTTCTCTCTTGGTGAACCAAGAGCCCTCCTCGGCTAGCATGATCTTCTCCTTCCTCTTTCTCCCCGAAATCAAGTCCTTCAAGAATTTAGCATACGTGGGGATCTCCGCGATGGCGTCGAGGAAAGGGATATTGAGGCTAACTCCTCTTAGATACTCAAGGAATTTCGCTAGCCTTTTCTCCATTTTCGCTTTCGCTAGTCTTTGGGGGAATGGGACCGGTGGCATGAAGCGCCTCTCCTCAATTAATAGCTCCGCCCTAGATTTCTCCTTGTCTCGTGGCTCCTTCTCCTTTTCAATCTCAACTACCGGCTCAACCGGCTCCAAGCTTTCCTCCACGGCCTCCTCGGTAGGAATCATAGCGGGGGTGGTGTCCTTCCCGCCTCTAGTAGTAACGGCAACTACGGCATTGATGTGGCCCGTGTTGCCCCGTGGGTTTTGCTCCGGTTGCGCCGGCAATCTTTGAGTGTTCCGATTGAGCAACGCCAATTGCTCCGATATTTGAGCCACTACGGTATTAAGAGACTCTTGCCCCGCCTTCAAAGTAGCATTCACCTTGTTTTGCTCGACCATGAACGCCTCCACTCTAGTTTCGAAATCGGATCGTTGTGGAGTTTGCGGAGGGTTTTGATTTTGATTCCTCCACCCTTGGTTGAATCCGGGAGGCCTATAAGGTGGAACTTGTTGCTTTGGTTGGAAGTTTTGTTGTGGAGGCCCCCTCGGCGGATAGTATTGTTGTTGGGGTGGTGGTGGTCGAGCTTGATTAGGCGGTTGTTGTGGCGGGTTCAAAGCTCCTTCATTGTTGGCGTAGGAGAATCCCGGATGATTTCTTGCGGCCGGATTGGACCAATACCCTTGGTTCCCCGCAACATATTGTACTTGCTCCAAGGATCCTTCTCCTTGCTCTCCTCCCGAGTACATGACTTGAGATTGGTCTTGCCAATCACACATTTGGTTGGTCGGTGCGGAGGTGGATGGGCTTCCTTGGGGCTCCGTGATAAATTTCTCCAATCTCTCCACCACCTTGTGGAGAGAATCGAATTTGCTCGTGAGCTCCGCTACGGCCTTCGCCTCGTAGATGCTAGTTGGCTTTAAGGAGGATGTGGAGTGTCCTCGCTCATCGCCCCATTGTTGGTTATTTGAGGCCATCTCCTCAATTAGGGCCGTAGCTTCCTCGAGAGTCTTTGACAAGATTGCACCATTCGCCGCGGCATCAATAATTTGTTTGGTCCCCGGTTGGAGACCGTTGTAGAAGCTATGAACTAGCTCCCAATCCTCTATACTGTGGTGCGGGCATTGGTGCTGCAAATCCTTAAATCGCTCCCAAGCTTCATAGAGCGTCTCATGTGGTCCTTGCTTGAAGGACATGAGAGCGCTCCGGATCTTCACCGTCTTGGATGGTGGATAGAATTTGTCAATGAATGCATCCGCCAACCCGTCCCAAGAGGTGAAAACTCCGTCAGCTTGCATCCTCAGCCAATAGAGTGCTTTGTCCTTTAGCGTGAAGGGGAAGAGGCGCAGTCTGATGGCATCGATGGGGACCCCCGGCATTTGGAAAGTGGCGCACTTCGACAAGAATGATTGGATGTGGTAGTGGGGGTTCTCATGAGCGTTCCCATGAAATGGGTCTTGTTGCATCAAAACCACCAATCCCGTCTTTAGCTCGAAGTTCTTGTCGGCCGCCAACTCCGGCACGGCAATGGATGACGTAGTAGAAGAGGTCTTAGGCCGAAGCCTATCGTGAATAGAAATTATTCTCGCCATCCTCGCCGCCAATTCTTCGGGAGTTTCCGGGTTGGTCATAAACCGCCCTTCCGGATATTGTCTCCTTTCTGCTCTAAGTCTCCGCGCGGTACGTTCGATCTCGGGATCGAATAATAAGGCTTCGGGTTCCGTCGTAGATCTCGTGTACATGCACAGGGAAAACAGAGTTTCAAAGAGATGATTAGTACCGTGGAAGGGTTAGGTAAGAATAGTAGGAAATAATAATAATGGTAATAAAAAAATAATAAAAATAAAAGAAAGAAATAGCTAAGGTGAAAAAGAATCAAACGCAATCGCTTCCCCGGCAACGGCGCCAAAAACTTGATCGCTCCGGGACGTACACCCAAAGAACGGTTGTAGTTTTACCGCAAGCGCACGGTATAGCGGCGAGCGGGTATCGAACACAGGGAGGACGAATGACCGTGCTTGCTCCTAATCAACCTGGCTATTTAAGAATAGAGAGAATTGCCTTGGGCGATCCTGTCACAATCGTCAGACAAATGTGCGAAATATCAAATCAAATAAAGAGCGTCTAGGGAATGGGGAATCCCCGCTACTCACCGTGTTTCATAAATGTGGTTCGTCGGTATCAAAATTGCTAGAATGAGAATTTGGATGAACTAGTTGCAACTAAATGTGGAACCAAGCTCGCGCTCTCGCGCTGTTGCCGGTCTATAGCTATCCTAGGGTCGGGTCCAATCTCTTGCAAACCCTAGCCTAGGAAAGCTAGCATTAGGATCAACATCATCGTCCAATTGCGCACCGAGCCCAATCTCTTGCAAACTCGGTCCACAATCTAAATTAGGACAGTTCCTACCCGTCCAATCTCTTGCAAACAGGTATCGGCACGGAATTGCAACCGGAGATCCTAGTATCGATCCAATCTCTTGCAAACCGATACTTCGAAAATCCGACTCCAACCCAATTCGGATTTCTAGGGCTTCCTATCAAATTGGGATCCAATCTCTTGCAAATCCCAATTGATATGAATACCTAGCTATCCGTAGTAATTCGATCCCAATCTAATCTCTAATTATTGATTCTAGCACAATTTCTACCAATTTATCACAAATACGAAATTGGGCTTGTAGGGTTCATCCCCACGCCCCAAGACGTGGAGACTACTCACAAATCATAGCAATAGCACAAAAATAATCAATGAAATAGACAATGGAATTCATCACAATAATTATATAAACAATAAAAATAGAGTTTTTTGGGGAAGAGAGATGCAAACCAAAGTAGTTCTTCAATTAATCCAACAAAAATCCAAGTTTTTCTCTTCTCCAATCACAAAATAATAAAGCTAAAAAGTAATCTCAAAAAGCTGCAAAAATCTAAGAGATGCCTCCTCAAACTAGGGTAAAAACAGGGCTTAAATAGCCCCAAAAATCGTCCAAAAATCCTGACCAAAACGCCCCTGCACAGCCTGTTTTCCGCAAATTTCGCTACAGGCAGCGCATCGCACTCGGCCGAGTGACAAAAGTCGCTCGGCCGAGTGAAAACCCTGTCATTTTCCAGTAAGTCGGGGGCTTCAAGGGTCTTCAGTTCGGAGGCGGCTCGGCCGAGTGAGTTGTCGTCACTCGGCCGATGGCTTCACTGCACTCGGGCGAACGCGGTTTACCACTCGGCCGAGTGGGTCTTCTGAAGCTCAGGTGGCCAAAAAACAGTAACTTCGATCTTTTTGAGGGCCTTCGTCTGGGCGCCACTCGGGCGGACGTGGTATCGTCACTCGGCCGATGTGGTCTCCGTCGCTCGGCCGAGTACACATGGAAAACGTGTCTGAACGGGTCGGCCGAGCAGTGTCTCGCTGGTCGGCCGAGTGGCTCCTCCACTCGGCCGAGTGGGACACAAAAGATGCCCAATCTGATTGTTTTGGCCTCCTCGTCGCTCCTGCGACATCCATTCTTCTTCCGCTCCTCTCCAACAGTAAAATATCCCTCGGGGAGGTCGTCGGTGGCCGTGTAGAGTAAGCGCGTCTCGAGATCACTCCTAATCGCGCCAAATCACCTGAAATGCGACAAAAACAACAAATCGTGAAAAGCATCGCAATATCGTCGATATATCGTGAAAAACATGATTTGGGCGATCTAAATGGCATGCAAACATGCGGAAAAAAGGTGTAAAATAAGGAGTGATCAGTATGCGCCCCGGCCCGACCCGACCTGCCCCAGTAAACTATAGAGGTTTACTATTTTTATGCGGACCATGCAGTCAGTGAATAACCCATAACGCATACTCTATTCCACGGTTCTCCTAATTGGGCCAATTCCCAATTCCAAATTACCAAATAAATCAAAATTCTCCCAATTCATAAATAAATTTTTTATCTGGGATTCATATGGATGGCACTAATGACTTGACCCGACCGGCCCGACCCAGCCCGACCCGGTTTTGGTAAGAAAGAACCCGCCCCGCCCCGGCCCGCGACCCGCCCCGCCCCGGCCTGCGACCCGCCCCGCCCCGGCCTGTAGATGGGTCGGGGCAAGCTTGGGTAGTTAAATACTCGACCCGCCCCGCAATATTGCCATTCTTATATTCGTTATACGGCTGTGCGTATAGCAATTTCGGGTACCTGATTGGTTTTATTGCTTTGTATGTGAGTCGTGTCGTTGTGTCGATAGGGCCGTAGCACCTTGGTTGCATCTTTAGCAAGCCAACCCTGACGTGTGCCCAACTTGGAATTACTGTCGCCTTTGGACCCCATATCCTTTATACGCTTTACGTGCACGTAGTCTTGTTCGTGCACGTATTTAGTTTAGACTTTGTTCGTAACCGAACCCTATAGTGTGATATGCCATTGTGACCCTCTCGAAGAATATTAAATTGTGGAATTAATTTGAAACGTCATTTCACGGGTCGTTCTCCCACGATTTGACTTTATTTGAAGAGACGTCGCGATTTTCACTTTTGTCATGCGGCCTTTTTATTCTTAGTTTCGTCCTTCGTCGTCGAAATTGTGATCCGTCTTCTTTGTCTTGTTTCTCTCGTCGGTACAGTCACCCCAGTATTTATTTCATCATATTTGGGCTTCGTTAGACCCACTTTCACTTTTCTTCCCAGTTTATTATTGATTTAACCCTAAGTTTCTCTTGGCATCTATTTCCCCTAATAATTAATTATAATATACATCCAAGTCAAGTGACCTAGCCTCATTTTTTTGCCTTGTCATGCAGCACATGAAAGAGAGAGAGGGTGTGGGATATAGTTTTTTTTTATGATAATAACAAATTTTATAACAATTCTAACCGAAAAACCTAACTAACCTAGGACCCCTATCCCACGGGCTGCCCTTGTTTTCTCTATTAATAGCCTAGGGTTGTTTTGCTTTCTCCTAGCAACGCAAAAGAGCGCCGCCCCCACATTTTTTCCATGCAAACAAGCCCAGCGCCGCAACCCTGATTCTTCTTCGCGTTCATCAGCCCGCAACCGCCGCCGACAGCTCCTAGGTCACGCCTCGACCTCTTCCACCCTACGCCGGCTTCCCCTGACCGCTGTGGTCACAGGAGCTCTGCCCCTAGGTGCCAGAATCCCCGCAGCAAGATGCAGAAATTCGCAGCAGCAGCAGCAGCGGCCGCCGCTGCCCGCGCCCCTCCGGCGTGTCACCACCCCCCGTCGACCCCCTAAGACCCTCTGCCGCCTTGGCCGCCCCCTCGGGCCTCCGTTGCTTCTGAAACAGCGGCATCTCACTGTTTTGTGTTCTCACGACGTATCGTCACGTCGTATCGCCTCCTCGTCGCTCACTCTCACTGTTGGGATCTTTCGACAGTCCTCTACCTCTCCTAGGGGTGTTTCTCGACGTCACTATCATCCCCTACTACGCTCAACTTCGTAGTCTCCGTGTACGTCGACCCGTTCGTCCCGGTTCATTGTTACGGCTTCTTGGGAGCCGTAAAAACGTCTACCGATCACTTGCTCGCTGTTTGGAATCTTGTTCGCTGATCTCGTCGCTGTTCGAGGATTGGCGAGCGCGGAATCTAATTTTGGAATCTGGATTAGGAGCGCTTGCTATTATTCTAACCCCTGGCGTCGCTACCCGACGCCAGTGTAGCTCTCGCGTCGTGTAAGGGTAAATTTCTGAACTCTTAGGACCCCCAACCCATGCATGCTAATGAAGATAAAAATCAGTAATTTAATTGGTTGATAAATCACTAATGAAGATAATTTAAACCGGGACTGTAGGTTGGTGAATCCGAGCACTTAGGTAGATTGGACTGGTTGGACGGTGTTCTCAAAACAGCTGATTACAGGCAAGTGAAACTTGCCAATTTGTGCTTTAGGCCATGTCTTAGGCCATTTCCCCGTTTTTAGCGTAAAAGAGACTAGGCGACGAAATGATACTCGCCTAGACGCAATTTTAAGATCTAGCTTGACAACGAAGCTAGATCTGACACACTGCCATGTCATTCATGCATTTTTGCCTGTCACGTTTAATTTCCATATCAGTACGCTCTTTACTTTTGCTCTGCCATGCCCGTGATGTTTAAATTCCTTACCTGTACGCACTTAAAATGTAATCTTGCCATGCCATGCATCAATACATGTCATTCCATGCTTGAATGTTGCATTCGTAGCACACGCTACTATACTTCCTTGTTCAGGCTAGGCACCTGCGTTGCAGGCACAACCCTATGCCAAATACACTTCCTGGCTCGTGATCCAGAAGTGGGATACATGTGTTGGTCAAAAGCTGTCACGCCCCGCTTCCCTAAAATGGAGGCGAGACGTGAAAAGGTCCGCACAAACGTGGAGCTGTGAAGCCACACGCCTGATAAGCGTCAATAAAACATATGCAGGTCCCTGTAACCACGAGCAGAACAAGATAATAACACAAGGAGATACAGAAATAAAATCCCAAATCTCAGCAATGTCCAAACATTAAAATTAAGTTCAACATCCAGAAAAGCCACCAGGCTAAAAGAAAGAGTCTAGGCCCAAAACATGGCCAACAAAAGCCAACACGGCACAAAGTATTGGTGCTACGCACCGACAACTAAAGCAGTCTAAACAACAACACAAACAGTCTCTACGACTGATCGCCCGTGTCCTCAAACTCCTCGATGAACGCGGGCTCTGACTCAGCGTCAGTGAACACCACGTCCTCAGCAGCAACCTCAGGCTCATGATCTAACATGTGTCACCCAAAAGAGTAAAGGGGCACATGTCAGCAAGTCTAAAAGACTTGGGCAAGGAAACTGAAAGGAAGGTAAACTAACAACCTAGCAGTTATAGTATAATGCATAGCATGACAAGTTTAGTATGTGAGTAACAAATAAGGTAAGGTGCAAGTAACAAGTAACGAGTAGCAAGTATGGCACGGATGACAAGTTTTACAAGTATAAACACGGACAAGTACAAGTCAAGTAAATCACGTCAAGTAAACACGTCGTGCACAGAGATTACGTCTTCTGGCTAGAGTGGCGGATCAAGCCAACTCGTAAACTCAGGTGATCGCTTATCCCTACCCCTCCACGTGTATCGAGCCAGGGCATTACCCCCGAACACGTATGCTCGCTTCTGGATCACGAGCCAGGAAGTGTTTTGACATGTATGGCATAGGGTTATGCCCGCATAACGGGTGCCTAGCCGGATCAAGTAGTACAAGTAATGTAGCGTGTGCTACGAATGCAACATTCAACATGGATAGCATGGCATGTACAGATAATTCGCGTACCGTTAGTTGAATTTAAACATGGCAGATAAGATGCATGGATGACAAGTGCCAATAATTAAAAGTAGTCGGATCAAGCTTCGTTGTCAAGCTAGATTCTGAAATTTGCGCCTAGGCGAGTATCATTTCGTCGCCTAGTCTCTTTTACGCCTACAACAAGCAAATGGCCTAAAACATGGCCTAAAACCCTAAGTGGCAAGTTTCACTTGCCTATCACCGAGGATGACGATCAACGAGGCACGTCACAAAAATGTTAACTACGGAGATGAGATCGCTGCCATGGAAAAACAATATTAGAACAACATCCAACCTAGTTTTATTAGGGTTTAACAAAAATCACCATGTGGGTTAAGAGAATATTAAAGGATCGATTTACTACCGTATCGTAGCGGAAGAATGATGCCGAGCAAGCACGGCAACGGAAGAATGATCCGAAGAACTACGGCTCAGATCTGGAAATAGGGAAGAATCTGGAGAAATGGGATTTTGTGGGGTTTTGGGGGTTGGAGGTGGCCTAAAGCATGAAGGCCGGCCTAAATGGAGGGTGAGAGGGGCTCTTGAGGATGGAGGAAGGGCTAGAGGAAGGTTGGGGAAGATCATAGGTCAATGGGGAAAGGAAATGGACAAGAGAAGAGAAAGAAAGAAAACAATTGGGGGTTTAAATAGGAAATCATGCGGCGGCTGGGCAAACACTAGGTTTTCTACAGCGGTTAGTCGGTCAAAGAAGGTTGGCTGACCGACTAGTTTAAGAACTAGTCGGTCGGTAGACCAACTGTAACCGACTAAAAGCAAACAGTAACTCAGGTCATCAAAATGGTCAAAGAACTAGTCGGTTAAAGAACAATGGCTGACCGACTAGTTTGCAACCTAGTCGGTCGAAAAACGTTCTTAGACCGACTAACGATAAACCGTAACTTAGGTAAAATTAATCGAAGGAACTAGTCGGTCTGAGAGCAAGTTCTGACCGACTAGTTTCACATCTAGTCGGTCGGTGGTTGTTCTTAGACCGACTAAGAGTAAACAGTAACTTCTGAATTATTGATTTAATGAACTAGTCGGTTTGAGAAGAGTTCCTGACCGACTAGATTCCAATCTAGTCGGTTGGTACCCCTTCTTGAACCAACTAAAGTGCACAAAAGTGCCGAATTGAAGCGCGAAGCTTCGAGAAGATTTCTATAGCTTCTAAGATCACTCTAACTCTAAAATATGAGCGATTTGAAGTTCATCATGAGTGACTTACTCCAAGATCAACGATTCCAAGGAAGAAGCTAGAAAATCACAACGAAACGAACGAAAACGAAAACTACGGAGACGGAAACCACACATAAGGAGAAAATCCACCAAAACATATATATAATATAGATAATCCAAATACATGAAAAACCAGTCGTTACAAAAGCCAATGCCAGATACACGTGGATGGGTAGGGTTAAGCGATCACTTGAGCTTAGGAGTTGGCTCGTACAGCCACTCCAGCCAAAAGGCGTAAACTCTATGCACGACGTGTTTACTTGACGTGTTTACTTGACTTGTAAATCCATGTGAATGTTAGTAGCTTTGCTACCCTTGCCATGCCATACTTGTTGCACTTTACTACTTGTTGCATTCATATCTTAAACTGCTATGTCATCGCATACTTTTAGAACTGCTAGGTTGTTTCCTTCTTTTAGTTTCCTTGCACAAGTCTCTTGTAGACTTGCTGACATGCGCCCTCGTCTCTTTTGGGTGTCGCATGTTAGTTGCTGAGCCAGAGTCCGTTGCTGAGGACGGAGTCTTTGCTGACGCTAAGCTTGAGTCCACCGTTGATGTAGAGTTCGAGGACACCGACGACCAGTCGAAGAGACTTCTTTTGGTGTTACTTTCTTATTAGTTCTTGTTAGGTTGTTGGTGCGTAGCGCCCTTTATTTTTGTACGTTGTTATTTCTGTTGGCCATGCTTGGGCCTTTTAGACTCTCTTTTAGCCTGGTGGCTTTTCTGTGATGTTGGACTTTGTTGGTGGACGTTCTGAGATTGGAATAATATCATCTGTCTCTTCTCTTTATTATTATTTTTGTTCTGTTTCGCATTTTGCAAGGACCTATACTTGGATATTTCAGACGCTTTACAGACTGGAGCCTCACAGCTCCAAGTCTGAGCGGACTTCTCACGCCTCGCCTCCATTTTAGGGAAGCGAGTCGTGACACTTGGCACCTGATCTATTAGATCAGGTGCCACCTGATCTACATGAATCCGTGTGTGTGTGTGTGTGTGTGTGTGAATCTTCCATTGCAAACATTTCGTACTGTGCGAAAATCTTTATATCTTTTTTTTGAAAAAAATTTCCAATATTTTTCTCCACCTTCATTTTATGTTGTTATACACTCCTCAAAAAATAATGGTTGAAAAATAATGTGATTTGGCCTTCGATCAAGGCATTTCAACAAATTCGCACGTTTTGAGACCGTTAAATTTGTAACGGGTAGATGAGTGCTTTAATCCCCTTAGGGTTCACCCATTATTTTCTCTATGATATAATTGTATGGATTAAACAGTAAAAAAATTTTGAAAAAAAAATTTCAAAAATTAAAATAAAATGTTTTCGCACCGTGCGAAAACCCCTTTTCGCAATGGAAGATTACTTATATATATATATATATATCTATATCTATATTATAAAACAGGGATGTTATCATGGGTTATTGGATAAGAGTTGGATAAGAGAATTTGGGTAAGAGATGAGAAATTGGATAAAACAATTGTTGGTTAATACAATTTGGACAAGAGAAATTGAATAAGAGAAATTGGGAGATGAGAATTAAGACAAGAGAAATTGAATATAAGATAAAGTGTTGTGTAATTTGGAGGGAAGAATTGATGGATATTTTTGAATTTGAAAAAACAATGAAACAATGGGGGGAAGTTGTATTTGGGGGGAAACTCCAAATGATAAAAAAATTGGGGGGAAATCTCTCATATCTATTTCTCACTCATCCAAACACCCCCTCTCCCCTGCCGTGACCCTGAACCCCTCCCTCTCGCTCCCCCCACGCAGCCCCTCAGCCCACGGCCACCCCTCTCCACTGAGCTCCCGCAGCTTCCCCTCGCCCCTCAGCCCCTTCGGCCACCCCGACACTGCCATCAGCCCCTTTCCCCGAACCCTCCCCCCATCAGCCTTCCATCTCCCCCATCACACCCCCACATCTCTCCATGGCCTCCCCTCTCCCCCTCAGCCCATCGGCCACCCCGAGCATCCCCTGCCACCTGTCAACCCCCTGCTGCTGATCACCTAGCTGGCCAACCCCCTCGCTGTCCCTACTGTTGAGCTTCTCCTACATCATCAAACCCCGAGACCCCTTTGCTGTCGAGCATCCACACATCAATTCCATGGATTCTGATGTGGAGGACCAGTGTTGTTCATGAGGCACGATCCATATCCCTCACCCATTGGAGTCGTTGGATCATGAGGTGGAGCTCCTTCTTCTCTCGCGTCGTCACCCTCGACGTCATCCCCTCGACTTCTGGTAAATTTGATCGGAACCCAATTGCATAATCTCCTTCTTTGTTGAATGGTTGTAAAAAAGATTCGATTTTGATGACGGTTTTTCGTTTTATTGTAGACATCTCTGATCCTAATGGGAGATGTTCTTCTCCTTCTTTGTTAAATAAGTTTTGATTCTTCGTTAAAAAGTTGCAGCTTTAGGGTTTGAATCTGAAATAGTATTGTCATATCAATGGTGGGATGCTGTGAAGGGGAGAAACTTTGGATTGAATTTTGTTCCTATTGAACTCACGGAACACTTTTAGCCAATTTGTTTGTTAAAATTTCTTTTTTTGGCAGCCTTTTTTTTGGAGAGGAGCTTTGAATGTATTGGTGGGTTTTAATCCTGCTGCATGTTACTGGATTCTTTGCTTGACCCAGGCTAGCAGTCATCAATTCCGATTTTTGCTGAGAAGTTCATTGGGGGGCATGACTTAAGAAATTTCTGTAAGATGGATGCAGAAAACGTGAAGAATTATAAAAGGCGGATCACAGAATTTTATATTTCTCCTTGCGACCAAAGGTACTTTCTGATTAACATAAGGGAATATAATGAATATTATAATGAAAACTTTCTTTAATCCTTTATCCCAATTGTTTGGGGTCTGCGACATAATCCTTTTCTTCCTTTCAAATCTGTTAAATGCCATCTCAGTTAAATCAAGCACAAATTATGTCCTTAATTGCTTGTGAGAAATGAGTTTTTGTTTTCAAAAGTAATGTTTGCAAGATGTTACATACCACTACTAACATGACCACAATGCCAAATGACCTGCTTAAGATCTCTGAATTGATTATAAAATTTGTCATGGAATGGATCTCTTTAGAGACATGTAGGTTAGGATTTGCTTGGGATGATAATCAAAATATTCAAAAGGAAGAAGAATTAGTTTCCAATGTTTTTAAAAGTACATCATAATGCAGGTTATTTATTACAATATTATTTACATTACTTGCACTTCTTATTTCATTTTACTCGAAAACATATCATTGATGTTATATAGTTTGTCTTATGATTGAGCTGAACAAGTGTGGAAACAAACCTGTTGAACGACAGTAGATGCTCCAGCATGATGCAAATTGAACTGATACAAAGAAATTTTTTTTGGTCGAGTAAGAAAACACTTCGAAAATTAGTGAATTGGGCTTTCATTTGGCTTTCATAATCCAGAATTATGTCATTCGTGATGGTTTCCATTTGGCTTCATATGTTTCCGTTATAGGATTCAAATGTAAATTTGAAACCAAAAATAGAGAGATTTGTGCTCGAAAACACGATGTCAACTGCTTATGCTTTCAGAGGAAACAAAGTTTTAATTTGTAATTCGATTGAATGTGTGGAATTGAAATGTTAGATTTTTTCTCCCCCTCTTTCATGCTTTCTCCTGATTGATTTTTAAGTTTTTTGTTTGCTAAAATTGTTAGGAATGCGTGAGCTTTCACTCAGGTGGGGGAGTTACCAGAATTGAGATATATGGGTATCAATCTAGAATCAGGAGAAACACTGTAGCTGATGACTGAGAAACACTGTAGCTGATGACTGTATAAAAAGATCAAATTTGTGATTAAAGCACCAATGTTCTGTAGGGATCAATGAGATATACAGGGATAGTTGAGGACCGTACTTACGATTATGAGACGGTGGATTCTGTTCATTATGTTGGTCATTTCATTGGTAGTTTTTGTTTAACGAATACCATTCATATTGACGAATACCATTCATATTGTGTTTCACTGGATTTGATCATTATCTTCATGTTATTTAAGATTTTAATATCCATGTTAAATTTTAGTCAACCACAGAGCTTAACAATCCTATTAATCTCTCTTTCTTTCTTTACCATTTATATGCCAATCAACTGAAGAATAAACGAACTTGCTATGTTATTCTATTGATTTTATTCTGATTATATGTCTACCTATCAAGGCATTTGTGGTGGCTCATGCAATGGGGGACATTATTACTGGTGAATTGGTAGATCCTGAAGTGGGTGTTGTTCATCTATTGGATGATTATTAAATTCTCTAACTGGTAGCATAGGCATCATAAGAATTTTTGCTACAGCAAAACCTGTGGCTGCACCTGTTGCAGCTTCCTCCACTTCAGGTGCTTCCCAGTTGGCTCTGTCATATCTGATGCTCCAAAAAGCACTTCCCGACCCATCGACAAAGATATGATGCATGCTTTTATTAGCAACTGTTGGCTCTGTCATATATAATGCTCTAAAAAGCACTTCCCGACCCATCGACAAAGATGTCATTTGGTCGGTACTTTCTGTTATGGTATCTCTCATCTCAGATTTTCCTTGTGCTATATCTCTACAATTTTCTCGCTGATCTAATTTTAATTTGGATTAATATTTATCATTTTACAACTGTTGGTTTAGGGACACCTCTAGACCTCAATTTTTTCGATATTTCTGCGATCAGAACCAGTGGATTTTCTACATCAGATTTGCCACCCACAGACCACAAGCAACCTGCTTGGGAACCATACCTTTATAAAGGCAGGCAGTTCATACTGTTCACAGTTCATGAAACTATCTATGCTTCGATGTATGACCGTGATGAAATTCCAGATGCCAGTTCAGTCTCGAGTCAGGTAAACTGTAGAGCAGAGTTAGAAGGACTGCCAGATGTGACATTTCCGATGATGGGGTTGAAATCTGATCTTCTTTTATATTCTGTCAATTTCGTCTTTTATGTTTTCCATTTGATTTATTTGAGTTTTCATCTAAAGAAACACAGATGATGAGCAAGGAAGTTTCTGTTTTATGGCTGGTTTTTGTAAGCTTTTATAGACAATTTTCATGTAAATTGCTTGCGATGTTGTGATGTTCATAACGAATTTTGCAAACAATTTTCATAGCGATGTTGTTTGCAAAATTTGTAACAGGATGTTTAAAAATTGTTTTCACTTGGGAAATTTGTAACCTGTATATAACCAAATTTCCCCCTATTTTTCTTATACAATGTTATCGACCATGATGATGTAAGCTCTATTCTGTAAATGTATAATAGATGATTACAGAATTTATTTCTTATTCTTAAATAATTCATATTCTTATGATTGCAGGTAAATTCGAGACATTTAGTTTGTTTTTCCACTAATGCCTTTGTGCGTGTCCATTCTGAATATTGAACAAACTTATGTTTTTATGGTTATCTTCATGAAAAGATATATTTGTATACAAATACATTACTCATTTTTAATGTTGGTTACTATAAATTCTAAAATTGAATAATCTATGGGGAAGAAGAGTTTGATGCTTACATAGGTAATTGGTAATTGGTTCATGATACCACTGTTATCTTGGTTAGGACTGCATTTGGGAATTCCTCCCTTTATTTTAATTTTTTGTTATAAAATAAGTGAGTGTGGGTTAGGATTGCATTTTTGGCCACTGTTCAGTAATTCTACTTCTGGTTGGGTATTGAAATTCTGATATCAATCTGATTAATCAGTGCTTCTGTTATCAGACGTGGCTCAAATGTTGTTGTCTGTTATGTTATCTTGAAATTATTATCTTTATATTAACAATTGCAATTATTGAAATACCTCTTTTCCATTCATTGAGAAGAATTTACAGCTGATTCTTGCTGAAAATTGTTGACTTTATTTAAATCCTTTAATGGTTTTATTTAAATCCATTAAGTTCTGTGCATATGTTGGCTTAGATGTGATCTGATCAATGCTATCTATTGTTTATTCCATTTAGAGATTTCTGTCATTTATCTTAAGCATGTATGGTACACACCTGATGATTGATGTGTTTCCATTCTCAAGCCCATCAGACTCTCAGGTAATGCGATGATCAACAGCTCATGGTTTGACATTCAAAATCTTACATGTTTTCCATTGATATTGGTAGTAGCTAAATGAAGAGACCATGCAATCTTTTCTCGAGGGCTCTTTAGATCTCGTCGGCTAAGCCGCCACTGATGGCCCGCGGCGACGTGGTCAAGCTTGAGCATGGTGTCCAGATTCCATCCCCTCGCACTCCTGCAGGAATCAAGAGAAGGTGATTATTACTTATTAAATAATTTGTTAGTTGGCTTTCAGTAATCAGTAGGTTAAGTCTATAGACAATGAGAATATACTCTCTCTCTCTCTATAATTTTCTTTATATCTGAATTTTTCTTCATATGATCAATCTCTGTCAGGCCACCAAATTAGATTCCTCGAAAATCTTTGCTTTATGAACAAAATCCAAGACAGAAAGTTCTCTTCTGATCACTAGAATTAATCTCCATGAAAATTATCTCTCTTCATTGCTTCTCTTAATTAACTAACTTTGATGGGCTGATTGGTTAATTCTGCAGGAAGAGCCAGGCAAAGAAAGTGGGCTGCATCCCTGCACCAGCAGCAGCCAGCAGCAGGCCAAGTGGAGATGTGTTGCCATCTGATCTCTGGGCTTGGAGGAAGTACGATCAAACCCCCATCAAGGGTTCTCCTTATCCAAGGTACCCTTAATTTTACTAATCTGGAATTTTAATTAATAGCTTATCATCCTCATAATTATCATATGCTTACAAGCAGCACATTGATTTAGAAAAATGGACAAAAGAGAAATATCTTCAATCCTTTAGACATGGAGATCAGAAGACATTGTTGGAACACCGAGTTGGAACATTTTTCATCAAAGAAAGAATTATAGCTCAAGTAGCATGCAATATTTTGGAACACCGAGTTGTAGGCTGCAATAAACTTTAGACATAGTTGGAATATAATTAGTTTTATCATATCAAATTTAAACCCTGCCGATCCCACCAAAACTAGCCAAAAACACTGATATTGGTTAACATCTAAATGTAAACTTTTGATCCCGAGAACTCCTCTGATTCCTCTGATAGTGATGTGGATGTGAGGAGCTCGGTGCACCGTCGTTCTCAATTTGTTAAAACTGTTAAGAAAAAGATCTGTTGTGCGTTTGGGAAATGCATTGGTTGAATAAGTTTAGTATTTGATGATGAAATTGCTGCAAACAAAATAGAGAATTGTTATCTTTTGTTGCATTGCTAGAGAACTTGCAGCAATTTGCAGGACATTTGTTATCTTCAGGGAAATTTACAGGACAATTTGCTGTAATTCACCGAGATGACCCTACATTTGTTATCATTGAAATTTTAGCAATTTGCAGGACATTGGTTATATTTTGATGATGTACTTACCTGCTGTGTGTATCGCCAACAAAATTCAATTATTCTCAATGAAGTTCATTTGTTATCTTTTGTTGTACATGGCTATGCAAAAAATTTATAGTATATTTCTCTCTTAAATTATTTCCATGTTTGGTAATTTGTTGGCCGGTTGTTATTCTCATTGAAATTCATTTGTTATCTTTTGTTGTACATGGCTATGCAAAAAATTTATATTATATTTCTCACTTCAATTATTTTCATGATTGAAGCTATTGAATGGAATTTAGCCGTTTGCTTTATTTTTTTGTATCTATTAGTATTGTTAGTGAGTTATTCAATCCTAATTGTGACTTGATTTATGATGAGATAAGATATCCTTTTAGACGTACTTGCTACGTTTGGCTGTAGGTTTTTGGTTGAATAAGATTGAGACAATGGTATCATCTTAAAAATAATCTTTGGCCGAATTGAATGATTTTTGCAGGAATTGGATCTCTTGAAAAAGAGCACAAACATGAATAAATTGATCGGGCTGATGCATGCGAAGCAGGATCTCACCGAGGCTAGGGCTAATGTATGGAAACGAATGCGTAAATTGAATTTTGTTATTTGTGGTTTAAAGCAGGATCTCTCCGCTGAGCTGTGATGCAGATTTTTCCATTATTTGTGGTTTAAAGCTATTTCTTGATTGGAAAAATTGAATTTTGTTTTGAATATGATTCAAGGAAAAGACTAGATGGGGCGAAGCAAAATAGTAAGAGGGAGTCGGTTTGTATCAAGATGCTAGGTAGCTACAGTCAATTTAAAAGAGATCCAATCCTTTTTAGCCATTTGTTGTTATGCCATCAATTGAAGCATATAATAAACTTGATCTGTAAATAAATATAGCGACTACAATATCTTTTGGAATGTGTGAAATGAATTGTATTACCAAACTATAGGCGTACATAATGTTTAGAATGAAATTTTTTGTTCATGTGTTTTTTTCCTTACTCAGATAGTAAATTTTTTTGTTCATATTGCAAGTGTTCTTATGCCATTTAAGTTCTTATGCAAATCAGTTTTCATTACTATGGCAAGTGGAATTTCTCTTCTGGTTACTACTATGCAGTGATCCTTGCTTTGAGTTATGTCCTAGGTGTGTTTATGGACTTTTGTCATCACATATTATTATTTTTGGCAAAATCAGGTTTGGTTACCTTTGTGTGCCAATGACTTATATTCTTTGTTTAGGATGCATTGGCAGGTAGCCCGCAAATGTATACTTACATGCTCGGATAGTGGAAGAAGGTGCTTTCAAGTCGAAGAGGGAATAGATATTTTCAAATAGAGAATGTTATGGTCCTTTCATCAATTGCTACTATGCTCTTCATTGTATTATTTGAAGATGTTTCATAGCAATTTGATTGTGGTTATGCAATAGTGTTGTATTGATGTTCTTTAATCCCAGTTAGTTTGCAAGTTTTGTTTGGTAGAATCGTGAATGTATTCTAAAATTTGATTTGCAATGAATGTTATTTTGATTTTTTTGATACAACAGAAATGAGGTTATTTTGAATTTTAGAGAATGTTATTTTAACATTGCCAAATGTGGGTTAATATATTATTTTAGCTTCTTATTTTTGATATGCATAAAATTGTATTTTTAAATATCATCATTAGCTAATTTTTTTAATTTATTCAAATAGACCCTTTTCAAGTATTCTATAAGTTCTCTAATCAAAAGGCCAAAACGGATTTGGCTTTAAGATGTTTTGCATGCATGGATTCAATTTTGGTTTAACAATATTGGTATGTTCTTTGAATTTTCATCCCAATGTGTTTATGCAGAATTGTGTTTTCAATAAAATGATCTATATGCACCGTGAAGCTGTTAACACAAATCAGTAAATTATATCAAAGTTATACGGGGAAAAATGAAGAGTCAACACAAGGTTTAAAAAAATTGAAACCATATATAAGAACTTATGCTTAATGCATTAATAAGATTCTTCAAAATCAAAAGTATCAACATTATTGAGGGAATGTAAGAGGAGCAATTGCACATCTCTAAATATTTGGAACTTTGTGTTTGCAACATGTATGTGATGAGTAATCCTGCAAGTTTAATATGTTTTAATTTATTCAAGACTTTTCAACATCTCAGGGGCCACACATTCTATGTACATTTATGCATGTGTAGTGTAAGTATTTCTAAAAATATCATTTGGAATCCTCCAATTTTCCATATGTATGATGAATATACAATAGGATGACACTGGAATGCAACTTCTTGTAGTGGTGCAAGAGATTTGAGGTCCAAATTCTGTTCGCAACCAACTGTTAGCCTTCTAGCTGACCATATATTGAGCACGATAGAATTGTGGATGGTAAGTTACACAACAAAGGTTATGTATTTTCAAGCCTGATAGTGATTCTTTTTAAGAACAAGGTAATTTCAAGCCTTCACTTGATGCATCTTTCATAAAATAAAATTGCCTTCACTTGATGTATTTTCCCTACAACTTCCCATTGGTGACTACTTCATGACTAGATTCTTACAGAAGTGCTGGCATTCTGATAATTATGCCGCTCAAGATGAAGTAAAACAGTTAGAAGGGAACGAAATGAACTGAGCAATAGACCTCATAGGGAAGCATACATATTGATGATGATGGGTAGATATTTCTTGCAGAGTTCTGTGCCGAGGGCACTGCATGGAAGTGCTTCGTTGCTACTCAAGATGGGGATGCTGATGGTGGAGATACTGGCTTTGGTAATGCTAAAGAAATGCTGGAGAAGGGGATGATGAAGATGCAGGGCATGTAGATGAAGTTAATGATGAAGAAGAGCATGGATCTACTCATATTTGACTATTTGAGAACAATCAAGGATCTACGGATGCACTTGATTATTTCAATGATGTGGAGGTGTGTGTTAATTGCAAGAGTATCAAGTTCGTTTCCAGAATATTTGTTGTTCATGCTACTAATACATTGCAAGAACAAACTGGAATTTGTTGTTTCCAGAATATTTGTTGTTCATGCTACTAACACATTGCAAGTTTGTTTCCAGAATATTTGTTGTTCATGCTACTATTACATTGCAAGTTTGTTTCCAGAATATTTGTTGTTCATGCTACTTAGCTTAGGGGTTGGCTAAGTAATACATTGGCTAAGTAATACATTGCAAGAACAAACTGGAATTTTCTTTTTGCAAGCTTTTTGTTGTATGCAAGAGTGTTATGTGCAAGAGTAGAACAAACTGGAATTTTTGTTATTTGCAAGAACAAACTGGAATTGTGTGTTTCCAGTATAATATCAAGTTGTGAGTTGTTTGTTATTTGCAAGAGTATCAAGTTTGTTTCCAGAATATTTGTTGTTCATGCTACTAATAATTAAGTGTTGATGATTAGCTTAGGGGTTGGCTAAGTAATACATTGGGTAAGTAATACATTGCAAGAATAAACTGGAATTTTCTTTTTGCAAGCTTTTTGTTGTGTGCACGAGTGTTATGTACAAGAGTAGAACAAACCGGAAATTTTGTTATTTGCAAGAACATACTGGAATTGTGTGTTTCCAGTATAATATCAAGTTGTGAGTTGTTTGTTATTTGCAAGAGTATCAAATTTGTTTCCAGAATATTTGTTGTTCATGCTACTAATAATTAAGTGTTGATGTTAGCTTAGGGGTTGGCTAAGTAATACATTGGAATGGTATCATTTTTGTGACGACAAGTGCCAATGGACCTTTTGAGAGCAGTTAATTAATTGTTGATCTGCATAATAATACCTTCTGTTAGCTTAAATGCAGCTCCCTACTTAGGGGGCCATTAGTATCTACTTTTTCACGAACATCAGGATGTCGAGTTCATGTGCATCATATAATGTGTATGCATGTAAGTCATAAATATACAAATGCAATGCTCCATTTTCTTTCCAGATATATGATTTAGTATACAAATTTTGTCTTCATGTTGCTATGTAAGTGTGTCTTCATGGTTTTAGACAGAAAAACAAAAGAAACCCTGAATTTTTGATAATGGTTATATGTTATTTAGGGTTTCCATGAAATCTTGCAAGTTGCTCCAGTCTGTCAGAGGGCTATACAATATAAAAGCACCGAATCACCGGGTGAGTTGAGTTCATTATTCTTTTACAAGTTTGAATCATTATAATAGTTGCATTATAGTACTTGCATTTTGAGTCATTATAATATCACTGACCCAAAATATTTTTATTTGTAGAAGTTAACTTTACAAGATATCAACAGTTCTTTAATTGTTGTTGGAAGTGTAGCATTATAATATAACCAACATATATGGAAACTAACTATAGATAGTTGTACAAGGTATAAATGGGAAGAATTATTTAATTTCTCATCATGCTCACATATTTAAAGAAACCACTATAACTATTAAAGAGAGATGCAAAAATGCATGATGATCATGGATCATGTTGCAGGCAGAATGGGTTAATGTGAACAAGGACACAATACACATCTCTGGAAGTGGATCAAGCTTCCTAACAATGAATCCATGTACGTTACTGAAATTTTTTTATGTCTATCGTGACGATACACTGATCACTGTCAACATATTGCCAGCTTTGAAACCGTCGCAGAGCTGGTTCAGGTGAACTGGCTGGAAGTGACCGCACGATGGATATAGCCAAGTTCCCTCTCTATCCATCCACGATGTATGAAGTGCTCTACGTTGTCAAGTTCAAGGTCGATGCCATGGGGTGGCATTCTTTGCCTGTGACATTTCAGCTGGTCACTCTAGATGGGCATTCTCAGAAGAAATCTGAGATATTGGAGGAGCCGAAGGAGGCCAAATGCGGTGAATGGCATCACGTTCACGGCGATGGATTCGCCTTGACCGATACGGACATGCACGGAAGCCTGAAGTTTGGTATGTCTGAAGTCCAGAGCAACTGGTGGAAGGGTGGCATGATCTTTGATGGGGTGATTATAAGGCCTCAGTCGGTCTAATATAAGTGTTTGCTTCTTTTTTATCTTGAGTTGTTTTTCTTGGCTTAAGGGCAATAGCTACAGTTTGTGTAATATGTAGGCTGAAATCTTTTAAAGATGAATGAGTGAATGAATAAAAAAAATGAACAATTCAGGTCGTGTTAATTTTCTCTATTTTAATTCTTTGGATATTTGGCTTTGGCATACCTAAGTTATGTTATCTTTCAAAGGTTATATATTCAATTATTTTATTTAGTTGGAATTGGATGATTCGTTGCATCTTAGATTAAACACTAAAATATTTGATAGTATTCTGGGTATATCCATTAAAACGTTCTTTCAGTTCAAAAGCACAAATATGAAAGAGAACATATATCTTAAGGATTTCTATTTAAAAAAATAAAAAAGATGATACTTTCAAACCTTCTGCAAAAGGACAAGTAAATAAATTGTCGAATATAGCTCCATTTCCTGTTAACTCATAATTATAGAGTTGATGCATAACCTGCATGTGGAATGTATAACCTTTGTAACCTTTGTTTCCATGAGGTTACTAAAATTAATTTTGTTTGTTAACTGAAAAATAATGCATTCGTAGGGAAAATCACTTTTCTTCTCAAAAAAATTTAATGTTAATTTGTTGTTCCACGCCGAAGGCGCGGGCGCCAAATTTGTTGTTCGACGCTGAATTTGTTGTTCTGCATCGAAGGGCGCCAAATTTGTTTTTCGACGCTGAATTTGTTGTTCCGCGCCGAAGGCGCCCGCTAAATTTTTTAATACTAATTTGTTGTTCCACGCCGAAAGGTGCGGACGCCAAATTTTTTGTTCGACGCTGAATTTGTTGTTCGACGCAATTTTGGCTGTAAAAATAATTTTTTGGGGAACAAAGATTTTGCGGGGGAAAATCTTAAATGAACCGTGCCCGCGGGCACGGGTAATGACTAGTATATATATATAGGGATTAATGTAGAGCAGGTGGCACCTGATCCAAAGGATCAGGTGCACGACACAAAGGGGTGGGCCCCAACGAGTACGAGCCCATGTGGGAGCTTGTACTCTCCACCTTTTTTGTGTCTTGCCACCTGATCCATTGGATTAGGTGGCAGATTTTCTACATTAAATCCATATATATATATATATATATATATATATATATATATATATATATATATATATATATATATATATATATATATATATATATATATATATATATATATATGGCAAGTAAAGTGATCTTTATTATTAACAAAAAGTACATACAATAAAATTCGCAAATGGTTCCAGCAGATAAGTGGAAGAGAGGGAATAGGGCACAAGCGCCGTCACCCACTACCTCCAGTTATAAACCTTCGCCAAAAGCCATATATATATATATATATATATATATATATATATATATATATATATATATATATATATATATATATATATATATATATATATATATATATATATATATATATATATATATATATATATATATATATATATATATGGTAAAGTGATCCTAAGGTGCCTCCTTAGATTCAATCTAAGGAGACGCCCCCATTTCCCCCCATCTCCCACAATTTTTTTTGAAATTTTTTTCATGGGTTTGTTGTTCACCTTATGGATGATCAACATACCAAATTTCAAGGGATTCCAATACTTTTTGAGCCTCCATCTACCCATTGCAACTTTGTGGGGGGTTTTAGCACGTTTTCAGACCGTTGAAGTTGTAAGGGGTAGATGGTGGCTCAAAAGTATTGGAATCCCTTGAAATTTGGTATGTTGATCATCCATGATGTAAACAACAACCCCATGAAAAAAATTTCTAAAAAATGTAGGAGATGGGGGAAAATGAGGGCGCCTCCTTAGATTTCATCTAAGGAGATTTCATTTAAGGAGATTTCATCTAAGGAGGTACCCTAGATCCCCTTTTTCCATATATATAAGATTACTCTCATATATATATATATATATGGATTTAATGTAGAAAAGGTGGCACCTGATCCAATGGATCAGGTGCTAAGACACAAAAAAGGTGGGAAGTACAAGCCCCCACTGGGGCTTGTACTCGCTGGGTCCCACCTTTTTGTGTCTTGCACCTGATCCATTGGATCAGGTGCCACCTGCTCTACATTAATCCATATATATATAACATTTGACAACTGTTTTTGAATCCTAGTACTGACTAGGACAAGATAAAGAGTGGTTGGGATTTGATCTTGGGGAATGAAAGGTTGAGATGAGTTTTGAGAAAGTTTTGAAGGGGAATCCATTTGGTTGGAAAACTCAATATTTTGAAATTTGTATGGAAAAATGCAGTTGACCCTCTTTTGCCTCGGGCGTAGCAAATCCTATCACTTACTCCATTTGCATGGATTTACGTGGATTTAATGCATTTTGTGGAATTGTATTTGCGTTTATTAATGCATTTGCATGCATTAGTCGCCCTCACACATTTGCACTTAATGCAGCAGAGTAAGTGCACTTGCGTTTAATGCATTGGTCAGGGTAATGTAATGGTTGTGTGGCCCACTATTCCATCCTCCGGGCTCACACCCAGGGGCGTGAATCACCGCAAGTGCACGGTGGTTGTAGTATATAAAGATTTTCGTTCTCTAGGGAGGCAGTGATTTAGTGTTTAGCTTTTTTGGAAGGGTAAGAATGCGTAGTCGGGGGTTATCACGTAAATTTTGGTTGTCACGAAAGTGTATTAACGAAATAATAAAAGTCTAGGTCATTCGGGAGTCCTCGCTAGGCCCTTCGGTCATGGATGTTAGGTGAAGAGTCCTTTCGTTGGACGATAGATGAGAGTAGGAGCGTCACACCGTGGATGGGAATGAGTACTTAACTTTTGTTGTCCTACTCGTCTAACGCATTCCCACGCGCAGCTCTGCTTTCGTAATCAGCTTCGCATGGGAATGCGTGCATTACGCTTGACACTGGTACCCGCGTCACAATCCATATCCACTGCGTGATCTACAGACTGGGACGCTATGCTACGGTTGGTTCTAACAATCGGTCTACTTTCGTAGTCATCAACTAGCGGATTGAGGATTAGTGGTCACCCCCAGCTCTCGAGTCACTCTCGTGATCCCTAGGAAAGCGGCCACTAAGCCCTAATCGGATTCGTGGGGATTCTCCCTAGAATATGGAGCTACTTTCGCGATCCTCTGATTCTAAGGCTAATCCCCCAAAACCCTTGTTCAAACCACCATAAAGAAACCCTAGATTAGTTCAACTGAAATTAACCTAACATCCAATCCCTAGGGTCCTAGGGTTCATTACTAAGCCCTCGAATCCCACTACTTTAGCATCCTAATAGCAATAACAATGAAAGCATTAGAGAAATCCATCAAAAACTGAGCAAACATCACAAAACTAACATCAATGCGTAGAGAATGCAATAGAAAAGAGAAATATATAAAAATTAACAAGTTCGAACCGTTCACCAAGGAATGGATAGAAGAAAACTAACACAAGAACTCTCTCCCAAAATGATGGCTCAAGAGTTTTCTGAGTAATAAAAGCTTAACCTAATCTAATAAAAATCGTTTACTTATATAGAAAACCCAGTAAGTTGTGGGTTTCCTAAAAAATCCGCCACGAAACCCATTAAAACGCCTTTTCTGTAGGCTATCGACGACGCGCTCGGTCGAGCGGGGTAGCCGCTCGGTGGAGCGCGTCCTTTACTGCTTTCCATCGGGCGTAGTTGGCAGAGAATGGCCTCCTTTTTAGCTCGTCAGAGAGGGAGGCCGCTCGGTCGAGCGGGGAAGCCGCTCGGTCGAGCGTAGTAGGCATGGGGTTCCAATGAAAAATATGGGTCGTCTATAGAGGGGCGCTCGGGCGAGCGAGGTGGGGCGCTCGGTCGAGCGGCCCTTTTGCAAATTTCTCCCAATCCTTGGGGTCATAGCTCGGTCGAGCGGGGTAGGCCGCTCGACCGAGCGATCTGTAAATCCCACTACTCCTCCTCCTATCTTCTCTCCTTCTTCTTTCCTTCTCTTCTCTCCTTATTCTTTCCTTCTCTTCTCTCCTTCTTCCTTAGCTCATATGGGTCGTCGAGCATGGCAACGTGAGCTCCAGATTCTAAAATCCATGTCCATCACCCATTAATGCTCCGAATCGCACCGAAGTTCCTAAAAGTCCACAAAACATCGCAAGAATCAAATATATCGTGAACATCGCGATAGAATAAAAAAATGTGAACTTCGGGCGATCGAAATGCTATGGAAATGTGCGATAAAAACATAGAAAATATGAACACATCAAAATCTCCCAAGCTTACCTCTTACTCGTCCTCGAGGAAGACGAATAAAAAAGCTCGTCGGAGGATAAAAGTAATGAAATAGAAAGGATGACAAAGATATGAAAAGCGACTAGATCATCTCTTCATCTCATAAGCACGCTGCAACACTCTAACATAGCAATTAAAAGCATACAACCCACAAGAATTTATCAAGTCTAATATCGATTATAGAGGATGGATTTTCAGCAAATAAGACAAACTCGAAATCGAGTATACGATGTGAAATTAGAGAAAAATTACTATCATAGCATATAATTAATATACAAATCCATGATTCGAATTCAATTCTCCACAACTCATTCTTTAACCAGCGTATAATATCATGATCAATCATTTCAAGCATGCAAGATAAATTTAATTGATTTTTCATAAATGAAGATAGAGAATTCAATTGAATTTGGAGATCACCGCACTAAACTCTTTCGTAGATCACCGCACTAAACTCTTTCGTAAATCCTAGAAATCTTCGACCTTGTCATGTCCCTATTCTATATAGAAAGTGGGGTAAGGATGTGGGATTTTTTCTTTTTACAATTTTTGGCTATACATTTTTTCTTTCTTTATATATTTTTCTTTGTATACACGAGATAAACTCAATATATACAAAAGGTGGCCTATGCATCCCAGGCCAGACAATCTTAGGGCATCGGGTTACGAAGAACACCTCAAGCCTTTATTTAAGAACTAATTTTTTTTAATTTCTGATTTTTCTTATGGTTTTGGGTTTTTGCAAACTCATGTAAACGCGATGGAATACAAAACACAATCGAAGATCGTAATTGGCTATATACAAAAATTAAAAAAAAGAAAAAGATAGAATTCGGGACATGACTCAGCGTCAGAATCTCTAATCAACGCTACTCAAGTGTTGTGGGTTATCCAAACTCTATTGAATTACCATTTACTATGAAAATGTATTGTTATCACACAATCAAGCAATTTTTCATTCAATTTTCAATTAATCATGCAATTTTCAGCTTAACTGTTTCGAGAATACTCATTGTGGAGAAATGAAATCTATTCATGGAAAAGCATATTAAATCACATTCTAGTCAAGGAAATATCTCTAATTCATCAAAGTATGGAGTTCAATATAAAATCCATTCTATATTTGCAATGAAGTGCAATAGACTTACAAAAATTCTATGTGAGTGTGTAATAAGTTGAGTGTGCGTAGCTTATAGTGCAATCATAGGAGAATCATCTTTAGTCTAATAAAAAAGGAAAAATAAAAGAAAAGATGCATGCAAACAATCAAAAAGAGAAAATTAAAATAATGATTCTAAAAAGGGAAAAAAATGGGGTGAAAATGGAAAGAAATGAGAATTAAAAAGTGAAAAAATAAAAATAAAATAAAGCGATAGCGCTCATCCTCCAAACTAAACACAGCAGTGTCCTCACTGCTGAGAACACACGCATAGAGAAGGAGAACGACGCTATGGGTGGGATGGGTGGGATAAAGATTAAAATGAAAATCCTAGAAAATAAAATAAAGATGTGAATGCATGGTCCTAAGATGCATATGTACATGGTATGCAAATAATGGTGGTGATGATGATGATGGACATGATGATGGACACCTTAAAATGTGACTCCCCCAAGCTGGACTAAGCTAGGCCCCGTGAGGATAGATGGGCACCAAAATAATAGGGGAGAGACAAGGGAACAACGAGAAGTGATAATCAGGCAACACCACCACCTGGTGGGGGGATGGTGCCTGAAGAAGCTGAAGAATGCGATCAAGCTTCTCGCTGTTCTGCTACTCAAGACACGTAAGTGTATCAACGGATCTGTGCAGCTTAACAACAGTATGCTCAACCACATATAATCGAGCTGAGAAATCAGGAGTACAAGAGCTGCTGGACTCTCCTCTCAAAGTGGGCCCACGTATGGGGAAAATATGGTGCAGAGGGAGTGTAAGCTGTGCAGAGGCTGGGGCTGTGGAGACAGGAGCAGTGGAGGCCGGGACAAATATAGTTGGTGCAGAAACGGAAGATGTGATGGCATTAGATGTGTGGACAGAAACCACCACACTCTCCGTAAGAATGACAGAAACAATGCTGGAGATAGGTGCAGATAGTGGGGTAGGCACTGCATGGTCTTGGGGGGGTGGTGATGTGGGGACAGAAAGGGCGACGGTCACATCAGAATGAAGTACGTTAGCAGATGATGCAGGGCCCTCGACAGAAGTGGGGATAGAAGGGGCCGCTACAGGCTCAGAAAAGGGCTCACTGGGGTGCGGCTCCTCTACATGTAGTGGGGTGGCACCCGGTTGCTGAGCAACATGCTCATCATCGGGCTCCAGCTCATAAATGGGAGGAATTCGCTGCTTCATGGGTAGGATCCAATCTACGTGCTGGGGGCCAACAGAGGTCTACTCTGGGCTAGGAAGGACCATGAAATCGACATTAAAACACCCATGAAGGTACATCCGGTGACGGTCACCGTGGGCCCTAATGATATGCATGCGAGATAGCACGCTAAGTGATATGGTGGTAGGGCCCGATGCCTCTAATAGGTCATTGATGTGTCCATATTTTACATGTTTTTACCGCATCATTTCTGGTCATACTTGACTCCAAAATCCATATTTTCATATATTATCGTGCTTCTAACACCATATTCAAGTTTTGTATAGCTTTTTGGATTTTCAGTAGTTTTGCAGTGAATCGAAGCTATTTTGGGACATGAACACATCCGGCACGTCAGAGACGTCATTGGCAAGGCTCCATGAGAGTTTGCCGCGGAATGTAAAGAGATTGGAGGAGAGAATGAGAAGATAACGAGAAATGGCAAGATTCAGATCAGTTTCCTAGGTGACTCGATCGAGTAGCATCAGCTATTCGGCCGAGGTGACACGGTAAAATCACACAGGAAACGGCTCTGACCTACTCAACCGAGCAGGCATCCGACTCGACCCGAGTCGTACCAAACAGATGAAGATTCCGAGCTTCTCTCCAAGGCATCCCAGCTCGACCGAGTGGCAAAGCAACTCAACCGAGCAGGTCATCTGCTCGTCCCAAGTTGAAAAGAAACAGAGCGACGTTTTGGAGGAATTTCGAATCTACTGCAGCTCGACCGAGTAGGGGGCTACTCGACCGAGTAGCCCGTATCCGCCAGACGCAGAAGCAGCAGCAAGGGGAGCCTGTAGCTGACTCGAACGAGTAGGCTCATCGACTCGACCGAGTAGCCGACACGACCAGCCTAATTTGTGGGCCCAAGTGCCCAGATTTTCTAAGATTTTTTGGGATCTTTCTCATATGTATTTAAGGACATTTTTAGCTTTATTTTCAAGGGGAACTTTAGAGAAACTCTTAGTTTAGTTTTAATTAGGGTTTTGGAGAACTTGTGCCGTTGCTATTTTGTATGAAGCAAAGCTTGGATTTTTACTATTGTTTGAGCAAAGAATCTTGTCTTCTTAATTCTCTTTGGGTTGCTATTTCTTCTCGACGCGTTGGTACCGATTCTCTACACTTTTTATTGCTTTTTGATGTTTTCCATTGCCATAATGAATTCTATCGCATCTATTGAATCTCTTGTTGTTATTTCTATGATGCGTGAGTAGTTCTATCTAGGGCTAATGTATTAGCCCATGGATTTCAGGATTGAGATGCAAAGTTAGTATTTTTTGGTTGCGTTGGAATAAAAGAGAAGTATTTTGGTTGATCTTGCAAATTTTGTAGGAGAACTCATACTGAGATCGTGCCCACGGTCAGTGGAATCGATTGGCTTAATGAGTATCCTATAGGCTTAATTAGGGAGTTAGTGGATTCAATTGGGACACGTGACCATGCCTGGCTCATGTCTTGATGGGATCCATTGACGAACTATATTACTAATTGACGGCTACCGCCATTGCGTCAATAAGAGCCACCAAAATACATCGAAGCTCTAACCCACGAGAGTGACGTGAGCCAAGATCATTCCATCCACGAGAGTGGCGTGAACATTGTCGATTCTTAATGCACGTGTCATGTGCGCCTACGGGTTAATGCGATACGTTATATTTATGGTGCTTAGAACTATGAATTCCACATCTTGGATGCGACAATCCCTATAAAACCATTGCAACGTAAGAGTCTTAACTAAGCATCAACATCCGACGATCCTAGTGGTGAGTCCTAAAACCCTGGTCTTTATTAATTGTTCACATTCCTAAACACCAATCTTTCAAAACCGACTGCTACATATATTCTGAGATTTAAGGAAAGCCCAAGATAATAACATTCATACCTTCCCTGTGGGATCGATATATTTTATACTATTACTTGACACCGTATGCTTGCGTAAAGTGCCGGGGAATCGCATTTGGGATACATTTAGCACTTGATGTTCGTGCCATTGCTAGGTGAATTCTTGGTGTTAGTTCACGGGTGATCAAGTTTTTGGCGCCGTTGCTGGAGAAGGTAACAGTGTTACTTGGATTATTTTTCTATTGAAGAATTTGTTAGCTAATCTTACCATCTCTTATCTTTACATACTTTTTATTCTTTTTATACTTTTGTTGTAATGCTTCTCTCCAACCAACATTCCTCATAAGAAATCACGTATAATGGAGATGCAAGTGCACTGGAGCAGTGATTTTGATAGTGACTCAGATGTGTTTAGCTTCTCTCCATACCAAGCATATGGCCTTCAAGACTCATGCATGGATGAGGCCATGGTCGAATGTGCAGCGAGAGAACTACTAGAAGCAGTCCGATTCATCGAATCAGGAACCTACGCGGCAGGTAATGAGAACCAACAGATGGTTATGAATCATATACTGAATAATGTCTCCGATGCAGGTACCATTAAGGATGTCATCTATATTAGCTTTGAAGGAGACATGATGCATCTCTGCGCTGTTGAAACTCTACCGATTGATGCACATTATGGAGCAACTCGTCAAATTGAATCGTTAGATGAGCCCTAGCTCTTAAGTATACTGGAGAGCTTGGTAAATGACGTATGGATCAATGGCCCGTTAGAGTTCCTTGCAGAGGACCCAATTATTCAAGTACTCTCAGTCTTCATTACGAGCACTTTCTGGAATGCAGAGTCCTTGGACGGCGTCCCTATCTCTGACGGAGTCTACGTACAGTACGAGGGAACCACTTTACGCTTTTATGGTGACAACATCCTCTAGTCTGGAACCTACGAAGATCGTGACCGTGGGGAACATCTTGACCCCAAACCGCTCCAAGGCGATATCGATCTGGGAAGCCTTCTTGACTCCACACCCGACAATGTGTGTGCATCTGAATACTCTATTCCTATTGACAGGTGCACTACGGAACCTGATCCTATGGAGACGGACTCTGCAGACGTCTACCACGATGCGCCATCATCGCCTTGCTCACCTTATGAATCTACCGACGAAGAATTCCCAGCATCCGAACCAGTAGTTGAGGACACATCCTTTTCACAGGCGAACGATGATGGGGGTACAGCACCCCCTCAGGTAGAACTAAAACCCTTTCCTATGAATTTAAAATATGCATTCTTAGGGGAGAACTTTACTTACCCCATCATCGTTAGTGCCTCCCTAACCGAGCCACAATTAGAAAGCCTTCTTAAACCCCTCAGAGCTCATAGGAAGGTGATAGGGTATAGCATTGCCGACCTGAAAGGCATTAGCGACACCATATGCACCCATAAAATCCATCTCAAGGACAAAGATGCTACTTCCATTGAGCCTCAAAGGCAACTGAATCCTAATATGAAAGAAGTAGTAAAAACGAGGTGCTAAAAATGCTAGAAGTTGATATCATCTACCCCGTTTCTGACAGTAGATGGGTTAGCCCTGTTCAGGTTGTGCCCAAGAAAGGGGGCATAACCGTTGTGAGGAACAATAAAAATGAATTGATATCTACTAGGACATTCACAGGTTGGTGCATGTGCATTGATTATAGAATACTCAATAAAGCCACCAGAAAGACCACTTCCCGCTCCCATTCATTGACCAAATGCTTGAGCGACTTGCCAAGCATAAATATTTTGATACCTTGATGGATATTCCGGATTCTTCCAAATCCCATTGCATCGTGAAGACCAAGAAAAAAAACGACGTTTACATGTCCCTACAGCACCTTCGCATACCGAAGAATGCTGTTTGGATTATGTAATGCACCCGCGACATTCCAAAAGTGCACGACGTCCATTTTCTCGGATTTCATCGAAAATATAATGGAAGTTTTTATGGATGACTTTTCCATCTATGGCACCGAATTTGATGCTTGTTTAGCCAATTTATCTAAAGTCTTAGAACGATGCCAATATAATAATTTGACTTTAAATTGGGAAAAGTGTCATTTCATGGTAACAAATGGAGTAGTTCTTGGCCATGTCATCTCTTCTAAGGGGATCGAAGTCGACAAGGCCAGAGTTGAGGTCATCAAAGACTTGCCGCCCCCCACTAATCTTAAGGGTATCCGTGGTTTTCTAGGCCACGTGGGATTCTACCGTCGTTTTATAAAGGATTTCTCTAGCGTTGCTCGCCCTCTTACGGAGCTCCTTGTGAAGGTTGCTCCTTTTGTGTTTTCTGACGCTAGCTAGCTAGCTTTTAACAGGTTGAGAGAAGCTCTCATTTCTGCATATATCATACAACCACCGGATTGGAACCTTCCTTTTGAGTTGATGTGTGATGCTAGTGATCAAGCGGTGAGAGTTGTTCTATGCCAAAGGAAAGAGGGAAAGCTTCATGCAATATACTATGCTAGTAAGACCTTGGATGATGCTCAGAAGAACTACACCACCACAGAGAAGGAATTACTAGCCGTGGTGTACTCCATCGAAAAGTTCAGATCTTACCTACTGGGATCCAAGGTAATAATCCATACGGATCATGCAGCGATGAAATACTTGTTAAGCAAGAAGGATGCAAAGCCGCGCTTAATACGATGGATTCTTGTCCTCCAAGAGTTCGACATAGAGATCAAGGAAAAGAAAGGGGCCGAGAATGTAGTGGCAGACCATCAATCACAGCTAATTCATAGGCATGGAGACGACAACATGCTGATTGATGACTCTTTCACCGGCGAACAATTATTCGCGGCATCCTCCTCTGAAGCACCTGGTACGTCGATATAATCAACTATTTAGTAAGCGGCATAATCCCTCATGGGATGGCAACCCATCAGAGGAGGAAATTCTTACACGATGCCAGAAACTACTTTTGGGATGATCCGTATTTATTCAAAACATGCGCCGATGGGATCATCAAACGATGCATTCCGAAAGAGGAGGCCACATCCATTATGTCACACTGCCATGACCAACCTTGCAGGGGACATGCAGCAGTCACTAAAACCACTGCAAAAATCCTTCAAAGCGGCTTCTATTGGCCCACTATCTTCAGAGACGCAAACGAATACATTAGAGCATGCGACAGATGCCAAAGAACGGGAAATATCACGAAGAAAAATGAGATGCCCCTACAAAGCATTTTGGAGATAGAATTGTTTGACTGTTGGGGTGTTGATTTCATGGGACCCTTCCCGACAAGTAACATCAACAAGTATATCCTAGTCGCAGTTGATTATGTCTCGAAGTGGGTGGAAGCCATGGCCACCCCAACGAATGACGCAAGGGTAGTGGCCAAGTTCTTCAAGCATATGATTTTCCCCGCTTTGGAGTCCTGAGAACGGTTATAAGCGACGGGGGGAGTCACTTCATCGAAAAGAAGTTCGAGACAATGCTTAAGAAATACGGAGTGCGCCACAAGGTCGGTCTTGCATATCATCCACAAACGAGTGGCCAAGTTGAAATTTCCAATAGAGAGATCATGAACATCCTAGAGAAGATGGTAAGCATATCGAGGAAGGATTGGTCCCAAAAGTTGGACGATGCTCTTTGGGCGTACCGCACCGCTTTCAAGACCCCTATCGGAACAACCCTTTACAGGCTAGTATACGGGAAAGAATGCCACCTACAAGTGGAATTGGAACATAGAGCATATTGGGCGATAAAGAAGTTGAACTTTGATTACAAGAGCATCGCCATACGACGATTCTTGAGTGTCAACGAGCTTGACGAAATCTGGAGACATGCCTATGAGAATGCGATGATATACAAGGAAAAGACCAAGGTCTATCATGATAAAAATATCACAATGAGGCGCTACGAAGTAGGTGACCAAGTACTACTTTACAACTCAAGACTACGACTCTTCCCCGGGAAGCTAAAGTGAAGGTGGTTTGGTCCCTACAAGATAATAACTATGTCACCGGGAGGTGCCATAGAGCTTGAGGGAAAGAACAACAGATTCAAGGTGAATGGTCAAAGAATAAAGCCACACGTAGCGGGAGAACCGATGGATAAGAAGAAACCTACTTTCTTGAGGAATGCACCATACCCGATTGAAAACTTTGAGGGAGTCACGCTAACGCCTTAAAACAAGCGCTTATCGGGAGGCAACATGACCTTCTATCCCTTAGCTTTCATTTTTTTCCCTTTTTGTTTTTCTTTTCTTATTCAAAAACAAAATAAATACGTTTTTAATTCTAAGAAAACCCAAAAACACAAAATTTTTTTGATGAGTTCCCCCTTCTACAGGTTGAACGACGAGGAGAGCACGACAAACGATGAAAAGAAGGAGAAGGAACCAAGGAAAGGGCACCTAAGAGAAGTACAAGCTTGGAAAAAAAGTTATAGGCAACTCGGCCGAGTAGCCCCCTACTCGGTCGAGCTGCAAGGAATAGGAGAAAACATGCAAAAACAGCCTCTGGAAATTGATTGCGACTCGACCGAGTAGGCCCCTACTCGGTCGAGCTACAGTACGAGCTGCAGAAAGCTAGAGATGAAGGCAAAAAGTGGCTCTGGAAATTAATTGCGACTCGACCGAGTAGCCCCTACTCGGTCGAGCTATAGACAGAGCCCAAAAAGGTCGAAAAGAGCACTCTGTTTCTAATTCGACTCGACCGAGTAGCCACCCTATGATTCGAGGTATAAATTGCTTATTTTTCCCCTCATTTCTGGGGATTTTATATGTATATCATGTTAATATTGGCTTTGATACGTGCGTTTTTGCAATATTGTGTAATATTAAAGCCTATCCTCTTTTTATACATAAAATGTGATTTCTATAGACTAATAGTAGCTCCTCTTATTTTCAGGTACTCCTGGGAATTTTTCAGATTTTCTGGAATTTTTCCAGGATTTTTTGGAACTTGGATGTATTTTTTGGAAATTTTACAAGACATGGAGGATATTCTGGATTTTTTTAAAAACAAAAAAAATTGTAGCAGGGCCCAACGGCCCACGGCCCGCTAAGAAGCGGGCCGTTGCTTCCTTGTATTTAAAAAAGTAAAACGCAGCCCAGCTCGTGAGCACGCGCAGCGCGCGTGACCGCCCAGCAGCGGGCGGGCACGTGTGCTGCGCGGGCCCGTGCCTAGCAAATGCGGGTGCTTGGCGCCCGCGGGTCGGGCGCTCCCCACACCCGACCCGCAATGCTTCTTTTGCTCTTTGGGGGCTGTTTTGTGCGGGGGTTTGGGCAATTTTTCGACCCAATTGCCCACTTGCAAATCCGAAACCGCTGGGAACATGTTTTTAGTTGTTTTGGGGCTATTTTCAGCCCTTACTCTCTGTTTTTACATCAGTTTTTTTGCTTTGGCTTGCTTTTCCTCTCAAAAAACCATTTCTAGGGCTTGGGGAGATCTTGGAGAAGGAGGCAAGCTTGAGGGAGAAGCTAAAGGGGAAAGTTTGGGAACTTCTCACAAGGAGGTTTCTTTGCATCCAAGCTTATTTTTTCTTTCTCTTTTTTCTCTTAATTACTTGTAAGAACTCTTGGATGTTGATTTTGAAATCAAGGATGTTGATTTTGAAATCAAGGATGTTGACTTTGTTTATTATGAGTGGCTAATCATTTTGTGTGTGTTTTTGGTGGATTGATGTATATTGAGCTTATAAATTTCATCTCTAGCATAATTTTACAATCTCATATGTGGATGAAATATTGAGTTAGGGTTGTTTCTTGGAACCCTAGTGGGAAATCCAAAGAGAGGCTCATCCTAGTGGACCCTCTCTATTGTGCTTAATGTTGATTACTCTCAATGTTTCATTCATCACTTTTTGCACCCAATGTGTTCGATGAAATGTTAAATTTTTCGATCACTCTTTCCTTAGCTGGACGAGAGGTCGTAATGATTTGAGATTGAGTTATAAGCACGACTACATCATGAAACCACAAACACGCACACTTCGTATCTTTGAATACTATCTCACAATTTTCTTTGTTTGTATGCTTGACTTTGGTTTACTTTAAAAATTCACCCAACCAATCCTCACCCCCCCAAAGGGTGGTATTTTTCACATCGCTTAAGCCAATTGTGATCGTTGTTGATCGTTAACAAGTTGTCCCCGTGTTCGACCCTAGGCTCACTAGGAATATTACTACTTGGCGACCTCCTACACTTGGGAGTTAGCACGTGCAATCTTTTGTTCACGCCAAGTTTTTGGCGCCGTTGCCGGGGACACCTGTTTTACCATCGACAATTACATTGCTTTTAGCTTTGTTTTGTGACTATATCATCTTTTCGTACATATTCGTATATAATTTTTACTTTGTTTGTTTTCGTTTTTTTTGCATATCATCGATTGCTTGGTTAGTTTATGTGGCTTCGAAAACCTCGAACACTTAGATTAACATGCACACACGTCATGGAGGAAGACAACATGAATAATGATAATACTAGTAACCATGACACTAATTCTCAAGCCGAAGTCCCTAGGTCTTTGAGGGATCTTTTAAGACCCACGAGGTATAGCTCAGCTTCATGCTTTGTGTTACCTACGGATGCAAACTCCTTTAATTTTAAACCCGGGGTAATTCAACTCCTACCCACTTTCCATGGGTTGGAGAGGGAAAACCCAAATCTTCACATAAAGGAATTTGAAGATGTATGTTCCACATGTTTTGATGGGAAAACAAGTGCCGACACGATATACTTGAAGTTATTCCCTTTTTCTCTTAAAGATAAAGCCAAGAATTGGCTTAATGCCTTACCACCACGTTCAATTATTTCATGGTTGCAATTTCAAGCTGAGTTTCTAAAGAAATTTTTTCCCTTGCACATGACACAAGGAATGTAGAAGCAAATCATGAGCTTTGCCCAACACAACAATGAGACATTCTACCAAACTTGGGAGAGGCTAAAGGAACTTCTACTCTTATGTCCACACCACGGATTCGAGAAATGACGTGTCATTAGATTCTTCTATGAAGGACTCTTACCGACATCAAAGAAATTTTTGGAGACAATATGCAATGGGGAATTTTTTGATAAGGAGTCGGATGATGCGTGGGATTATTTGGAGATGGTGGCGGAGAATGCACAAATGTGGGACACAACTTCGGAGTTTGATAGAGGCGACTCCTTTTCGTCACAACCAACTCGTGGTGGCTTACATACTTTGAGGACTGATGACGCTATGGAAGCCCGGTTAGAAGCTATGCAAAAGAAGATCCAAGCCATGGAGTTAAGGGTGGTGAAGAGTGTAGCCATGGAGCAAAGTTGTGCCATTTGCGAGACCACGGGGCATGATATTTCCAATTGTCCCACCATTCCCACATTGAAGGAGGTTTTGAGAGAACCTAATGCGGAGGTGAATCAAGTGTTTGGACAAAACTTCAACTCCAACATGTATAACCAAAGTTGGAAGAATCATCCCAACTTGAGTTGGAGGCCACAACAACCGCAATTTCAAGGGCCAATACAATAATCTCATCAACCGTACAAGGCACCCCCCTTTCAATAGCAAATACCAAGGAGGTGGTTTCCAAAGGAAGAAAGAGGAAGGAAGTGAGACCCAAATGAACTCCATGAATGAGACGTTGCAACAACTCATCCAAGTGCAACAAGCCCAAAGCCAACAATTCCAACAATTTCAACAACTCCAACAAACTCAAAATCAACAAATGGCGGAGCATTTGGCGAAGTTGACCGCAAGTCTAGAGAAGGGGAAGCTTCCATCCCAACCATTGCCCAACCCCAATATGAACTCTTCTTCATTGGCAGGAGGTTCGATGAAGCAATGCCAAGCGGTGACGACGTTGAGGAGTGGCAAATTTTTTGAAAAAGTGTAGCCACCTAAAGATCCACAAGTCGAGGAAGTGGGAGAAAAGGAACAAATGCTGAATTTGGCACTAGAGGAGGAGCAAGGTGAATGCACAAAAAAGAAGAATCCATCCAAGGAGCCTGAGCCTTATTCCACTCCGGTACCATTCCCTCAAAGTCTCTTCCCGCCAACCAAGGACAAGTATCAAGCAGAAATCAGGGAGATTTATCAACGATGTCAAATTAATATTCCCTTACTTGATGCAATTAATCAAATTCCCACATATGCTAAGTTTCTTAAGGATTTGTGCACGGTGAAGAGGAATTTGAATGTGAAGAAAAAAGCTTTCTTAACGGAGCAAGTGAGCTACATTGTGCAACACACCACTCCCCCAAAATTTAGAGACCCGGGATCCCCTACAATTGAATGCACCATAGGCACAAAGAGGATAGGTCAAGCACTTTTGGATTTGGGGTCGAGTGTTAACATATTGCCTTACCGGTCTTTGTTCAACTAGGATTGGGTGAACTAAAAAGCACGTCGGTTGTTTTACAATTAGCAGATAGGAGTGTGAAGATTCCATGGGGTTGTGTGGAGGATGTGCTTGTCCAAGTGGAAAAATTCTATTACCCCGTTGACTTCATTGTCCTTGACATTCAAGGACCCACATCGGAGAATCCCACCCCGTTAATCCTAGGAAGACCATTTTTGGCCACTTGCAATGCATTGATTAATTGTGGGAGTGGCCAATTAAAAATTTCGTTTGGAAACATGACCCTTGAACATAATATTTTCAATGCATGCAAATTGCCACCACGAGAGGGGGAATATGATGAAGTTAACATGGTTGAATTTTTAGCTTCGGAACCTATAGACTCATGTGTTGAAGATCATTTTGGTTCCGAATTTGATAATGCTTTAGATTTTCTTGACTCTTTTTGTGAGCATATTGATGAATCTTTTCTTGTGCAGGAGACACATGCGGGACCAAGCACCAAATGGGTTCCGAGATTCGAGACATTGCCTACGGACTCCCCACCTCAAAGCTATCATCTTTGGAGCATCCCAAATTGGATTTAAAGCCACTTCCGAAATATTTGAAGCATGCCTACCTTGGAGAGGGTGAGACATTCCCGGTGGTAATAAATTCTAACCTCACACATAAGCAAGAACACGATTTGTTGGATGTGTTGAGAACACACAAAAAGGCTATAGGATGGACACTAGCGGATATCATGGGAATTAGCCCTTTAGTGTGCTCACATCACATTTATTTGGAAGAGGATTCAAAACCATCGAGGGAGTTGCAACGTCGGCTTAACCCGATGTTGAAGGAGGTTGTCAAAAATGAACTTGTGAAATTGTTAGATGCGGGTATCATCTACCCAATATCAGATAGTAGATGGGTGAGTCCCATCCAAATTGTGCCCAAAAAGTCCAGAATCACCGTCATTAGGGACAAGAATGACGAGTTGATCCCTACGCGAACCACCACCGGTTGGCGTATGTGTGTGGATTATATGAAGCTTAAAGCCATGACCCGCAAGGACCATTTCCCTTTGCCATTCCTTGACCAAATTGTAGAAAGGGTTGCGGGCCATGAATTTTATTGTTTTTTGGACGGGTACTCAGGCTACTACCAAGTAGAAATTGCCCCGGAGGACCAAGAGAAAACCACTTTCACTTGTCCCTTCGGCACATTTGCCTTTCGTAGGATGCCCTTCGGTTTGTGCAATGCTTCCGCCACATTTCAATGATGTGTTCTAAGCATTTTTAGTGATATGGTTGAAATTGTGGAGATTTTCATGGATGACTTTTCGGTTTTTGGAATATCATTTGAAATTTTTTGTCTAATCTTTCTTTGGTTTTGAGTAGATGCATTGAGAAGAACCTCCTCCTCAATTGGGAGAAATACCACTTCATGGCTAAAGAGGGGATGGTTCTTGGACATAAAGTCTCAAAGCAAGGAATGGAGGTAGACTGAGCTAAAGTGGAGTTAATTGAAAAGCTACCGGCTCCAAAAACCGTGAAGGATGTGCGATCATTCCTAGGGCATGCGGGTTCCTATCGTCGTTTCATCAAAGGACTTTAGTGCCATCTCCCGACCCCTTTGCCATTTATTAACTCTTGATGCTGAATTTATTTGGACACGTGAGTGTCAATCTTCATTTGAATTATTGAAATATTCATTGACTACTTCTCCCATTTTGCAGGTGCCGGATTGGAGCCTCCCATTTGAGATTATGTGTGACGCAAGTGATTTTGCCGTGGGAGCGGTGCTCGGTCAAAAGAGGGAGAAAGTACCATGTGTCATCTACTACACGAGCAAAACCCTCAATGAAGCTCAAAGGAACTACGTAACAACGGAGAAAGAGTTGCTCGTTGTAGTGTTTGCTTTGGAAAAATTTAGGTGCTATATCTTAGGGTCACCCATTCTCATTTTTACGGATCATGCTGCCCTAAAGTATTTGCTTTCAAAGAAAGACGCTAAACCAAGACTTATTAGATGGATATTGCTTTTGCAGGAATTCCACGTCGTGATCAAGGATAAGAAGGGCGTGGAAAACTTGGTAACGGATCATTTGTCACGGCTTACTTTCGGGAACGAGCCCGCCAATGCACCGATTCATGATGCATTTCCGGATGAGCAATTATTTGACGTGTCTTCCTTGCCATGGTACGTCGATATTGCAAACTACTTGGTTTCCGGTAAGGTTCCTCACTTTTGGTCGATTCGGGACATAAGGAGATTCAAACATGAGGAAATCATTCTTTTTCGATGATCCATATGTGTATAAATATTGTTTCGACCAGATTGTTAGAAAGTGTGTGCCAAATGATGAGTTTGATAGTGTATTACATTTTTGTCATTGTGGTGCATGTGGGTGACACTTTTTCGCACATAAAACGGTGGCCAAAATTTTACAATGTGGATTTTATTGGCCCATTATGTTTAAGGACACATACACGTATTGTAAATCTTGTGTGCCATGTCAAAAGTTAGTGGGAATAACAAAAAGAAACATGATGCCCTTAAACCTGATCTTAGAAATTGAAATTTTTGATTGTTGGGGCATAGATTTTATGGGGCCATTCCCCATTTCGTTTGGGTACACATATATCTTGGTGGCCGTTGATTATCTATCCAAGTGGGTGGAGGCCATTGCATGTAGGAACAATGAGGGTTCTACAGTGCTCAAATTTCTCAAAGAAAACATTTTTGCACGTTTTGGAGTTTCCAAAGCTATTATTATCGATGGTGGCTCTCATTTTTGTAATAAACCATTCTCTAACTTGATGAAAAGGTTTAGGGTCACACACAAAATTTCCACACCTTACCACCCCCAAACCAATGGCCAAGCGGAATTGGCTAATAAAGAAATCAAAAACATCCTACAAAAAATGGTGAATCCTACACGCAAGGATTGGAGTGTCCGATTGCCAGAAACACTGTGGACATATCGGACCACTTACAAAACAATTTTAGGAATGTTGCCGTATAGGATTGTTTATGGAAAGCATTGCCATTTGCCCGTGGAATTAGAGCACAAATCATTGTGGACAATTAAACAATTTAATTCCATTTGTGACTCATCCAAAATTTTTCGTAAATTGCAGATTTGTGAATTGGAGGAGTTGCGGTGGGATGCATACGACAATGCCAAAATAGCCAAGGAGCGCATGAAATTTGATCATGACAAGATGATTTTGAGGAGGGAATTCTTTCCGGGCCAAAGCGTGCTATTATACAACTCCTGGCTTCATCTCTTCCCGGGAAAGTTGAGATCTAGATGGTCCAGGCCGTTCGTGGTGAAACATGTCTACAATCATGGAGTGGTGACCTTGGCGAACAAAAAAGATGGGAGTGAGTTCAAGGTCAATGGACAACGTTTGAAGCCTTACTTTGATTCGTGGGCTAATGAGCGGAACACCGAGGAACTTGCGGACCCGCCTTCGGGCGGCGACTAAATAGGTGTGTTTCTTCCAACTTTTGCTTCTACTACCCTTTCATCCATTGAGGACAATGTATATATTTAGTTGGGGGAGGGTTGTAGGTAGTTTTAGGATATTTTAGGATGTTTAGTTAGTTGTGTTGTACAAAATTTTGTGTGTGTGTGTAGAGACATCCCTTTTGACATATCCAATATCTTGCGAGCACAACATTGACCCTCCTTGCTCATTTGCTAGCTTTGTGCTTAGTCCCTTACATGCTTCATATTCATGCATATATTTGGATTCAAATTCTATTTTGGTATCAACTTCATAGGTGTTTGATTGGCATGTTTTAATTCGCTTTCCATTTTGGAGTCAAATATTAATATGCCATGTATGAAACTATTTTATATGTTGTGATACTCTCTTTGACATAATTTGGGAATAGTTTGGTGTAAGTGGTTGCATGAATTGGGATGAATGGCTTAGTTTTTGATTGGATAGGGTGTGGCCAATTGGTTATGTTTTGTTTTCTTCTAAGGAGTGGGTGGATGAGTTGACAACTTGTGTTGAGAATGAAAAAGAGAGTTAATATAAGTGAATGTTTCTTTCTAATTAAATCGAGTAGCCGATGCCCCATGAAAATTGGGAAGGACTCCAAAGATGAGATTTCGGGGATCATTCCATCCCTTTGCCTATATAACGTTATCGCGTGTAAGCAAAGGTGGCGGTGTTTGCATTTCATAGCATGATTGCGTGAATGCAAAACAAAAACATAAACATACAAAAACAAAAAGAATACAAAAAAAGAGGGAAAAAGAAAAGAAAAAGAAAAAAATGAATAAATAAATGAAAGAACAAGCAACATGAGCGATGCAATCTCATCCCCACAACTTAGAGGAAATTTATTTTGTTTGGCCATTTTCATGAAAATTAGAAACTTTGCCATTTGTGAGATATCCCGATAAATGCAATACGGTGCTTATTACTTCATTTTTCTTTGAATTGGATTGATGAGAATGTCATTTGTTATTTACTTTCATACATTGGGTATATTGGCTTTGAAATCACTTGGAAATAACATTTGAATTATGCCATGAGGATATCTTGAGTTTGATGCATGTTTTCCATTTAATCCGAATTTATCGCATATTTTGCTAGTGACTAGCAAATAGCTAATTGGGGGGTGTGATTCAGGGTATAAATTGCTTATTTTCCCCCTCATTTCTAGGCATTTTATGTGTATATTATGTTAATATTGGCTTTGATGCGTGCGTTTTTGCAATATTGTGTAATATTAAAGCCTATCCTCTTTTTATACATAAAATGCAATTTCTATGGACTAATATTAGCTCATCTTATTTTTCAGGTACTCCTGGAAATTTTCCAGATTTTCGGGAATTTTTCTAGGACTTTTTGGAGCTTGGATGTATTTTTTGGAAATTTACTAGCCATGGAGGATATTCTGGATTTTTTTAAAAACAGAAAAACAAAAAAAAAGAAAACAAAAAAATTGTAGCAGGGCCCATCGGCCGCGGCCCGCTCAGAAGCGGGCCGCTGCTTCCTTGGCGCCCGCAGGTCGGGCACTCCCCACGCCTGACCCGCAATGCTTCTTTATCTCTTTGGGTCAGTTTTGTGTGGGTTTTTGGGCATTGTTTCGATCCGATTGCCCACTTGCAGACCCAAAACTACTGAGAACACATTTTTAGTTGTTTTGGGGCTGTTTTCAGCCCTTACTCTCTGTTTTTACATCAGTTTTTTTTGCTTTGGCTTGCTTTTCCTCTCAAAAAACCATTTCTAGGGCTTGGGGAGATCTTGGAGAAGGAGGCAAGCTTGAGGGAGAAGCTAAAGGGGAAAGTTTGGGAACTTCTCACAAGGGGGTTTCTTTGCATCCAAGCTTATTTTTTCTTTCTCTTTTTGCTCTTAATTACTCGTAAGAACTCTTGGATGTTGATTTTGAAATCAAGGATGTTGACTTTGTTTATTATGAGTGGCTAATCATTTTGTGTGTGTTTTTGGTGGATTGATGTATGTTGAGCTTATAAATAATTTCATCTCTAGCATAATTTTACAATCTTATATGTGGATGAAATATTGAGTCAGGGTTGTTTATTGGAACCCTAGTGGGAAATCCAAAGAGAGGCTCATCCTAGTTGACCCTCTCTATTGTGCTTAATGTTGATTACTCTTCATTCATCACTTTTTGCACCCCATGTGTTTGATGAAATGTTAAATTTTCCGATCACTCTTTCCTTAGCCGGATGAAACCACAAACATGTGCACTTCGTATCTTTGAATACTATCTCACAATTTTCTTTGTTTGTATGCTTGACTTTGGTTTACTTTAAAAATTCGCCCAACCAATCCTCACCCTAAAGGGTGGTATTTCTCACATTGCTTAAGCCAATTGTGATCGTTGTTTATCGTAAACAAGTTGTCCCTGTGTTCGACCCTAGGCTTACTAGGAATATTTCTACTTGGCGACCTCTAACACTTGGGAGTTAGCACGTGCAATCTTTTGTTCACGCCACCCTACTCGGTCGAGCTGCAGGGAGAGCCCCAAAAGTGCTAAAAAGGCGCTTTGGAAAGCTTAATGGACTCGACCGAGTAGCTACCCTACTCGACCGAGCTGCAGGGAGAGCAAAAGAGAGATGAAAACATCGCTCTGTTTTAATTTAGCTCGACTGAGCTGAGTAATTGTTAATTTTTGGTTGAAGCTCGGTCGAGCACTAGGGCAGAATTTCTGAATTTAAATTCTTATATTTTTTATTCTTTTCTGCTCGATCGAGCAGCTATCGCTGATCGGCCCGAGCAATTACATATTCAGCTGGGCCCACCATTCAACCGAGCTCGACTCGGTTTATACTAAATAAAATCTCACTCGACCCTAATCCAACTCGAACTCAACCCCAATCTCCTCGAGCTCCCCATCACTGCCCTAGCACCTACTCGACCTCCCTGTCACCGCCATCGCCGCCTCGCTCCACTCGAGCACCGCCACCTGACGTGCGTTTATATTTTATATATTCACGCACGCCTTCTTCGTGATTTTTCGTTGTTTTCCGTTGTTCCGTACCCATTCTCTTGTGATTTTTAGTTTTCTTTCACTTCTTTGTGTTTTTGTGCCAATGCAGGAGAATGACAGTGATGGGGACATATAAAGCAGATATCATGAGTCCCCGGAGCAACGGGAGGTGTCACGCGTGATCCCGAGGGCCAAACGTCGAAGAATACCATGTTTCAGCCCTCAACCGATCGGGTGGACAGAGCCATCCGATCGGTTCGTGCACGCGTATCTGACTCGGACAGGAGCATCAGTGAAGAGAGTCTCACCCGATCGGTTCAGTGATCGGGTGAAAACGACAGAGCTCTCTGTCTTTTGGAGCTAAATTCCAACCGATCGGGTGACATCTCACCCGATCGGTTCATCTGTAGCCGAAATCTCCCCGCTAACTACCCGATGACTCATCCGATCGGTTCAGCGATCGGGTGATGTATCTGAAGAACTGAAGGCAATGTCAACCGTCGACTCACCCGATCGGTTGATGCATCAACCGATCGGGTGGTCGTGTTTTCTATAAATAGCCCTAGGTTTTTCCCCAAACGGATCCCCAGTTATTTTTTCTGTCCTTTTGGGATTTTTGACGGCTCCGAATTTATTTCGTCTTGTAAGTTTTCTGATTGTTCTGAAACTTTTATATTACGTTAATACTATTGTTAGCTCTGTGTTTCTATTGCTTGATCTTGATTCCAATGGCTAAATTTTGTCGTGTTGATATTTTTGCTATGAATCGTGAGTAGTTATCCAATCTAGGGCATTGGCGAAAACCCCTTCGTGGGTTCTTCCTAGAACGACCATATGATTAGGATTTCGATAGGATTTAGGAATTTAGATGGTTACGCGGGGCGTTTTATTGTCATTGGTGGGAGAAAGACCGCCTCTGACCATCGGGCCAAGGGGAAATAAAACTGCCGTTTGATCCCCTAACCACAGCTCACACCCCCTAGCGTAGACATTGAATCCTAGCGCGTGGGAATGACAGGATGAAATGTTGGGAGCAATCGTTGCGATCTTAGTGCTCCCGGAGTCGGTCGGTGTTAATGGACATGGAAATGTCCATCGACCGAACCCAGGTAGACCTAGCGTATCATCCTGGGCATCGACCGGAATATGGGGCCCATGGGACGCTAGGTATCACTCTTAGAGGCAACGTCTCACCACTAAACCCTAGAATCCGATCGTGTTCCTATCCATCGATCGTGATAGAGAGAGCTCATGATAGGGTGGAAACCAAAGTCCTAGGGTCCCTTTTATATCTTACATCCTTCGTATTTCTATTTCGTGACATCCAATCGATTGATCGGGCTAGCTCACCCACTGGGTGATCCGGTTCCTTCTTGACAACAAGCACAACACACGCCTCCCTGAGTTCGACCCCCAAGCCACACTACAACACCGTGCGTATGCGGTTACAAATATTTAAATCTGGTATCCCCGATCCCACTGCATATATTGCCAAATTTAGGGGCCGTCAAGCTTTATGGCACCGTTGCCGGGAAGGCAACGTGCTTGTTTCTTTTAGGACCCTGTGAACCCCCGAGACTAGTTCACATACTGACCTCGTAATAATTTTCGCATTCTATATTTTCATTTTTATTTTCTATTCTTTGTTTTCTGTTTTTATCTGAAGTTATACCATACGCGCTTCATGGGTGTTTCTTGATTTTCATTAGCAGGAACACAAGAAGTCTTGACGACTTGATTCTGCTAGATCCAGAGATAAATGCCACCGTGAGGCGTCTGATTACCGAGAGAAGAAGAAGGGAAGAGACTGCCACCATGGGAGAAAATACCCCTCCTCAGAAGTCCTTGCTTGAGTACTCGATGCCGTCCATCGGGTCCACGTCCAGCATCCAGCCTCCGGCCATTACGACCGGAAGTTTCGAGCTGAAGCCGTCATTGGTGACATGGATTCAACAGGACCAGTTTTTAGGAGCTCCTATGGAGAGCCCGATCGAGCACCTGGACTCATTTCTGGAGAAGTGCAACACTTTCAGAATCAACGGTGTGCCAGCTGATGCCATCCGGCTCAGATTGTTCTCATTCTCTTTGCGGGACAAAGCCAAACAATGGCTGAAGGGGAAGGACCCCAATACTTTCACAACTTGGGAGAAGTTGTCCAACGCTTTCCTGAACAAGTTCTTTCCCCCGAGAAAGACAATGAAGCTGAGGAGTGAGATCTCCTCGTTCTCCCAAGCCAGCCACGAATCCTTGCATGAGGCATGGATGAGGTATAAAGAGATGCAACGGAAATGCCCTCACCATGAGCTCCCCAAATGGCAAATCATCAATTTGTTCTACAATGGGTTAAGAGACGATCTGAAGTCCTCAATGGATGCCGCGACTGGAGGGTCCTTCATGTCAAGGAACGAAGAAGATGCCGGAAACATTCTGGAGAATATGGCATCTAATAATGAAAGGTGGTGCGATGAACGCGCCACGCCAAGATCTGGAGGGATGCACCAAGTAGAGGAGGTCGACAAATTGTCTAGCAAATTCGATTTGCTATCTATCCAGATCTCGGCATTCATGGTAGGAGCTGGTGGTGCCAACACTCAGCAAGTGGCATCAGTAGAAGCTGAAGTCTTGGAAGACTTTGATGGTGGTGATATCTCAGCACCTGTGGATCAGGCGAGTGCTCTTTTCTATAACCCGACGGGTAATGCACCCTATCCACCGAGGACAAGCTCGAATCCGGTATATTCTCCCAACAACTGGAACCACCCGAACCTGAGCTACAGGGCACCATACCAGCAGCCCCAACAACCTCGGCAGCAGTTGTATCAGCCACCTTGGCAGCATCAGCAGTTATACCAGCAGCATCAACAACCTCGACAGCAATTGTATCAGCCACCTCGGTAGCATCAGCAGTTATACCAGCAGCAGCAACAACCTCAGCAGCAGATGTTTCAACAATACCCCCCGAGAAATCAGCAGCTTCTGCCACAACAGCAACCATATAACCAACAACCGGTAATCTCTCCGGTCGAGAACCTCTTGACCTAATACATATCGAACAAGGAGAAGATTAACCTGCAGCTGCAGATTGGACAGAAGACTTTGGCTGATCAAGTGACCCAGCTGGGGTTGCAAGTGGCAAATCTTCAGAGGACACAGGGCCAATTGTCGGGTCAGCCAGAGGTCAATCTTAGGGGGCCCAATCAAACATTGGCCTTGACGCATGATCATGCAAATGTGTCGGCAATAGTCTTGAGGAGCGGCACACAGATTCCGACGAGGGAAGCCGCTAAAGAACCCGAAGCTCCATTGGTCGATGGGAGACCAAATTTAAAAGAAAATGACGATGGAGCTTCGGCATCAAACACTATGACTCCGGAGGGAGTTTCTGAGGAAGAAAAGAAGAAGAATGAGGAGGGCAAATCGAGAGTCTTCAAGCATGTGGTGCCATTCCCACAAAGGCTTGCCAAGGCGAATATAGATGAGAAGTACGGCAAGTTCTTCGACATGGTTAAAGACTTGAGTTTGCAAATCCCCTTCCTGGAGGCTATAGAGACCATCCCTTCATATGCAAAATTTCTGAAGGATTTGGTAACGAAGGGTACAAGGAAAGAGAAAGTCGTCCTGACAGCGGAGTGCAGTGCTCTGATTCAACGAGCGAATCTGCCAAAGCTCAAGGACTCAGGGAGCTTTTCTATCCTATGCTCGATAGGAGAGGTGAAAATCAATCGGGCGCTCGTCGACTTGGGTGCGAGCGTGAGTCTGATGCCTCTATCATTATACAAGAGGATAAAAATGGGCGACCTTGAACCCACCGGAATGACTCTGCAACTGGCAGAAAGATCAGTGAAGTACCCGATGGGGGTTGTGGATGACTTGCCGGTGAACATCAGCGGAGTACACGTGCCTGTGGATTTTGTAGTAATGGACATGCCGGAGGACAATCATACCCCGATTATCCTCGGGAGGCCCTTCATGGCGACCGCTGGCATACTTATTGACGTGAAGAAGGGGAAGCTATCCTTGAATGTCGGGGAACTGAAAGTAGAGTTTGATTTGGGATTGTCAATGAAGCATCCACCAGAGGAACAAAGATGTAATCTACTGGATGTCGAGGAAGAAAGAATCGTTGAGGCTGGAGCTTGGGAGGTACTCTCGAGGAACCCCCCGATAGCTTGGGGGGCCTCGAGGAACACATTGGGTTAAAAGAAGAAGAAGTAGCTGGAGAGGTGTGTATCTCACAGATGACTCCTCCCGGATTCAAGAAGGTTGCTCTGACAGAGAGCAGGGGAAAAGAGACCTTGGGGATCACTGCTGACGAAGTCTGGATCCTGTGAAGAGTGGCGGTTGACGCCAACGTGAGGGAAAAGTCCCCAGACACCACCAGCGGGAGGATCGTAGAGAGCATCTACCTGTCACCACTATCACCGACAAGGGCCGCTGCTCCAAAAGCTGAAAGGATGCCGATCATTGGGCATCACCCGCACCAACCCCCCTAAAGATCACATACCGGGAGTCGAGCAAACGACTTTAAACAACAGCGCTTCATGGGAGGCAACCCATGTTCTGAACTTTCGTCGTTATTTATAGGATTAGTTTTCTTATTTTTGGTGAATAAATTCTGCCATGGGGATTTTCGTCGGGAGACTTAGATGATTTTTGTGTTTGTGCAGGAAATTACCCCCACCCGATCGGTTCAAGCATCAACCGATCGGGTGGGCTGTGTCTGAAGATGGGCTGTATCAGAACATCAGCCAACCGATCGGGTGGCAAATGAGGGTGATCGGGTGGCAGATCGGGTGACAACAACAGAGTTCTCGAGAATTTTGATGAATAACCAACCAATCGATTGAGCTGAAGCTGTGATCGAATGGGTAGAGAGTACAGTGCTCTCAGGAAATTTGTGAAGCGGTCAACCGATCGGGTGAAAACTCACCCGATCGGTTTGCCTGTTGCTGCTTACCAACAAGAATTTTCGAAAATTAACTCAACCGATCGGGTGAGATCTCACCCGATCGGTTCGCCTAACCCTATAAATACACCCCCTCACCCGATTTCATTTCTCACCCGAACTCTCCTCTCTGTCTCTCTCTCTCTCTGTCTCTCTCTGTCGTTTCGTCTTCTCTCTCTCTCACAAACGGTCTCATCCTCTCTCCCACTACTCCTAGATCCATTCCCCCACTTCCTCCGTCTCTCTCTCCCATCATCAATCCTCTCTCTACCACACTTCCTCCCTAAATTTGCCCAAACCCTAGCCATAACCCCGTGAATTTCGAAAATTCCTCTCTTGTTGGATTGAAGTGCTGCGGCCTCCCAACTCTCTCCATTGCGCTGCGTGGGACCTTTTGCGAGCAAGGAATCGCGTTGATACTGGGTACACTCGCTCCTAAGCTTTATTTTTACTTTGCCCAAGTATTTGCATTTTGCTCCATTTGTCGTTTGATTGTGTGCATTCGTATAGCCTTGCATTCACATTGCATCACCACACTATCATGGCCAAAGACAAAGACAAGGGTAAGGGGATCATGCGGGAGGAGGAGCCGTCTCGCAAGAGACACAAATCCACACGTTCACCGCATGCACGTGCTCCTCCTACTCCTCCTACCCGACCTCCATCCCAACCCATCATTCCCGTGGCGGACCCGCTGATGGGCCCGCAGGGAATCCGTTTCTTGAGTCTAGAGCATAAAGATTTTTATAATCGACTCAACCAACGATCTCATTTATCTACTAAGTTTGCCCATGTTCAAACCTTCGTCGATCTCGGAGTTTTCTCCGGAGTCGAGACTCTATTTGCAAACCTAGGATGGCTAAGCTTCTTAAACTCCCATGCACCATCATACCCCGCCCTCACACTCGAATTCCTCTTGACTCTAAAAACTGAGGGGGGGGGGGGGGGGGTCCATTGTCGATTTCTGCCTCCGAAACCTAAACATCCGTACCCATGTGAACACCATCAACAACATTTTTGGTTTCCCCATTCTCGGCATCGATATCCGTCCCTATGAATTTCATTGCGACTTCGATGTCGACCTTTTTTGGAATCGGCTCACCCTTCACGATCATTACCCTCGAGGCAAGGCCAAGGCCTCCTCCATCATCTACCCTGTCTTTCGTCTAGCCCACCGCATCATATCGAGCACATTCTTTCCCCGAGATGAGTTTGGGACCGTGACCATCCCTGACCTTTTTATCCTTTGGGCTATGACTTTTGACTTCATTCCCGGTGTTGACGGGATCGCTTTCGAGGCCCCGCGCGTACCCATTAACGGCGGTGCGTTGCTAATTCAAAAACTCCTTGATATTAGCTGCGCCGGCAAGGGCAAATATTGCTGCGGTGGCCTCGTTACTCTCATTGCTTTACACCCCCCGTTCAACATCGTTATCCCCCGAGATTTGCCACATGTCGCAGGATCTACATATCTAGATCTTGATGTCCTGCGGCACACCTACATGATCAAGCCTCGAGGCAACAGTCGGTTTGCCTTTTACTATGGCCACCCCCTGCTCCATATACCATTCTGCCCAATCCTGGCCGTATGTCTATTCATCTTGAGGCAGATTGGTCGTTTCCTCCAGATCCAGAGTTTGTGGGGGGGTTTACATCTTCAGTTTCCACTCCCTGATGCACCACGACCACCGTCCCATGCCGCCCACTTAGGTGAGCAGGATATCCCTGCATTTAGGGAGGACCCCGGGGCTGGCCCTAGTGTCACGACCCCGGCTTCTACCGCTGTTTCTTCTGAGGCACTCACTACGGCCCTCTTAGGCCTTGCCTCCGGTGCCGGCACAACCACTACCGCCGGTACCTCTTCTGCTGTTCGTCAGGCCACCTCCGCTCGCCTCGCTCTTGAGGCTGAGCTAGCTGCTCTGTGCGCTGGCACATCTACCTCTACCTCCTCGGACCCATCCACTTCTTTATTTTCACACCCATGTTTCCTCGCACTCGAGCGAAACGTGGCCACCATTCTCCGCCATCTTACACACATCTACGGTCCTCCTCCACCTACTCCAGCACCATCCCCACCTCCTTCGCCTCCTCGATGATCATCACCTCCTCCATCTCCCCCTAGGCGATCATCCCCTCCCATCACCACATCTTCTCCACCCACGACCACTACCATAGACCCTACACTCCCACCACCCTCCTCCATCACCACTGCATATTCGCGCCACAAGAAATTAGCTGTGCGCTCGAAATCATTGCCCACTCCTACTTCATTGGCCGCCATATCCCTCCCACTTATCATTACCACTGTTACTCCACCCATTGTTCACACCACCACCACACCCATCCATCCACCATCTCCTCCTCTTTCTCCACTTCTCCGCACTCCCACCACATTTCCTGCCCACGCCCTCCATCCTCTTCCGAGGAGGACGAGGACACTACCTCTGCTGCATTTTGATTTCTCCTTTTTTTCTTTTTCGATTTTCCCCCTAGTCCTTTATTTCCGCATCACATTGATCATATCATTTTGCTAGCATTGTCATGATCAGCTTGGGGGAAATCGATTTTTGTGCATATTGTCGTGTGATGTCGTTGTTGTGTGCCTGTTTATATGTGTTCTTTGGATGTGCTTTTCTATCTTTTATTTGTGTGTTTCTTTTTCTTTATTTTTCTGTTTCGTTTGTGTGTTTTTCATGTTTTTCATTTTTTGGTGTCGGTGCGTACTTCCCTCCCATTTTCATTGCCCTCCCGTATTTACTCTTATTGCATTGAGAGCAATGCAAGGTTTAGCTTGGGGGAGTCGCACTTTGTGTGTCAGTTTTATCTTTTTCACCGTTTTGAGTAGTTTTCATCGTATTTTCTTTTTCTTTCTCTCTGTTTATTCTCCCTCTCCTAGAGATGACCCCACATGATGATCTGCCACAGAACCACACACACACTTAGCTTAGCTACGATAATCACATTCACTAACCCTAGGAAGCCGAGTCCTATTGCATTTCATGCTTCGTGGGTTCACTTTGCTTTTGTGTGAGTCGTGTGTCGTGGCTAGCTAGTTGGTGTGCTTCTACTTTGTGATTTTGTTTTTATATACCTGTCCTTGGTTGACCCCTAGACTATCATGCTTCAATTTTCGAATATGCGTTATTTTGCCTCCACTGTCTGCTTCTCTATGCATGAATAATTTATATATATATATATATATACATATATATAATGCTTCAATTCACATGTGTCGAGACTCTACAAATAGGACTAGGATAACCCATTTAGCCTATGCTCTGATTCGCGAGCAAAATTTTCTTTTGCCCAAGTGTTTAGAATTCGATTTCTTTTTTGTTTTACTTGGTGCAAATCCCCTCGTCGTGTACCGTTCTCCCACTTGGGAGAGTACACAATCATATAGCCAAAATCCAAAGGCCCAAAAAGAAAAAAAAAGAGAAAGAAGAAAAATCCAAAAAGAAAAAAAGAAAAAATATGTATAGCCAAAAAAAAAATAATACAAATACCCAAAACCCAAAAAAATTTCCCGTGTGCATATTATTCCTATCCATCGTAAATAAAGGGAAGGTGAGAATTTGCACCGAGTGTTCTACTCCACACCTTCTCAACCTCCTTTGTTTTCGAAAACACTTGGCATAGGAATTTTCTAGTGATTATCTAGGCAATAGTGCGGTGATCTTCTAGTTCCTAGCAGTCGAGTCCCCGACACATGATACGCTTCAATTCTTATTCTATTCTCATGCATGCTTGAGCTATTATTCACCGCTCATTCGAATTAAATCGATATTTGGGTCATTCCTTGGGTATGTGTATATGGAGCTTTATTGCACAATTTGGATAATAACACCGTCTGCTAGCTCACGACCACACTCACTCGCGCTTCACCGCGTGGACCCACGACACTTGTATGGACTCATATTCCTTGGTTTAGTGATGTGTTTTATCGCATGCTTGCTTAGTGTGGCGTGTTTGATTTTGTTGGCTCTGACGGGCGATCTAGGACTTTGATTTCTTTTTCTGTTTCTTTCTCCCTATTTTTCCCTCCGAGCTCCTACTCTCACTCGTCTTCCTCGAGGATGAGGAAGGGTTCATCTTGGGGGATTTTGACGTGCGTTTATATTTTATATATTCATGCACGTCTTCTTCGTGAATTTCCGTTGTTTTCCGTTGTTCAGTATGTAGGGTTTTCTGGACCCTTAGGGCACAAAAACTCTATGCCCGTCCTAAGTCGGACGGAACATAGACAGAAATAGCAGCAGAAAATAATCATGTTAATCTAATTAACATTTAACCCTAAGGTCCAAGACCTTAATCCAAGATCTATGCCGACTTGGGATGGGCCTGACCATCCCAAGAAGGATCTAGCCTACTGCGATTAAATTAAACTAATGCTTAATTAAACACATACCCGGAATCTCAGCCCTGGGGCAGGCGAGATGTTCCGCACCGTCTTCCGAGCCGCTCCTCAGCCCACGCCGAGCTGCTCCTTGAACTGCTCCCCGAACCGCTCCTCGAACCGCTCCGCATCCCGAGGCGAACAATCCCGTGTCACCGAGCCAACCAACCGCCGAAGAAAGTTTCACGCGAGTGAAACCTCCGCCTAGATTTCAGATCCGAATCCGAACTCCTTTGCGGCTTTGCTAGAGCCCTTAGGAGCAAGACAGAAATTGTTTTTAGGGAGAGGAGATATATTAATTTAGCTTAGATCTGAGCGTGCTCCAACATGTACGAGAGCAGCTCAGATCTAGAGCTTGGGACGAGTTATGAGGAAGGGGGAGGGCCTCTATTTATAGAGGCGGCTGACTCTCCCCTTTTCTCCACAACCGAGGTGGGACTATTAATTTGGGATTAATTAAATCAAGTTAGTTTGCCTTTCACACAGGGAAAACTTCCTCAAATTTTAACTCCCTCACCGTTGAGCTTCAATGTTGGTACAACCTACCAAATAAAAGAGGGTTCAACGGTGAACGCATAGGAAAAAACGGCTCGTCAATCCAAGTCCGTTTGACCCTTCAAACAATTGTCCAAAATTAGCCAAAAGTCATGCTTCTCTTAGAAACGTAGCCGTCAAGAAAATCACAGGTTTCTAAAAACCCTAACCAGAAAATTCGGGCTTGGTGGGCCTCCATTTTCACTGGTTTCAGCCCAACAGTTTGGGCTGACTTGTTTTGGCTATAACTTGTGCATTTGGACTCCGTTTTTGACGCGGTTTGAACCTGCGTTTAGAGCGGGACGATCCCGTCATCTAGGTAACCTTTTTAACATGTTTATTTAATTAAATATAGTCTTAAACAATTTAAGACACATTTAATCTCTTTTGCATCATATGCAAATTAGTCACTATCTAGGCTTAAATTTTCATTTGCATCAAATACAAATGATCCGAGGGCATATTCCTCTACATCTCCCACTAGCACTCAGGATCATTTATCCCGAATGCAGGAGATGATTGCAAACATCTTTTGCAATATTTTATCCCTTGCATCAAATGCAAATTATTCTCCCTAACTAATTTCTACTTATTACTAGACGAAGATCACACTCTGTGTGAGACCCTACAGCCTGACCCTTACAACAGGTTGGGCTCGAAGCCCTATACGGCAGTGACCACGAGCAGTGGTTGCCGTCCCTGCTTCAGGAATCATCATTATGTGGTTAACTCATTGACATGAGTATTGTCGGGACCACCCTGACTGTTTCCGTGATGAATTCCGCAGTTATAGTCTCTTCGTCTAAACTATGTCGTATAGATCAAGTCTAGGGTACGATCAAACTGTCAACCCCAATAACTTGACTCCGGTTAGTTTCTATCAATCTTTTAGTAAAAAATGTTGGACTTCTTCCAACATACTCTGGCCAGAGTTTTTACTAAAGACCGAACTAACCCTATGACACTAACTCCCATTGACCGGGAGAGACGAATCCTCTCTTGGTCATTACTCTCCTCATACACTTCAAGTGTCACCCAATCAAAGACCTTTCGACATGCCTTGCCTCGAAGCTAGGTCATTTGATCTAAGTGGCACCGTTCACGCATAGGTTCGTCAAAATGACCTCAAGTCAAAAGACCAACTAGCCTATCATCACTCAGAGTCATCATTGACAGATTGGTCAATATAACCATATGATAACTCTTGTGGATCGTTCAGTGAACTCATTCTCTAATGAGCACCTGTGTCTCGTCTCCGACTTCGCCAAGTCGAACGATCATGAGATCATCGCCACCGCTAAACGGCGAAGACTAAGACACAATGGTCTATCCGATGTTTCAATATCCTTGTCTCGAAACATCTACGACCATGAACCCTTTAGACTTATGCTACAGACGGTCAAACATTTCTCCATGATCGAGATACTCATCTCGATACCTGTTTGACCTCGCATAAAGTCTCAGGACTTTACCTAAGTTAATATCTAATGTTAACTACATTATAACATAACTTAGATAAATTATTACCAAACAGCTTGCTGTTATTTCGAACAAGATGTTTGTGTTATTCACACACAGAGATAGATTGCCTCGAAGGCATCTTCTCTCAACATCTCCCACTTGCACTCAGGCCCATTTATCTCGGTATCTTATACCGTTTTTACACATAAGTTTTCACGACTTCATGTGGTAGAGCCTTCGTGAGTGGATCTGCTAAAACCGTCTACACTATGACTTAAGGGGTTTCTATGTTCATGTTAGACCAACCATTTGAATCTCATTCAAATAATTCACTTGGTCTTACGGAATCTATAATATTTTATTTACTTGGATCTCATCCAGTTCATCGTACCTTACGATAATAATTCTTTAAATTTGTTAATGGTCATTTCAAATGGCTCAAATCTGTTTCTGATAAAGTAACAAACTTTTTGATTACTTTGTCAAAATATATGTTCCATTCCTTTGATGCCTCACATGTAATTTATACGCTCCCACTGACCTTGAAAACTATCTGGCTAATTCATATAAGTCGATCCGTCTAAATCATATTTAGAAAAACGAACTTATAAGTGAATGCTCCAATTTTCATGGTCAACTTAAGCGTTTACATCAAGTTTGGTCCGAGTAGATCTGTACACATCTGCTGGTGGAAAACGGTTTCATTATAATCCGTTTTACAGGAATTAAGATGAAAACCGTTCTCGACCAACATGATTGTACTTCACAATTTCCTTTCTGCGCCTAATCTTTCAACTTAAAGATTTACTTGCAGAAAGTGAGGAAACATTTTCCTTGGGCACGTAAACTAAATTCCAAAATTTATTTACGCACACGGACCTATTCTGATTGCATCAAGTTTTAAATCGGAGTTACTACTCCGAATTTCATCCTAGAAGTTGGCTAAGTCATCATCAATTATGATGTCTAACTCGACTCTTCGTCTCACGAGATTCGAGTAATTATACAACTTCTTAATGATTGATTTTATGAATATCTTATTAATATGTCAAGAACATTATCAAAACCTAGGCATTACTATCTGGGACTTAACCCAGAGGGAGGACTTAACTCAGAGTCACTTGCTATGGATCGCACCAAGTCTAACTCAGTGTGATACATACTTTTGACACACTGATGTGTTAACAGACTTGACCTGAGAGAAAATCACATTTTCTTTTAATTACTCAAGATTTTATGTAGCTAAGTATTTAACCATTCGATCTAATCGAATCAGTTTAAATACTTTTGTCTTTTCGTTCTTTATTTTTTTCAGACTTGTGTTTCATCAAGAACACGTGTCTTAATAAAATATACGAATAACTTATTTTGGTTGATCTAGACTCGGGTACATCAGTATGTACCAGACTGAGTTCGACAACTCATTCTCCCACTGTCTTACAGATGGGTTTCGGCCAATTTTATCTAAGAGGATAAGACTCACAAGTGTCCGTAGACTTCATAATACGAGAGGTCAGACCCCTCTTTATGTGACTTGTGAAGCTTAGTCTCTCGATACAGCCTATTCTATTTTGTCATATAAGTTTGCTACTATCTTGTGTATTTATATATTAACATTTAATATATTATAGTTATTACAAATTACTAACAAAAAACATTGCTTTGGAAGCAAGGTGACGACATTCATCAAATTGTGTTAGACGTCTTTTGTATAACAATAATTATGAAATCGTGACATCAAAATATGTCACATTTTCATATCCTCATACTTATGCCTTTATTAATGATAAATTAAACTAACTTTCTTAATTGACTTTTCCGGAGTGCCTTCTTCCTTTTCTAAATCACATTTAGATATTTAAATAGCCCAACATAAATAAATGGCTACACATGCGTCTCATGTATCCAAACGCCTAAGAGTTGCAATCTTGAGTGTAGCTCAAGAAGTTGCTTGTCTCAAGATCCAGTTGGGATACATAGCCTTGCATCGCTCATGCACTCGTATTCGACTCAAACAATTTGATCGAATTCTTGAACTTTGCGGATCAAAATTGTTTGTCCATACAACCTTGAGGGTAGCTCGACAAGTTGTAGGGAGAAACATACTTCGAATATCCTATATGTTCAAGCTGCCTCATATAGAGACGAGTGACATGTTGCGTGAATTTATTTGTTGGACCCAGAACTTAATGAAATCATATTTCTTAAGTCTGTTCTTTAGAAGGTCATTTTAATGTCAACGAGAATATAGTTTTGATTCTATCAATTAGAATTTAGCTTGATATTCTATTAATCAACCTATTTGACCAGTTAACTTATTCCATTAAAATATTATATTTCGATTCCTTCGGTAAACATAGTCTTGCCCTAGTTAGCATATGTTCAATATTAAATATAGGTAGATTGGCATTCATCTATCTATATCCTCCCACTATTTTTACGATCATTTCAAAGCTTAATAACGAACGGTTTAATCGAATTAAAATATTTAAAATTTAGTGAAAGAGGGATCCAATCATCCTGAACCTCACAACCTTGAGGAGACTCAACAAGTTGATTGGTTCTATGGTTGGTAGACTAACTCTTAGTCAATCACATCACATGTGACTCCCTATCGTTTTTTTACCCACAGTCACTTATAATCTTGAGGAGACTCAACAAATCATAACGACTGGTCTAGTCAGACCCTTGATTTCTTGTCCAGATTTGACTTAGATCGATGCTCGAGGAGACCCGACGTATCGATTTTGGTCAAGTCTAGACTACATCACATGTATGTTGGAGTTTGTTCCTTAAAGATAAACATGTCATAGCTTGAGGAGACTTAACAACTATAATTGTCTTCTTTGAGTTACCAAGCTCCAAAATCAAGGAGGGATACGGATTAATCTTTAATAAGATTTATAACGCATTGACTAGATATAGTCCAGGGTGTCATACAATCATGATTCGCGACATTGCGGTCCAGCGGAACACAGCCAGGGAATTGACTAAGCCAGGATCACTGCCCCTTGGACTAGCAAGGGTTGATCCAGAACTCTTAGCAAAGCACATTGACTGGATCATGGTCCATTGAATGAAGCTTGTCACTTTTATATGTGTGCCATAGACTAAACAGCTTTTATTAACAACTAATTAATCCTATCAACTAGTTGCATCCTTAAATTCAAAATTTTAGGATTTGTTTAATAACTTTTATTAAGTCCTTATCAACTATAAGGTTCACGGCTATCCTAATCGTTATTAGGATTTTAATAAATTTTATTAACAACGCTAAAAGCGAAGTCCTTTAATGAAAATTTATAATAACAATTAGAATTAAGAAACATTAAAGGGACTACCCTAATCAGGAATTAGGTCTTGAAGTGTTGTTAATATTTTATTAAAACATAGCATGTCATTAAAATTTAAGTAATAAATTTTAATCATTTCTTAATGGCTAACCTAAAGGGGTGTCTTGTGTTATCAAATAAGGGACAAGATGAAATAGCCATTAAAATAAAGCTACACTAATTTATCGCATAAAGATAGTGCACAACTATTTAACAATTAAATAGACTAAGTTTATCGCATAAACAATTTTAGCATGCATACATAAATTTAACATTTAAATTTAATTTTAGCATGCATACATAAATTTAACATTTAAATTTAAAATATGATTTTAAAAATATTTTTTTATCATAAAAACTTGTTTTTAAAATCACAAATTTGCATGCTACTTTTAAAAAATTTATCGCATAAAAATTTTAACCTTTAAAATCAGTTTTAAAATATCTTATAAAATTAAAACATCATTTTTTTTAAAAAAACTTTCATGCTTAAAATTTTATCATATAAAATTTTTAGGGACTTTAAACTTATCGCATAAATTTTAAAAGATTTAAAATTAGTTTTAAAAATTATCACATAACTTTTAAAACGTCATTAAAAAATTTCCATATTCAAAAATTTATCACATAGATTTTTAAACATCAAAAACATTTTTAAAATTTATATCATAACTTTAAAAACATTTTTTAAAAGTATTTAAAAGCATTTCATGTGTTTAAAGAAATCGCAGGCTAGATCGTTACGCAGACCTACGCTCTGATACCACTGTAGGGTATAACTCTGATATCACTGCAACGCTGTTAAGGCCCATCATCCATGGCACCCTAGACCCGTCACAAGATACCTCAGAAACTTGTTTTACGGCATGCCTCTCGACAATGCTCAACCCATTATAAGATCACCATCTTATCGGGACTTGGTACAGTAAGAGCGATTACTTCGGGTCGGCTCATAACCCGAGAACCCGCACTCAAGCTCAACAAGCTCTGAAGCCACTGTAGGGTTTTCTGGGACACCGAGGGCACAAAAAATCTATGCCCGTCCTAAGTCGGACGGAACATAGACAGAAATAGCAGCGGAAAATAATCATGTTAATCTAATTAACATTTAACCTTAAGGTCCAAGACCCTAATCCAAGATCTATGCCGACTTGGGATGGGTTTGACCATCCCAAGAAGGATCTAGCCTACTGCGATTAAATTACACTAAGGCTTAATTAAACACATACCCGGAATCTCAGCCCTGGGGCAGGCGAGATGTTCCGCACCGTCTTCCGAGCCGCTCCCCGTCCCTCGCCGAGCTGCTCCTTGAATCGCTCCCCGAACCGCTCCTCGAACCGCTCCGCATCCCGAGGCGAATAATCCCGTGTCGCCGAGCCAACCAACCGCCGACGAAAGTTTCACGCGAGTGAAACCTCCGCCTAGATTTCGGATCCGAATCCGAACTCCTTTGCGGCTTTGCTAGAGCCCTTAGGAGCAAGACAGAAATTGTTTTTAGGGAGAGGAGAAATATTAATTTAGCTTAGATCCGAGCGTGCTCCAACATTTACGAGAACCGCTCAGATCTAGAGCTTGGGACGAGTTATGAGGAAGGGGGAGGGCCTCTATTTATAGAGGTGGCTGACTCTCCCCTTTTCTCCACAACCGAGGTGTGACTATTAATTTGGGATTAATTAAATCAAGTTAGTTTGCCTTTCACAAAGGGAAAACTTCCTCGAATTTTAACTCCCTCACCTTTGAGCTTCAATGTTGGTACAACCTACTAAATCAAAGAGGGTTCAACGGTGAACGCGTAGGAAAAAACGGCTCGTCAATCCGAGTCCGTTTGACCCTTCAAACAATTGTCCAAAATTAGCCAAAAGTCATGCTTCTCTTAGACACGTAGCCGTCAAGAAAATCACAGGTTTCAAAAAACCCTAACCAGAAAATTCGGGCTTGGTGGGCCTCCATTTTCGCTGGTTTCAGCCCAACAGTTTGGGCTGACTTGTTTTGGCTATAACTTGTGCATTTGGACTCCGTTTTTGACGCGGTTTGAACCTGCATTTAGAGTGGGACGATCCCGTCATCTAGGTAACCTTTTCAACGTGTTTATTTAATTAAATATAGTCTTAAACAATTTAAGACACATTTAATCTCTTTTGCATCATATGCAAATTAGTCCCTATCTAGGCTTAAATTTTCATTTGCATCAAATACAAATGATCCGAGGGCATATTCCTCTACACCGTACCCATTCTCTTGTGATTTTTAGTTTTCTTTCACTTCTTTGTGTTTTTGTGCCAATGCAAGAGAATGACAGCGCTAGGGACATATAAAGCAGATATCATGAGTCCCCGGAGCAACGAGAGGTGTCACGCGCGATCCCGAGGGCCAAATGTCACGCACGATCCCGAGGGCCAAACGTCGAAGAATACCATGTTTCAGCCCTCAACCGATCGGGTGGACAGAGCCACCCGATCGGTTCGTGCACGCGTATCCGACCCGGACAGGAGCAGCAGTGAAGAGAGTCTCACCCGATCGGTTCAGTGATCGGGTGAAAACGACAGAGCACTCTGTCTTTTGGAGCTGAATTCCAACCGATCGGGTGACATCTCACCCGATCGGTTCATCTGTAGCCGAAATCTCACCGCTAATGACCCGATGACTCACCCGATCGGTTCAGCGATCAGGTGATGTATCTGAAGAACTGAAGGCAATGTCGACCGTCGATTCACCTGATCGGTTGATGCATCAACCGATCGGGTGGTCATGTTTTCTATAAATAGCCCTAGGTTTTTCCCGAAACAGATCCCCAGTTATTTTTTCTGTCTTTTTGGGATTTTTGACGGCTCCGAATTTATTTCGTCTTGTAAGTTTTCTGATTGTTCTGAAACTTTTATATTACGTTAATACTATTGTTAGCTCTGTGTTTCTATTGCTTGATCTTGATTCCAATGGCTAAATTTTGTTGTGTTGAAATTTTTTCTATGAATCGTGAGTAGTTCTCTATTGTTTTCAGTACGTGGAAATAATCAAAATAAACACAAAGAGAAAACACAAGAATCAAGCAACGACACACGAGACTTGGTTTCACAGTTCGGTGCGCACACCTACATCTGCGGGGCCATGCCCATAAAAATAGAATACTCCACTATAATAATCAGAGAATACAAACTCTAATAATCACACTTCTCTAAGGAAGAACACCCTCCCCCTTAATACAAACCGTGAGGGGTGATCGCAATCAACCCCGTGAAGTATTCTTGGCAAGCTCCCCTTGCCAGCAAGCTCCCCTTGCACAACCGACTAGATCAACTCCCTTGATCCTACGTGCGTAGCCGTCGGCCTCCTCTCGGAGTTCTTCAAAAAAACTTTCGTAAAAGCCATCACCTTAGCCGCCAATCTTCGCAACCTTAACCACCCGTCTCCCCCTCAATCATGGAGTAGTTAAGGAAGATTGCTCAATTAAATCTCAGAAGATTGGGTGCCCACAATTAACGGAACCAGCTAGGAAATAACTCCGCCAAATCTTCTAAAGATAGCAACAACAATAAGTGGGCGAGATTCTCTCCAACCGAATCAACAATAATAACGAGAGATTGCAACTTCCAAATGTATCTTCAACAGAATATACCCGAATACCTAAAAGAGATAACATGAGATCTGAAGTAATCCACCTTTGATAACCGCTGAAGTGCGCCAATCAATTCCAGCCTTCTGACACAGCATGTTGTACATAATGTTGTATAATAACGTTCAACATAATATACAACATGGCCAATAAATAGGTTCTTTCATACCTCGGTTGTGGATTGATACTTTCATTCACCTCCGTCAGTAAATCTTATGCATACCTGCATTCAACCGAGTATCTGGAGAAGATCTAAACAATAATGCGAGATCTGAAAACATTCATATATAGAATCTTCAACCGCACATATCTTCAACCGCACAACCATTCAGATATGAACCCATTCAGATTTTGTAACCACTATTTATGGGTAAAGAACTTCCTCTTTAATGCAGAATATCCGCCAATATTTCCAGGATCACTTCGGGTAAGGAATCATATATTCAAGGAACCACCGAATCTATTTCGGGTAAAATGATTAAAACAAATCTCATGCGGATATTTTGCCCAAAGAATAAGGATCTATTTCTAATAAATAGAACAAATAAATCTCAACAAATATTCCCTTCCATCAATTTAGGAACTAACCAAATTCCCAAATATTCTCAACAAACCTCCATCAATTAAGGAACTAATGCGGGTTAGAAGGAGTATAAAAATCCCACCAATATCTGGAATCAATCAAATCAGGAACCTCCGATATTTTAGGCTACAAATCAGATCTGAAACCAAAGCAGAGTTTTAGCATACGAACCGGAATTCCAGATCCCGAATGTTGAACATTATGTTGCAACATAATGTTCAACATTTTGCTCAAACTGCTCAAAAACAATCCAGATTCCACAAACTGAGCTCTCCAGATATAGTGCCACTAATGCCAACAAATATCCACAGAAATTCAACCCTAACATTCTCCAATCTAGGGCATTGGCGGAAACCCCTTCGTGGGTTCTCCCTAGAACGACCATAAGATTAGGATTTCGATAAGATTTAGGAATTTAGATGGTTACGCGGGGCATTTTATTGTCATTGGTGGGAGAAAGACCGCCTCTGACCGTCGGGCCAAGGGAAAATAAAACTGGCGTTTGATCCCCTAACCACAACTCACACCCCTAGCGTAGACATTGAATCCTAGCGCGTGGGAACAGCAGGATGAAATGTTGGGAGCAATCGTTGCGAGCTTAGTGCTCCCGGAGTCGATCGGTGTTAATGGACATGGTAATGCCCACCGACCGAACTCGGGTAGACCTAGCGTATCATCCTGGGCATCGACCGAAATATGGGGCCCATGGGATGCTAGGTATCACTCTTAGAGGCAACGTCTCACCACTAAACCCTAGAATCCGATCGTATTCCTATCCGTCGGCCGTGATAGAGAGAGCTCATGATAGGGTGGAAACCAAAGTCCTAGGTTCCCTTTTATATCTTACATCCTTCGTATTTCTATTTCGTGACATCCAACCGATTGATCGGGCTAGCTTACCCACCGGGTGATCCGGTTCCTTCTTGACAACAAGCACAACACACGCCTCCCTGAGTTCGACCCCCAAGCCACACTACAACACCGTGCGCTTGCGATTACAAATATTTAAATCTGGTATCCCCGATCCCACTGCATATATTGCCAAATCTAGGGGCCGTCACCACCACCGTCGACTCGGTTCGGCCATCTCTCTCTATATCTATCCCCCCCTCTCTCAACACCCCTAACCACTGCTACCAGAGCGGCACCACCAACGCTGGAGCAGCACCGACAGTTCAGCCAGCCTTTCCCCCTCTCTTTATCCCTCTTCCTATCCCCCTCTCTCTCCCCAACAACCCCCCTGAACAGCCTTGGCTCCGGTAAATTTGCTGGAGCAGCGTCAGTGGTGCAACCATATCCCCCTCCCCCTCCCATCTTCTGACCACGCCCTCTCTCTCCCCAACAACCACCCCCCTGAACAGCCCTAGCTCTGGCAAATTTACCGGAGCAGCATCGCCGGTGCCACCATATCCCTCCTCCCCCTCCCATCTTTCGACCACCCCCTCTCTAATCCCCCTCCACCGCCCCCATTGCTCTGGTAACTTGCCGGAGCTCGGCCCCAAAACAGCTGCCCGAGCAGCGTGCCCGAGCACACCTTGTGCTCGGGCCGAGCAACCTCACCCCCTACATCCTCTACATCCCTCTGCACCCCCATCTCCCCTATATCCAACCTATCCCCAACCCTAATATTTTCAAATCTTTGATCTCCAAACCGGATTATCTTCGTAAACGCCCAATCTAATTTTCATATCTTATTACCGGTACACTTGGAGCTTCTTCATGGACCCGAGGAGCTTGGTTTAGATCATCTTGGGGGATAGCTTGGACTCGGGCTTCACACGTGCATTCCGCTTTTGCTTTCGCAGCCATGCTCGGTGTTGGTATACTCCTTCCACTCCTCATTTTTTTTACCATATCATCGTTGTTAGCACACTTGCACGATGCCTCCTCGCCTTAGGCCGAGGAAGCCTCAGCCGGCGAAGTGGAAGGCCACGTCTGGCCCCTCCTCTTATCGGCCTGCACGACGCCCCCGACGTTCACCTTCACACTCACCCGAGCCGTACTTGGACAATATGTCGTCCTCGTCTGACTCGTCACGATCCACCACACCAGTGTCCCTAGCCATAGAGGCACCACACACCACACACCCTACCACTCCTCCCATCCCCACCACCGCTCCTCCACCCCGCCCTGTTCCACCACTGACCACCCCGAGGATGTATGACATCGTCTTCAGGGACGACGCTCACCGCGAACGTTTCTTGGCCATGTCCCACCGCACCATCGTCCCCACTCGCTTCGCACACATCCCCACCCTCCAGCGCCTTGGACTCCTGCAGGGTGTCCATTGGCTTTACCAGGTCATTGGTTTTGACCGCCTCATATCCATCCATGCCTGCACCAACACACGCCTCACACTTGAGGTGTTGAGCTCTATTGTCGTCACCCCAGCGGGTGACAGCATTAGCTTCTGGCTTGACCACGACGTAGTGGCCACGTATGCCATGATCCGTACCCACTTCCACTTTCCCTCCATCCCCGACCGCACACTCACTTTCTCCCCAGACTTCGAGCCCACCTCGTTCGATGCCGAGCAGTTTTGGCATCGCATCACTGGTCTACGAGGATATTGAAGGATCCCATCAATAGATGATAGAGGATCGAAAGAGAGAAAAAACTTACGTTAGCATACGCTACGCTATAGTCTCTGAACTTCGCCCTCGGATTCGCCACAACAGTCGGTACTTTGTCACAGAGGATCAAAGCAACGTTTCACCGTCTAAATCTCTCTTTGGGAGAAGAACTTAATGGAAGGGAGAAGAGGAAAAATAAGTTGCCTTATGCAAACTTATGGCATGAATCATTAGCCTTAAAGCCTTACCCTTGGTACCTATTTATAGGCCAAGGGGGTAGTTATTGTAGGAAATAACTACTTATAAGCTTATTAGCCTATATTAACACCATTCCTTATCCTCTTCCTTATGCACTTATCAAGTGCCTTTATGCACTTATAAAGTGACTTTTTCCACTTATCGAATGGTCCTTTTCACATATGAAAAGGTTCCCTTCGCACATGCTTTCATGCACGCGACATCTGAGGTCCATAGACCCTCATACATCCCCTCATGGGTGTATACATGTCGTCCATATCCAACATCTCCCACTCACACTTGAGGGGATTGTAAGGAAACATCTTTTCCTTTAGTTCTTCTGTTTATCATACTGAGAAATAGACCGTGTGACCGTCATGCGCATAGAGTCCGCTGTTGTGCACTTGTTAGAGATACCCAACACTCCTTGGGGTGCAAAGTTGAGTAGATCAACGCATGCTTTACCCTAGATTATTTCTTCACATTTCTTATACTTTATATTCAACAATTGAATCCCATCTGGATAACAATTGGCTAGCCAGCTTTGAATCTCTAAAGTCCAAATGTGAATATGAAATTAATCTTCCTCTTCTTGCGATCCTTTCGATCTTGACTCGACTCGCTTTTCTAACATGCCCCGTCGGACCGAATTGACCATAGTCCATAAGCAACATGCTAAGACAACGATCACCCAGTCAAATCTAAAGGAACCAATTAGAGTCCATAAGGGTAAGAAGTTTAAGACCCATGTGGTCTTTGGGTCTCACATAATAGTAAACACAATTACTATTCTAACCCAATGGTCAAATGCATACGTAGTATGAATACGTATTACAACATCACTCCTTTCCCAGGGAGCGTATGTCTTAATGATGTTGTAAGGATGATGATCAGACACCACAATGTCTGACTTTGAGTCCCTTTTACTACTCATTAATCTCCTGGACCCACATCCCGCATAAGACAGATAAGATTTCAAAAATCCTCTTAGATCTTTTGTAAGCATCCATATGATGCAGATCTTTCATACGACCATTTTGTTTAAGTCATGACTCTAAATCATCCGTCTGACGATTTTGACTTTAAACAGGTCTCATCTTTATCTTATCCGTCTGATAGAATAAAGGCGGTTGCTCATGTGAGAGAGCTAACCTCAATCTGTCCGACATACTAGAAAATATAGCTGAGAATTTAAAAGAAATGTACACAAACATTTTCAAGAAACTCATATGCAATGTCGAAAAGAACTTATGCTTTTATTAAATTTGATCTTTCATAGACATGGGAATATACATTGATACAACTCAGCTCTTACGCAATCCTTGAGATGATAAGTGTTTATAAAACACATCTCTGGGGATTGCCTTCGTAAGCGGATCCGCTATCATCTCATGCGTAGATATGTACCTAATGTCTACCTTCTTGTTCTTATCATAGTCTTTTGCAAATTTGTAGCGGATATCAATGTGTTTGGTCTTACAATGTAATTTTGGATCTTTGACATAGGCTATAGATGCTTGACTGTCACTGTATATTGGTACAACACCTGAGTCACTTGCATCAATTAGCCTGTCTAAGAACCTCCTAAGCCAAACAGCTTCTTGGACCGCCATGCTAAATGCCACAAACTCGGCTTCCATAGTTGAAAGTACGATGCAGGATTGCTTCTTGCTACTCCAGGATATTGCACCAGATCCGAGTAGAAAAACATATCCTGAGGTCGATCGACGCTCATCGAGATCACCCGCCCAATCAGCATCAGTGTAGCCTTCGAGCCTCAAGGCATCTCCTTGGTAGCATAAAGCATAGTCCGCAGTCCCTTTAAGATACCGCATTATCCTCTTAACCGCTTTCCAGTGTGCTTGCCCTGGATTGGATTGGTAACGACTTACCATTCCAACGGCAAAACAGATGTCCGGTCTTGTACACATCATAGCGTACATAAGACTACCAACTGCACTGGAATATGGAACTTTTTCCATAATTTCCTTTTCTTTTTGGTTCTTTGGACACATTTTCAGACATAAATTATCGCATTTGCTTATAGGAGTATCAATGGACTTACAGTCCTGCATATTAAAACGTTCTAGAACCTTCTTTATATAAGTCTCTTGTGAAAGAAAAAGAAGTTTCTTCGAACGATTCCTTGAAATCTTAACTCCAAGGATATATGCGGCTTCTCTCATGTCTTTCATCTCAAAAACTGATGAAAGCCAAGCCTTGATATCCATCACAAAGCCCTTGTCATTTCCGGCTATTAAAATGTCATCTACATATAGAGACATAATAACATACTTGCTTTTAATCCTCTTGATATATACACAGTTATCTTCATCAAGCATGGTAAAACCATTTGATAAGACAACTTCTTGAAATCGTATATACCATTGCCTCGAGGATTGTTTATGACCATATATGGACTTACGAAGTTTACAAACCTTATGTTCGTTTCCTTCTTTTACAAACCCTGTTGGTTGTTCCATATATATCTCCTCGTCCAATTCTCCATTGAGAAAGGCAGTCTTTACATCCATTTGATGTAATTCGAGGTCTAAGCAAGCTACCAAAGCCAGAATCAAGCGAATCGAGGTAAAACAAACAACAGGTGAGAAGGTCTCTTCGTAGTCTATCCCTTCCTGTTGCGTAAAACCTTTCGCGACAAGGCGAGCTTTATATCTGTCTATAGAACCATCAGCCTTATGCTTGATCTTAAGAACCCATTTGTTCCCAATAGCTCTACGTCCTCTGGGTAAGTCAACCAAGTCCCAGACTCGATTAATTTTCATGGATTCTAATTCCTCCTTCATCGCTTCCATCCATTTGTCTTTTGCAGGGCATGATACGGCCCTGTTTGAAAGTAGCAGGCTCGTCATCTTCTTATAGTAAAGTCACAAAGGTTTGTGGGAATTCATCCTCAAATCTTAGAGGAGCTAACCTTGTACGACTACTATGTCGTATTTGAGATTCTTCAAGTCCTTGTTGACTCGAATTTGGATCAATTCTAATATTACTCCCACTTGGAATGTGGTTAGAATTGCTCCCACTTGGATCATTATTCCAACCTGGATCATTATTCCAATATGGAATAGGATTCGCATCATTCGTATCATCCATTGGTGAAGGTGGAAATGTATTTTCGTCTTCACCAAGAATTGTATTTTCGTCTTCACCAAGAATTCTCCCACTCGAATGAGTTAATCCTTCTTGATCATAAATCTCAAATAGAGATAAGTCCTGACTTATCTCGCCCTGTCTTGAAAACTCATTTTCCAAGAAAGTAACATCCCTCGACTCAAATTCAATCAGTCCTCTATTGTCTTCCTGACCAATGAAAACATAACCTTTGGAGTTTTCTGCGTATCGTATAAAGATACATTTCCTCCCCATTGGCCCAAGTTTGCCATACTTATGGGAGGAAATATGTGCATAGGATGCACACCCCCAAGGTTTTAAAATGCTTAAGTCAGGAGACCTTTGGTTCCACAACTCATAAGGAGTGGAGCTAACTGATTTCGAGGGTACGCGGTTCAAGATGAAAGCAGCCGTCAATAATGCATCACCCCAAAAGGTGATTGGCAAGTTAGCTTGTGCCATCATTGAACGAACCATTTCCATTAAAGTCCTATTCCTCCTTTCAGCAACACCATTTTGTTGCGGAGTATAAGGCATAGTTACTTGATGAACTATGACCTTTTCATCACAAAGTTCCTTAAAACTTGCTGATTGATATTCACCGCCTCTATCGGTTCGTAAGACCTTAATCTTGCGATCTAATTGATTTTCCACTAAACTCATATAGTTTTTAAAGCAGGTTAATGCTTCATTTTTATGGGATATCAAATAGATATGTCCGAATCGGGTGTAGTCATCAATAAAAGTGATGAAGTAGGACTTCCCGCGTCTTTTCTTGACATTCATCGGACCACATATGTCCGAATGGATGAGCTGTAATGGAACCTCGGCCCTTGTGCCAGTTCCAAATGGCTTGCGACAAGATTTTCCTACAAGGCAATGTTCGCAAGTCGACATTTCGACCTTTGAAATATTGGATAGAAGGCCACGTTTGGCAAGTCTATCCATACGTGTTGGTCCAATGTGACCAAGCCTTGCGTGCCAACAAATTACATCTGACTCATAAATCGAGGAATTTGTAACAGGGAAATTTTCATTAAAATTTGAGGAATCGTACATCGTATTCAATACAATGAATCCTTTAAAAACATACCCAGAACCAATTAAAGAATTATTACAAGACAGATCCACATTACAATTATGAAAGAACCAACTATAATCAAGACCCATTAAGACGACCACCGATATGATATTCCTTCGAATATCCAGAGCGAAGAGAACATCATGAAGTAAGATAGTGCGGCCGTTGTCCAAGACGAGCTTGTACGTCCCAATGCCTTTCACTTCAACACGTGTGTTGTTTCCTACATATATCCACTTCGTTGCTTGGGGTATCCGGTGATACTCCACGAAGGACCATCTGTCCCTTGCTATGTGGTCGGTGGCACCTGAATCAATTATCCAAAAGGGATTAGATTCTACAAGAAATATTGAACTAGAAACACATATGTAACTAGTATTATTACAAGTTACCTTGTCACCTCCATCCGCACATGAACGGGCAAAGTGACCTAACTTGTTGCACTTGAAGCACTTGATCTTCTTCAAGTCCTTCTTCTTGTGCCATTTCTTGTTCCCACCCTTTTGTTTGGGTTTCTTGGTAGACACTGGTTGCTTTTTATGTTCATGAGCAAACTTCGAGCGATGTTTACGTTTCTTTCCCCCGTGTGAGGAACTAGAAACCATGTGCACTTCTGTACTTGGCTTGGCGGCCGCAAGCCGCTCTTCCTCTAACTCGAGGTGCTGAGAAACATCGCTGAAGTTCTTGATGCTCTCATTATGAGTTAGATGCATCTTCATGTTGTCCCATTCGATTGGTAGGGAACGTATGACCACTTGGATTTGTTGCTCATCAGTGAGCTTATGACATGCATCCTTTAACTCTGAAATAAGATTCGCCATGTGTCGCAGATGCATTCCCATGGAATGATGTGGAGGTTTTTTGTACGAATCAAATTTTATAGTTAAAGAGCGAAGTTTGGTCACCGATGTGCCACCAAACTTCTCCTCTAGCTTGGACCATATGTCCATAGCTAGGTCATATTCTCGGAAGATTCACATTATGTCGTCGGCCATACTTGACAACAACGTAATGCGAGCAATTTTGTTCTTCCGAGACCAAACATCGAAAGCTTCCTTGTCTCTTCTGTGTTGGGCCGTAGTGCCTAACTCAGGTTCAATCATTTTGTTCGTCAGAGTTTCGAGCACATCTTGCTCCTCTAGAACATATTGTATCTTCATGGACCACAGTTTGTAATTTTCGCCGTTGAGTTTTTCACCTTTGTTCAACTCAGCGACGATGTTCTTAGTAGCGGAAGACATTTTAGCTTTAAAATGCTGCAAAAGACATAAAAAAAATTCGATCAAAAACATTGCATAAATTTCTATACATAGTCATCGTTTTACCACATTTTCATAATTCAGCAGTCTCGGCCAGCGGACCAACCAGGGGAATGGCTAGTCCATGGTTCACTACCCCCAGACAGAGCTGAGGTGACCCACAAAACTAGTCCAAAAGACCACTGGCCGAATCATGATCCATTGAGACGCTGAATCAATCGAATGTGTAAATTTTAGACTAGTCTAATATCACTCCCACTTGGAATGATATTTTTACATTTGATAAGTTACTTTCGAAAAATATTGAAGATGTTGCTCTAGAATCGGAAAGGTCATTACGATTCCAATCACCATCTAGAACAACTTTCAATATTTCCCCATCACTTATCAAACAATAGTACTCTTATAGTACTTGCAGCGGAAAAGCGATTTTGAAAACGTATTTTGACCTAGTACCCTTATGGTACTAACAGTACCCTTGTTGTACTTGCAAAAAATTCGGCAAGACCTACACCCCCTGATAGGGTGACAGAGCCAAATGTTTTGACAAGCGGTGTGACGCAAGGCCGGATGGTAATGTCACAATACCACAGGGCCGTGCACAAGGCTGCAGGGCACAAGGCCATTGCCGGGAGGTAGTGGCCTTCCCCGGCCATTGCTGGGGTTGAGCCGTGGCCGTGCCAAGGCCGGATTCCCCCCGAAGAGAGAGTTTCCATCGCTGCCGGCCCCCGTAGGGATCCAGGCCCTCCCCCCTGCAGGGGGCTTTGCCGCAGGCAACTGTCGCCGGCCCCGTCGGGGCCGGCCATGCAGGCCCCCCCATATCTCCTGGGTCGAGGCCGGGGCTCGGCGGCCCTGGCTTGGCCAGGGCCTGGCCTCCTCGGCTTGGCCCTGGCCGAGGCCAGGGCTCCTCGGCCCTGGCCGAGGCCAGGGCCGGCCTTGGCCCTGGTCGGCCTCCCCCTCCTTGGAGTCCGGCCGCACACCCCCCCGAAGGGAGGGGGGTCTTGGTTGTCATTGGCCGAAGCCAACCCCCTCCCCAATGGGGAGGGGGGTGCATAGCCTTCATGACCCACATGGCCATGGTGATCATGCACCAAAGAAATATGCTATTGCCATACTACATGGTGACAATGCACCATGCCCTTCCATGGCAATCTTCTTCTCCAATGAGAAGTTTTGTAACCACCATCTTCTCCGATGAGACACCCATTCATCGAGAAAGTGGTTATGCTTTAATGGCCGTGTGCCAAAAAGAAAAAACAAAAAACACTTTCAAGGCCGCAAACTTCACGCTCTACATGAAGAGAGTGCCCATTCCCTATTGAATGGAGACTCAGCATCCATGAGGAGTGCGAGTTTGGCGAGATGAACGGTCAATTCTTCCCGTCACGGAGAGTTCCTACCATATCCGTAATGGCAGAAGACCCTAACGTGGAAAGAACAACTTTTGCATTCTCTCCGTCGCGATGCGCTCCTACCATATCCATAATGGTAGGAAACTCATTCGTGAAAGAGACAACGTCTCATTCATCGGTGAGACCAAGGTGAACCCGTGTGGCTCCGATACCAATGAAGGATTCCATCATAAGATGATAGAGGATCGAAAGAGAGAAAAAACTTACGTTAGCATACGCTACACTATAGTCTCTGAACTTCGCCCTCGGATACGCCACAACAGTCAGTACTTTGTCACAGAGGATTAAAGCAACGTTTCACCGTCTAAATCTCTCTTTGGCAGAAGAACTTAATGGAAGGGAGAAGATGAAAAATAAGTTTCCTTATGCAAACTTATGGCATGAATCATTAGCCTTAAAGCCTTACCCTTGGGTCCTATTTATAGGCCAAGGGAGTAGTTATTGTAGGAAATAACTACTTATAAGCTTATTAGCCTATATTAACACCATTCCTTATCCTCTTCCTTATGCACTTATCAAGTGCCTTTATGCACTTGTAAAGTGACTTTTTCCACTTATCAAATGGTCCTTTTCACATATGAAAAGGTTCCCTTCGCACACGCTTTCATGCACGCGACATCTGAGGTCCATAGACCCTCATACATCCCCTCAAGGGTGTATACATGTCATCCATATCCAACAGATATCACCCCAGCATGGCAAAATCCTATTGTATCGTCCACCCATGTCTCCACTACGCCCAGCGCCACCTCGCCACCACTCTCTTTTCCAGGCCAGAGGTCAGGACACTCTCCCTTCCTGAGCTTTCCCATCTTATGGGGATGAATCGATGTCTACGCTTCCACCCAGACGGTACCCTCCACCCTTTCCTACTATCTGACACAGCACACTGGCTGTGTCATCGCCTTCTTCAGACCGCCCATGCTACCACCGATATCTGCTGCTGCGAATTTTTCACCATCTTCGCCCAGATGCTCGGCCTAGAGCTCCGTGCTCGTCTAGTGACTCCCACCGGGCCTAAATTTTTGATGATGGATGTGCTCATCTGCATGTCCATCATCAGGCCACACGGTGAGCGTCATTGGATTTACCTTTTAGGCACCCACTGTGAGCAGTACCTCTTCCTACCCTGCCCCACCCTCACCCATATCACCCCAGTCATGCTTGACTGGATCACTCCCCGCATTTTTCCCATCCCCCATCCACGTCCTGCAGCTACCTGGAGCGCCAGTCCTCGACGACATCGACAACTGGGTGCTTAGTTCTGACGAGGATGAGCCCGACATCGCTGCCCTCGTGGCAGCCTAGCCACCCCACCCTGCACACCCACCACCACCTGGGAGCACTTCTGTTCCCACTTCTATCAGTGCTCCCACCACCCCCACCATCGTAGAGACACCGGGGACTGTCCACACCTCTGCCCCGACGGTCGCTACCGCTGTCTCTGCCGTGCCCGGACCTGAGGGCACGGTTGACTCTGCTGCTCCCGATTTCACTTCTTCCACCCCTTTGGATCCAGCCAGTTCTTTCGCTCCCGAGCCTACATATTCCCCTATCTCGGAGCCCCTCTCTTCCAGCTCTCTTTCCACACTTGTGGACCTTCTCACTTCCCTTCCCACCACTTTAGGGTCCACAATTCCTCTATCTGGCACTTCTTTTGCACCAGCATCAGTAGTTTTCTCTGAGAGCATCGTGGCGTCTGTCACCACTTCTGTTGCCACGACGTCTCCTATTTCTGATGATGATGATGCTTCTATCTTTGCACCGGATCTCGGATCTATGCCACACACACCCTCTTCCTCCGAGATCCCTGCTAGACCTCCCTCCCCTGATGTTCAGTTCTGACCCCAGGTATCACCTGCTCGTGGCACACTACGAGGGTAGTCTGTAGCAGTTCACGCCCACCCCTTAGCTCCCGCACCACGAACACATGACTTTACATGATGGAGCACGAGTTCGTCGCCCTGAGGTGTGCCTTTGATACCCTCTCGGACTCGTTCTCCACCTTTCTGCATTCTGTGGAGTGGGACCTCACAGCCATTCTTGACATTCTTAGGTATCAGCATTCACCCATCGTCATACTTGCACCAGCCCCTCCTCCCAGGCCAGACCATATCCCTTCTGCACCTCCTGCACCGCTCACTGTGCCTCACTCTCATGCTTTTACAGGGCCTGTCACTTCCTCCCTTGAGTCGGTTGCACTTCAGTTGGAGACTACTGTTGTTGACACACACGTTCCCACACCTGTCGACACCACAGCTGTTACACCTCTGTCTGAGCCTGTGGTCTCTTCTGTTTCTTCACCAGACCCCATTCCACCAGTCGAGCCTTCACCTTCTGAGCCGGGTGTTCCCATTTCTGGTCCCCAACAGTCGGGCCCATCATCACCTCCATAGGGTGATGCCGCTGCTTGATCCTCACATTATTTCTGCTCTCGTCGCCCCTATCCTTTTTGTGCCCATCTGTCACTTCGGGGCCCTGCCCTTGCATAGCTTGGGAGATGACACTTTTTGCACCACCCGCATTCATTCCATCATTTTGCATTGCACCTGCATCATGACAACATTTGCATTATCTGCCTACCTGTCCATACTTTTTGCAACTTAGGCATTAAGACATGCACTTTTTCTTTTATCATTTGCATAGTTTTATTTTCCTTTATGTACCACCAACCCACCCTAGCCTCATTTTCCCTACTCGCCAGCGTGTTCTCAGCAGTGAGGACACTACTGTGTTTAGCTTGGGGGATGAGCGCTATCGCTTTTACTCTCATTTTTGTACATTTTTCTTTCATTTTACACCCTTTTTATTCTTATTTTCCACCACTTTTTCACCGTTTCATATTTTTAGCATCATATTTTCCATGTTTGGTTTGCTTGCATGCTTACTTTTATTTTACTTTCTCCGCTTTTCTTTTTTCCTTTTGCTAGATATATTCCATATGATTTATCTCTCTTAGCCTTGGTAGATATCACGATGCTTATTACTTTTGCCATGCTACTTAGAGTATTTCAGCTCTTACTATTCATATGCTTGCATATATGTTCTGTTGACGATCTCTCTTTATGAATGCATGAAATGAAATGAAACTGAATGTATGCAGTAGTATTTAGTATGCTCATGTTGGATATGCACCGAGATTCACGCATCTTTAGAATATTTGAAGCATCTGCTTTGTTATCTCTTGCACCTTCTGCTCCATGACTGCTATTATTGTATGCCTTACCGCATGACTTCATTATTCGTTGAAATGAATGAAAATATCTGTGCTTGCTTATGAGTTTAGTTGGAGTATTATCTTATTGAACCATTGTGCACATCTTATGAGTGAATCGAGTGATTATATTATTTCATTCTCCACATATCTTATTATTCTCTACATGTCACTTGGGTTCACCCTTTGCAGCTACATATACCGCATCCTATTCCGAAAAAATCCCAAAAGAAAAAGATAGCTTCAAAAAAAGCCCAAAAAGCCAAAAAGGGAGCCAAAATAAATGTACATCCTATTGCTCCTTCAAAAGAGAGAGAGAGAGAGAGAGAGAGAGAGAGAGAGAGAGAGAGAGAGAGAGAGAGAGAGAGAGAGAAGAAAATACTTCTTATACCTTATTATTTGGAGCTACACAAATACTTGGGAAAAAGCCACAAAATTCCTTTATTATTCCTTAGATGCGATGCCTCAAGCTAAGCTGTGGGGGGGGTGAATCCATTTGATTATACGAGTGAGTATGCCATTAGAGTGGAGTTGTGCACATTTGGGGATATTTGATAATGCTCAGACTTTGCGAAATATATTAGCTACGGAGATTTTTCATGATTTAAGATGAATTTATGAATGCCATGATCTCTATTCTATTCTCTATTGCATGCTTGGTGTGATTCTTATATGCTTCATTTATTTCTATTGATTGAAAAAGTGCGTCGCCAATATGTTTATACTAGACTCTATGAATTGCATGATATGGATATGAATTGATCGCATGAGTTTAGAGGATCCCTACCTTTGTTCTTAAATGCTTGCAAGCGATATGTTTAGATAAGATACGAAATTCTTATTAGCATGTGATCTATTTTCAAAGCATTGTGATGTGTCGCTATGGCTTGAGATCTGACCGAATACTCTAGCACTCCCCTCCATCTTCCATTCTTTTTCTATTTTTTGTTTTTATCGCCCGATGAGCCTCATATTTGTCTTCCTTAAGGACGAGTAAGAGGTAAGCTTGTGGGATTTTGATGTGTCCATATTTACATGTTTTTACCGCATCATTTCATGTCATATTCGCCTCCAAAATCCATATTTTCATATATTATCGTGCTTCTAATGCCATATTCGAGTTTGGCATAGATTTTTGGATTTTCAGGAGTTTTGGAGCGAATCAGAGCTATTTTGGGACATGGACACATCCGACACGTCAGAGACGTCATTGGCAAGGCTCCATGAGAGTTTGCCGCGGAATGGAAGGAGATTAGAGGAGAGAAGGAGAAGAGAACGAGAAATGGCAGGATTCAGATCAATTTCCCAGGTGACTCGACCGAGTAGCATCAGCTACTCAGCCGAGCTGACACGCTAAAATCACACAGGAAACGGCTCTGACCTACTCGACCGAGCAGGCATCTGACTCGACCCGAGTCGTACCAAACAGATGAAGATTCCGAGCTTCTCTCCAAGGCATCCCAGCTCGACCGTGCAGCAAAGCAACTCGACCGAGTAGCTCACCTGCTCAACCCGAGTTGAAAAGAAACAGAGCGATTTTTTGGAGGAATTTCGAATCTACTGTAGCTCGACCGAGTAAGGGGCTACTCGATCGAGTAGCCCGTATCCGCCAGACGCAGAAGCAGCAGCAAGGGGAGCCAGTAACTGACTCGACCGAGCAGGCTCCTCTACTCGATCAAGTAGCCGACGCGACCAGCATAGTTTGTTGGCCCAAGTGCCCAGATGTCACGCCCCACTTCCCAAGTATGGAAGGCAAGACATGAGGAGGTCTGCTCAGACGTGGAGCCGTGAAGCTGCAGTCTGATAAGCGTCTGTAAAAATTTCAAATAGTAGCAGGTCCTTTGCATTGTGACGAAACAACAACAATGATAATAAAGTAGACAAAAGAACATCCACCAACAAAACATCCAGCAATTATTCCAACATCACAGAAAGAGTCACAAGGTACCAAGTCTGAACAATAGGCCTAAAGCATGGCCGAAACAAAAGTAAAGAAAGTCAGGTGCTACGCACCAAAAGCTAACTGCAACTACTAAAAGTGACAACTAAAAAAGACTCCAGGTGAGTCTAGGACTGGTCACCAGTGTCCTTGACCTCGGTCTCTGCAGGTACCTCGAACTCAGCGTCCACAAACTGCTCGTCCTCAGCGGCTAACTCTAACTCAGAACCTGACATGTGACACCCAAAGAGAAAAGGGCATATGTCAGCAAAAGTCTCCCAAAAGAAAGTGGATGACTTTTGTGCAAGGATACAAATAAAAGAAAGGGTGTCTAGCAGTTCTAATATAATGAAATGAGTTGACATGACATTTAAGAATGCAACAGTTAAAAATGGCATGATGAACATGCATGCACGTCGTAGCAGAAGCTACGAGAAACATTAATTCACGATTCACGATCACTATCCTATCACATTGTGCACAAGGTTTACTCCTTACAGCTGAAGGAGCGGATCAGGCATCCTTCTACGCTGCGTGACAGCTTAACCCTACACCTCCACGTGTATCGAGCCAGGGTTTTCCAAGTATATGAGCTCGCTTCTGGATCACGAGCCAGTAAGTGTTTTTGGCATAGGGTTGTGCCCGCAAAGCAGGTGCCTAGCCTCAATCATTACAATAAGTGTAGCGTGTTCTACGCAATCACGATGAACCATTGGATGCATGCAATGACATGGCAATGAGCAGATAATTTGCGTACAGTTAATTGAAATTAAACATGGCATGTCAGCATGAATGCAAGCATGGTAAAGGTGTCGGATCTAGCTTCGTTGTCAAGCTAGATCTAAAGGGGGCGTCTAGGTGACTATCATTTCACCGCCTAGTCTCTTTTACGCTACTGTACAAAATGGCCTAAGACGTGACCTAAACAGAAAAATGGCAAGTATCACTTGACTGCTTCCGGAGTTCTTGGTGTCGATGAGTCCGTACAGAAGGCGCAGACGTTTACTGCATCATACGGTTCTGATATCAGATTTAATGAAAAGAGCTTATTAATCTACAAACTTATCTCCAATTATCCAAAGGGTACTGTTAGGTGTGTGTGAGTTTACTGTTTATATGTATATAACTAATACTGTTACTAACTTACCAACTAACAACTAATAGATATAACCCTAACTAAGCTAACATGTATGTATAACAAACAGGGTATTAAAAGAAGTATAGTCTACAAAAGATTATAACTAACATGCAACAATTATATTTACCAATACTAACACTTGCTGCAAATAACATTATACTAACCTCCAAATAACATTATCAGATTATAAACTGAGTGTTCATGTTCACTTACTAACATCCAGAATGAGGGGTTTTATTCATAAGACTATTATTTACTAACAATATAATAAACTAACATCTAACATTAGTATCTGCTAACATATGACATTAACATGGTATTAATAAAACACAATTTATAATAAAAACCCTTATATATACTAACATGTTACACAGTTAATAACAACAAAACATTAACTAAGGACAAAACTAACCTATTTTATACATGGGAGATAACAGCTTAGGCACGAAGGTTTACTAATCATGAGAAAACACAGTTAAATACATTTGCTAACCCTAAAATACTAACAACTAACCTATGATAAAACACAGCTTAAGTATAAAACTATTACTAACTACTCACTAACCCTAGCTATTATAAAACATAGTACTAACCTCTTGGGGATATTCTTCCTCGTCGTTCGATGCAGGTGGGGGAGCGAGGAGAACGCCGACGGAGTGAATGTGTCATAGGGAGGCCGCGGCGTCGGAAGGGAGGGTGTGACTGCCAGCGGTTGTAGGCGGGCGCGGCTGTCACACGGCTGCTGCAGGCGGAGGGAAACGCGCATGCGCTGCTGCGGCGGGGCATACCAGTGGTCCACGTCGGGAGAGGGTCGGGGAAGTGTCGGAGGGTCGTTGAGGTGCGCTAGGAGGCGCTGCTGCCGCAAGAACAGTAGCTCGTTGCTACTGCTATGCCTGGAGAAGCGTTGCGGGGTGCGCCGATGAGGGAGCACGGGCAGCGGCCTCCGGGTCTCGGTCGGAGGGAGATCGATAGGGAAGGGCCGGAGATGGCCTGGGGGTCGAAGGGGAGATGGCGAGAGGTTACGTCAGGCTGAAAGAGGAGGGTGGCGGTGCAAGAGCAGGCCACACAATCAAAAGAATAGGTTAGGGCTTCGCTGGTTTCGTGAAAGGCCAGGAGTAGGGGTAGGGCTCTACTCTGTTTCACGTGGGTTGAGCGGCTGAGGATATTAGCCCTAGGTTTTCTTTTATTATAAAGAATAGGTTAGTGAGAGGGAGAGGTTAGAGAGAGAAACGTGGCATAGGGTGAGGGGTACGTGGGATATGGAGTTGTGGGGGTATTTAGGATATAATCTTTATAGTATTATATTTAAAAAAATATTTGAATTTTAATTTTTCAAACTTACAGTATTAGCTAATCCTAGATATTAGATTAGGATATAGGATAACTAATGGTTATAAGCTTTGATCTCTATTAACAGATTTCGAAGTTCATAAAATTTATTATATATTCTTTTAACATTTGCATAAAATAATTCTAAGGAGATTATTAGAGTTTGTTCTGGGACAACCAAAAGGAAAGAAACTACCAGGACGATTACTCGTCTGAGAGGGTCGTGAAAACGGGGTCCGGTCACGCGTCAGAGCTACGGAAAATATCAATAAAACCAAATGCGAAAGGAAAACACACAACCGATAACAAGATACGTACTAAAATACGTGCGACTGAACATTGGTCGTTACATCCTCCCACCTTACAGAAAATTCCACCCTCGGAATTTCTAACAACTACTGGTCAGGAAACAAATAGGGGTATCGCTCTCTCATATCATCCTCGCGCTCCCAGGTGGACTCCCCAGGTGAACCATGACACCACTACACTCTAACCAAGTCGACGGTCTTATTCCTCAACTGCTTCTGTCGTCGATCCAGAATCTCAACTGGTTGCTGATCATAAGTCAGATCCGGACGAATTGTGATCTCCAAGAAATCCACATCATGCGATGGATCACTGACGTATTGACGTAACTGAGATACGTGAAGCACGTCGTGAACTCCCTCCAGTGACGACGACAACGCCAAGCGATAAGCCACCGCTCAAACTCTCTCCAGGACGTCAAAAGGCCAAATGTACCTTGGACTCAGCTTGCCTCTTTTTCCAAATCAGATGACTCCTCGATTCGGAGAGATCTTGAGAAAGACGTGGTCTCTAGGCTGAAACTCCAACGGTCATCGTTTAGCATCTGCCCAATGATTGAAACGGTCATGTGCAATTCTCAGCTTCTCCCGGATGTTCCTCACAACATCTACTGCCTCCACGATCATCTCTGGTCCTAACAGCTCCCTGTCTTCAATGTCATCCCAGCTCAGTGGCGATCGACATTTCTTCCCATATAGCACGGCGAATGGCGCCATGCCAATACTCCCCTGGTAGCTGTTATTGTAGGCGAACTCCACATGATGAAGATGATCCTCCCAAGATCCCTTGAAGTCCAACATACACGCCCTCAGCATGTCCTCCAAAATCTGAATCGTCCTCTCGGACTGGCCATCCGTCTACGGGTGGTACGCGGTACTGAAACTCAGACTCGTACCCAGACTCTTCTGTAGACTCTGCCAAAATTGAGATGTGAATCTCATGTCTCTGTCCGACACGATACTCATGGGGACTCTGTGAAGTCGTACGATCTCCTGCACGATTCACGTTACATCACTATCTAAACTAGAGAAAGGAAATAAAACGGAGAGTAAAAGAATTTACTTCCATGTATCTCCTTGCTAGCGTCTCAGTGGACTGTCCTACTCGGAAGGGAATAAAGTGCGTAGATTTGGTCAATCGATCTACGATCACCCAAATTGCGACATTCTGCTTCGGACTCCGAGGTAGTCCAGTCACGAAATCCATAGTGATGTGTTGCCACTTTCACTCCGGAATAGGAAGTGGTTGCAGCAACCCTGCTATACGCTGATGCTCTGCCTTAACCTGTTGACAGACCAAACACTTGGCAATGCTCCGTGCCACACTCCGTTTCATGCCATGCCACCAATAGTTCAGGCGAAGGTCTTCGTACATCTTGGTGCCACCGGGATGCACGGAATACGGCGAGCTATGTGCCTCAACAAGAAACTCTTCTCTAATATCTTCAGCTGGCACACAAACTCTGGCTCCATACCTCAGCGAGCCATCCTCATGAATCAGAAAGCCAGTCCGCAGACCGGCTTCTACCTGCACACGAATCCTCTTCAGCTTCGGATCTCCAGCCTGACCTGCCTTGATTCGATCCACGATCGTCGACTGTATATGCATACACATCAAAGACGAAACCTCTCCAGGAAGCACAATCTTGATACCAGACTCACATAAATCCTACTGCAACCTCCACTGTGAAGTCAACATCATAACCGCTGGAAGTCTGCTCAGCGCATCAGGAACCACATTCACCTTGCCAGGATGGTACTGCAAGTCGATCTCATAATCTGCCATGAGCTCCAACCATCGATGCTATCGCATGTTGAGCTCCTTCTGCGTAAGATATATTTCAAGCTTTTGTGATCAGTGAAGATTTTCACCTTCTCACTCAGCAGGAAATGCCTCCAAATCTTGAGCGCAAATACGACTGCAGCCAACTCCAAATCGTGCGTCGGGTAATTCTTCTCATGAGCCTTAATCAGTCGAGAAGCGTACGCGACCACATGCCCATGCTGGTGTAAAACACAACCGAGACCTTTGCCAGAAGCATCGCAAAAGATCTTGAAACCTCCACTCCGATCAGGCACTGCTAGAACATGGGCAGTCGTCAACCTCTCCTTCAGAATAGAAAAAGCCTCCTCACAAGCATCAGACTAAACGAAAGATACATCCTTCCTCGTTAGTCTATTCATCGGCTCTGCAATCCGAGAGAAATCCTTAATGAAGCGCCGATAATAACCTGCTAGCCCAGGAAAACTCCTGATCTCAGATGCTGACTGTGGAACCGGCCACTCTCTGATAGCCTTGATCTTCTCTGGATCCACAGCTATGCCATCTCCTGACACCATATGCCCAAGAAAGGCAACTCTATCCAGCCAGAACTCGCACTTGGAATACTTCGCATACAACCGATGCTTTCTCAAAATCTCTAGAACATTCCTCAAGTACTTAGCATGCTCCTCCTCCGACTTCGAATAGATCAAGATGTCGTCAATAAAGATAACTGCAAACTTATCTAAGAAGTCATAAAATATCAGATTCATCAGATTCATGAAAACCGCGGGTGCGTTGGTCACTCCGAAAGGCATAACCAAGAACTCGTAGTGTCCATACTTAGTTCTGAACGCTGTCTTCTGCACATCTTCCTTCTTCACCCTCAGCTGGTGATATCCGCTCCTGAGATCCAGTTTAGAGAATACCCTCGATCCTCCAAGCTGATCAAAAATGTCGTCGATCTGCGGCAACGGATACTTGTTCTTGATGGTGACCGCATTCAACTCTCTATAGTCCACGCACATCCGACGCGAACCATCCTTCTTTTTCACCAGTAGAATAGGTGCTCCTCACGGAGACACACTCAGATTGATATAACCCTTCTGTAAAAGCTCATCCAACTGTTTACATAGCTCCTCCAACTCTGCTGGAGCCATACGATATGGTGCTTTCGAAATGGGCTGCGCTCCTGGAATAAGGTCAATCAAAAACTCAAGAGCTCGATCGGACGGCAGTCCTGAAATCTCCTCGGGGAAGACATCATCGAAATCTCTCACCACAGCTGGTCTAGACACCTCCATATGCATAGCGACAAGCTCTAACACTGGCTTGGCCCGAAATCTGATAGGCCCAAGCGAACTGCTACCGTTACTGAACTCGAAAGTCGGATGACCAGGAATCTCGAACACCACCTTCTTCCGTCGGCAGTCAATCGTAGCATAGAAGTAGCTAAGCCAATCCATCCCAAGAACAGCATCATAGTTGGTAATGTCGTGGACGATGAAATCGGCGTAAAGCTCGAATCCACAGACTACCAAGGGACGAGATTGACATCCAAGGGACACTGAGACCACACCATTCCCTGTAGCGATATCCCAACTCTTGGAAAGAGGGAAAGTCGTCAGAGAATGCTTGTCCACGAAACTCCGGGATAAGATGCATATGGATGCACCGGAGTCGAAGAGAACCCAAGCGGGACAAGCACAAACCAGAATAACACCTAACAAGCAAACTATCAATCAAATCCTATTCTAGAAAACAATATCTAATCTGACATGCAAGATCAACTAAAGAAAAGTAAAGACTAGTCTGAGGGTTACCTGCAATAACGATATCCTCAGCCTCCGCCTCTACTGCGGTCATCATGAAAGCCTGCCTCCTAGGTTGAACATCCTGCTGAAAAGCCTGCTTCTGGGGAATGAGAGGCACTCCACGTCCAGCAGCTACTGGTGCTTTCAGTGGCTATCTAGCAATCGAGCAGTCCTTCACTGAATGCTTAGGGTCACCACAAAGTAGGCACTAGCCCAGAAATCTCCTGCACTGGTCCTTCACATGGCCGGTCCTGCCGCAAAAATGACACGTCTTCTGAATAGGCCCACCTCGCCTCTTGAATTGCACGGACTAATTAGGCTTCAGCACTGGCCTAACCACAGCTCTGGCCTGCTCCATAGGCCTCTTCCCAGCACCTGAATACTGCCCTCTCCTCTGATTGGCAATCAGCTCCTGTCTCTTGGCAGCGATCAACAACTTCTGGTAAGAATCCAAGTCTGAAGAGGACATCAGACTCTGCAGCTCCAAAGATAAACCCTGCAAGAATCTCTGAGCTCAATCTTCAACAGTCTCCACCATCTTCGGCGGAAAGCGACTCAATCTAGTGAACTCCTGGTGGTACTGATCCATAGTCAGGTTTCCTTGCTTCAGATTGATGAACTGCTGCATCAGCTCCCTCCTGGCAGCTCTAGGGAAAAACTCCTCATTAAATCTCGCCTTGAAAGTGGCCCAAGGGATAGGCCTCACCAGCATCTGCTCCTCAGACTCCCACCAGCTACGAGCATTATCCTTCAGTTGCTTCTTCACTAAGTCAACCCATCCAGCCGGGTTAACCTTTGAGAGAAGCAGATTATCCTTTATATTCTTCATCCACTCGTCCACAGCTAATGGTCCTTCCGACCCATTGAAATATGTCAGGCCCAGCTCCCGAAACTGCTTCGCTCCCGGCTCAAAGCGAGGGGCATTCTGAAGCATCCCCTGCTGAACCTGCATCATCTGATGTATCATCCTCATCATCTCAGCCGTGGTGGGTTCTCTATCAGTATTCTCAACACGTCCTGCTCCACCACCAGCTCCAGGTCCACTACCAGCTCCTCGAGTGTTGCGTCTTCCCTCCATCTAAGACAAGAAAGCGTTAAGATTAGAATTAATTATGACTCGAATGTTATGGATAATTAATTGGATGTTATTTATCACTATTTTTGTTCCGATATTTCGCGGATGCAAAAACGGACCTGCATGGGCCACCAACAAAACCTGTCACGCATCGCTTCCCAAGTATGGAAGGTGAGACATGAGGAGGTCCGCTCAGACGTGGAGTTGTGAAGCTGCAGTCTGATAAGCGTCTGTAAAAATTTCAAATAGTAGCATGTCCTTTGCATTGCGACGAAACAATAACAATGATAATAAAGTAGACAAAAGAATATCCACCAATAAAAAATCCAGCAATTATTCCAACATCACAGAAAGAGTCACAAGGTACCAAGTCTGAACAATAGGCCTAAAGCATGGCCGAAACAAAAGTAAAGAAAGTCAGGTGCTACGCACCGAAAGCTAACTGCAACTACTAAAAGTGACAACTAAAAAAGACTCCAGGTGAGTCTAGAACTGATCACCAGTGTCCTCGACCTCGGTCTCTACAGGTACCTCGAACTCAGCGTCCACGAACTGCTCGTCCTCAGCGGCCAACTCTAACTCAGAACCTGACATGTGACACCCAAAGAGAAAAGGGCACATGTCAGCAAAAGTCTCCTAAAAGAAAGTGGATGACTTTTGTGCAAGGATACAAATAAAAGAAAGGGCGTCTAGCAGTTCTAATATAATGAAACGAGTTGACATGACATTTAAGAATGCAACAGTTAAAAATGGCATGATGAACATGCATGCACGTCATAACAGAACCTACGAGAAACATTAATTCACGATTCACGATCACTATCCTATCACATTGTGCACATGGTTTACTCCTTACAGCTGAAGGAGCGGATCAGGCATCCTTCTACGCTGCGTGACAGCTTAACTCTTCCCCTCCACGTGTATCGAGCCAGTGTTTCCCAAGTACATGAGCTCGCTTCTGGATCACGAGCCAGGAAGTGTTTTTGACATAGGGTTGTGCCCGCAAAGCAGGTGCGTAGCCTCAATCATTACAATAAGTGTAGCGTGTGCTACGCAATCACGATGAACCATTGGATGCATGCAATGACATGGCAATGAGCAGATAATTTGCGTACCGTTAATTGAAAGTAAACATGGCATGGCAGCATGAATGCAAGCATGGTAAAGGTGTCGAATCTAGCTTCGTTGTCAAGCTAAATCTAAAGGGGGCGTCTAGGCGACTATCATTTCACCGCTTAGTCTCTTTTACGCTACTGTACAAAATGGCCTAAGACGTGACCTAAACAGAAAACTGGCAAGTATCACTTGCCTGCTTTCGGAGTTCTTGGTGTCGACGAGTCCGTACAGAAGGTGCAGACGTTTTCTGCGTCATACGGTTCCGATATCAGATTTAATGAAAAGTGCTTATTAATCTACTAACTTATCTCCAATTATCCAAGGGGTACTGTTAGGTGTGTGTGAGTTTACTGTTTATATGTATATAACTAATACTGTTACTAACTTACCAACTAATAACTAATAGTTATAACCCTAACTAAGCTAACATGTATGTATAACAAACAGGGTATTAAGAGAAGTATAGTCTACAAAAGATTATAACTACCATGTAACAATTATATTTACCAATACTAACACTTGCTGCAAATTACAGTATACTAACCTCCAAATAACATTATCAGATTATAAACTGAGTGTTCATGTTCACTTACTAACATCCAGAATGAGGGGTTTTATTCATAAGACTATTATTTACTAACAATATAATAAACTAACATCTAACATTAGTATCTGCTAACATATGACATTAACATGGTATTAAGAAAATACAACTTATAATAAAAACCCTGATATATACTAACATGTTACACAGTTACTAACAACAAAACATTAACTAAGGACAAAACTAACCTATTTTATACGTGGGAGATAACAGCTTAGGTATGAAGGTTTACTAATCATGAGAAAACACAGTTAAATACATCTGCTAACCCTAAAATACTAACAACTAACCTATGATAAAACACATCTTAAGTATAAAACTATTACTAACTACTCACTAACCCTAGCTATTATAAAACATAGTACTAACCTCTTGGGGATCTTCTTCCTCGTCGTTCGATGCAGGTGGGGGAGCGAGGAGAACGCCGATGGACTAAAGGTGTCAGAGGGAGGCCGCGGCGTCGGAAGGGAGGGTATGGCTACGAGCAGCTGCAGGCGGGCGTGGCTGTTGCACGGCTGCTGCAGGCGGAGGGAAATGTGCGGGCGCTGCTGCGGCGGGGCACACAGACGGTCCACTGCGGGAGAGGGTCGGGGAAGTGTCGGAGGGTCGCTTAGGCGCGCTAGGAGGCGTTGCTGCCGCAAGAACTGCAGCATGCTGCTGCTGCTGTGCTTGGAGAAGCGCTGCGGGGTGCACCGGCGAGGGAGCAAGGGCGGCGGCCTCCGGGTCTCGGTCGGAGGGAGATCGACGGGGAAGGGCCGGAGATGGCCTGGGGGTCGAAGGGGAGATGGCGAGAGGTTACGTCGGGTTGAAAGAGGAGGGTGGCGGCGCAAGAGCAGGCCACTCAATCAAAAGAATAGGTTAGGGCTTCACTGGTTTCGTGAAAGGCCAGGAGTAGGGGTAGGGCTCCACTTTGTTTCACGTGGGTTAAGCGGCTGAGGATATTTGCCCTAGGTTTTCTTTTATTATAAAGAATATGTTAGTGAGAGGGAGAGGTTAGAGAGAGAAACGTGGCAGAGGGTGAGGGGTACATGGGATATGGAGTTATGGGAGTAGTTAGGATATAATCTTTATAGGATTAGATTTAAAAAAAATATTTGAATTTTAATTTTTCAAACTTACAGTATTAGCTAATCCTAGATATTAGATTAGGATATAGGATAACTAATGGTTATAAGCTTTGATCTCTATTAACAGATTTCGAAGTTCATAAAATTTATTATATATTCTTTAACATTTGCATAAAATAATTCTAAGGAGATTATTAGAGATTGGTTCTGGGACAACCAAAAGGAAAGAAACTACCGGGACGATCACGCCTCCGAGATGGTCGTGAAAACGGGGTCCGGTCACGCGTCAGAGCTACAGAAAATATCAATAAAACCAAATGCGAAAAGAAAATACACAACCGATAACAAGATACGCACTAAAATACGTACGACCGAACAGTGGTTGTTACACCAGATTTTCTAAGATTTTTTGGGATCTTTCTCCTATGTATTTAAGGACGTTTTAGCTTTATTTTCAAGGGGAACTTTAGAGAAACTCTTAGTTTAGTTTTAATTAGGTTTTTGGAGAACTTGTGCTGTCGCTATTTTGTATGAAGCAGAGCTTGGATTTTTACTATTGTATTGCGCAAGGAATCTTGTCTTCTTAATTCTCTTTGGATTGCTATTGCTTCTCGACGTGTTGGTAACGATTCTCTACACTTTTTACTACTTTTTGATGTTTTTCCATTGCCATGATGAATTCTATCGCATCTATTGAATATCTTGTTGTTATTTCTATGATGCGTGAGCAGTTCTATCTAGGGCTAATGGATTAGCCCATGGATTTTAGGATTGAGATGCTGATCGCTCCGGGATGTAACCCTAAAGAACGGTTGTAGTTTTACCGCAAGTGCACGGTGTAGCAGCGAGCGGGTTATCGAACATAGGGAGGACGAATGACCGTGCTTGTTCCAATCAACCTGGCTATTTAAGAAGAGAGAAATTTGCCCTTGGCGATTCTGTCACAATCGTCAGACAAAGTACGGAAATATCAAATCAAATAAAGAACGTCTAGGGAATGGGGAATTCCCGCTACTCACCGTATTTCGTAAAAGTGGTTCATTGGTATCAAAGTTGCTAGAATAAGATTTTGGATGAACTAGTTGCAACTGAATGTAGAACCAAGCTCACGCTCTCGCGCTGTTACCGGTCTATAGCTATCCTAGGCTCGGGTCCAATCTCTTGCAAACCCTAGCCTAGGGAAGCTAGCATTAGGATCAACATCATCGTTCAATCACGCACCGAGCCCAATCTCTTGCAAACTCAGCCCACGACCTAGATTGGGATAGTTCCTCCCCGTCCAATCTCTTGCAAACGGGTATTGGCGCGGAATTGGAATCGGAAACCCTAGTATCGGTCCAATCTCTTGCAAACCGATACTACGGAAATTCGATTCCAACCCAATTCGGATTTCTAGGGTTTCCTATCGAATTGGGATCCAATCTCTTGCAAATCCCAATCGATGTGAATTCCTAGCCATCCGTAGTAAATTGATCCCAATCTAATCCCTAATAGCAATTCTAACAAAATTCCTAACAATTCATCACAATTATGAAATAGGGCTTGTAGGGTTCATCCCCACGCCCCAAGACGTGGCGACTACTCACAATTCATAGCAAGATCACAAAAATAATCAATGAATAAGCAATAGAATTCATCACAATATTGAGATATGCAATAAAAATAGAATTTTTAAGGAAGAGAAAAGCAAACCAATGGAGTTCTTCAATTAATCCTACAAAAATCCAATTTTGTCTCCTCTTCAATCACAAGAATAAAACTAAAAAGCTAATCTAAAAGTTGTAAAAAATCTAGGAGAGAGGCTCTCAAAACTAGGGTAAAAACAGGGGTTAAATAGCCCCCAAAATCGTCCAAAAACTGTGACCAAAATACCCATGCACAGCCTGTTTTCCGCAATTTTCGCTACAGGCAGCGCGTCGCACTCGGCCGAGTGACAAAAGTCGCTCGGCCGAGTGAAAAACCTGTAATTTTCCAGTAAGTCTCGATCTTCAGGGGTCTTCACTTCGGATGCAGCTCGGCCGAGTGAGTTGTCGTCACTCGGCCGATGGCTTCATGGTACTCGGGCGGTCGGGATTATCCACTCGGCCGAGTGGGTCTTCTGAAGTTCAGGCAGCCGAAAAACAGTAACTTGGCGATTTTTGAAGGGCTTCGTCTGGGCGCCACTCGGGCGGACGGGGTCTCGTCACTCGGCCGATGTGGTCTCCGTCGCTCGGCCGAGTGCACGTATGAATCGTGTCTGATCTGGTCGGCCGAGCAGTGTCTCGCTGGTCGGCCGAGTGACTCCTTCACTCGGCCGAGTGGGACACAAAACATGCCCAATTTGCTTGTTTTGGCCTCCTCGTCGCTCCTGCGACGTCCGTTCTTCTTCCGCTCCTCTCCAACAGCAAAATACCCCTCGGGGAGGTCGTCGGTGACCGTCTGGAGTAAGCGCATCTCGAGATCACTCCAAATCGCGCCAAATCACCTGAAATGCGACAAAAACAACAAATCGTGAAAAGCATCGCAATATCGTCGATATATCGTGAAAAACATGATTTGGGCGATCTAAATGGCATGCAAACATGCGGGAAAAAGGTGTAAAATAAGGAGTGATCAAAATCCCCCAAGCTTGCCTCTTACTCGTCCTCGAGGAAGATAAGTAAAAGGCGAACCTGGTGGATTCGGAAAACGAAAACGGCGAAAAATGAAGAATGAAAAACGGAGAAGAATGAAAAACAAAATAAAAATAAAGAAGAAAGAAAGAAGCGAAGAGGTAGGCTGCTAGATCATTTTCTCAGGACGTGGGTTCCGCTTACTCATATAGCATGCACTGAATGAAAAACACATGTCAGAGAATTTTATTTTGATATCATAGTATAATAGTGCAAATAGAAATAGGAAACCCACAAACAACAATATAATCATGAAAAACAGAATAATTTTATAATTAACATCGTCTGAATCATTTAAAGCGGTATACAAATCATAGATCACACACTTTTCAATTGAATGCTTTCTATCAGGAGTATAAGAGTATCACACTATAGAATATAGAGAATAGAAAAGTATGGATTTCATGATATGAATGCTAGGCTTAGATTTCTGGATGTCGTAAAGCTAAAAATAATCTCACCGAGTATAGAATATTACTTAGCCTAGGTTGTCGTGCAACGTCAAGTAGTCACTCTCTCACACATCAATGGATCCCCTCCCCCAAGCTTATCTATAAGCGTGGTGGCATAAAAATATTTACATCCCCATTCCTATAAAGCTCCAAAAGCAATGAAGAGAGAAGAGAAAGAAAGAAAGTGAGATGGGATCTTTTATTGAGGATTTTTCCTCTTTTCTTTTTTTTCTCTATTTTTTCTTTTTGTTTTTTTGATGCAAAAGCATATATACACAACGATCCCAACTCGAAGAGAGATAATGATATACAAGAATATTTTCTCTTTTTTTATTATTTATTATTTTCTTATTATCTGAATAAGAAATTTGGAGCTAGGAATTAATAGCGGGGGAAATGCCATATAATAGAATCGCTAAGGGGAGATTCACCAATGATTTTAAAAGTAGAGAAATGATGTTCAAGATTTGTGGAGAAAGAAATAAATATATCACTCGGTTCACTCTATAAGACATGCACGACAACTTCAGCAGGGTAATCTAATCTACTCAGTTTCGATCACAAAAAAGCTACTAATCCAGATTTATCATAGCTAACATCATTCAATCATCCTGAAGTGAAATGTACAGTTCATGCATATAGAAGTGATATAGCAAAAGAAATCAGTACTCCAGATATAGGCATTCAATGCGTGAATCTTGGTGTGTTTTCTGTGATAGCATACATATGAATATTCAGACTCAGCTAATAATAAAATTTCATCCATTTTCATGTGTAAAAAGTGTGGGTTACTATCTCTAGATGCAAGGCAAGTCATAGCATATGATATCAGAAATAAAATCTAAGACATGACAAATAAAGCATGCATATAGAATAAGCTAACTCCACGTCATCATCATCACAGAAAAGTCATCTCTAGCATGAGATGAAAAAGAAAGAAATAAAGATAAAGGGAAAATAGAACTATTTACAATGCGGCACACAGAAAAATAAGAAAAAACGCGATGCATGGCAAAATAAAAGAAAATTGATGAGAATAAATGCAAAAGCGGAAAATGGTGTGAAAAACTAGAAATAAAGGTGGCAAACCGAAAAAGAACGTGAGAACTCACTCCCCCAAGCTAAATGGCACAATGTCCTCAATGTGCAAAGTGTGGCACACCGAGAGACAAGTAAAGTCAGGGGCAAGTGAGGATGCATGCATGATGAAAAAAAAGATGAAAATAAAAAGAAAAATAAAGAAATGAAAAATATGATGCGGACATGATGCATGCACAGATAGGAGTGATACAGATATATAAGTGTGTCACCAAAAACTCTCCCTCTCTCCCAAAAAAGATATATAAGGATACGATCTGAATGAGAAACCCAAAATAAGTGAGGGGAGGGGGGGGGGACAAAACTGCAACAGGACCCAGCAGAAACGGGCAGCACAACGGCAGGAATAATCGATGGCATCAAGGGTGCCTAAGAAGGTGGTGCTGCGCCGTCTCCGTCCTGAGGCGGAAGTGGTGGTGGTGGCTGGACAGGCCGCTGAGCGGGCGTGGGTGTGGAAGTGGTAGCAGGCTGAGTGTGTGTGGAAGTGTGGGTGGGAACCTGCTGGGTGGGTGGTGGTACGCGGGGGAGACGCTCCAGGACCTGGGTAAGACAGTAGTGAATCTGGGGGATCAGGTCAAAGCGGCTAGCCATCGCAGAGACGGTGGAGGACAGGGTCCTAAGGTCACCTCTGAGGCCACTCACCGCCCCCTCTAGAGCACGAATGCTCTGAAGTACAGTGTCGGGGGGAGGTGGTGCAGAGGGACGCACTGGTCAGGGCTGTGCAGGGCGGGGCTGGCGTACTCGGGTCACGTATGTGACGGGCTCAGCGGGGAAGGGAACGAAAGGTGCTGCGCTCGCAAATGTGGGCCTGGCCTTAGTGTGAGGCCGGGGCACCGGCTGGTAAGAAGTGGAGGCAGCAGCAGCGAAAGAAGAATGCAAAAGTGGCAGCGCGGCGGCCAGAGAGGTCAGTGGCACAGAAGTGTGGACAGACGCCACGACACTCTCGGAAAATACAGCAGCAGTGGAAACAGAGGGCTCTCCGCACTCAACTACGGTCGGCGGGCGCTCGGGTGGGGCAAAAGAAACAGGCTCAGCAGACAGAGGGCCAGTGGGGGTGGTGACAGCCGCGGGAGTGGTGGAGGTGGGCTCAGCTAAGGTACTCCCGACACCGACAGAGGTGGGGACAGAGGTGTCAGGAGGAGCGGAAACATCAGTGATAGGCTGAGCGGCCACAGGGTCAACAGGGGCGGCAGGGTCGACAGGGGCGACAGGGTCTGGGGGGGGGCAGCGTGGGTAGCGTGGGCCTGCTCGGCCTCCTCGGCCTCGAGCACGTAAGCAGCGGGGATGAGAACATCCATCGCAGGGAGCCAGTCAACGTGGGCCGGTGCAATCTGAGTCCGAGCTGGGCTCGGAAGAATCATGTAATCGGCACCGTAAGGGCCGTGCAACCAGACCCAGTGACGCTCACCGTGCGGACGAAGCATCTTCATCCGGTCCATAACATCGATCCACAAAGAAGTGGGGACCGGTACTCGTCGCAAGTCGTCAGGGAAGTCCTCGCCGGTCATAATGACAAGCAAGGTGATCAGGCCGCCGCAGCATATCGGTGAGCGAGCGCCCACCGATACAATGATGCGGTCCAAAAACCAAGCCGCGACATCAATCACGACGGCGGGGACCAGCTCATCACCATCCCTAGATAGAGCTCTCAGACGTGTCATCGCGTAGAGCATGTAGAGCTCCGGCGTAGACATCGTGCCCGGCTCATATCTGGCCAAAAAGGTCGTCACCATAAGGCGCTGAGCAATACGGAGGCAGGGATGGACAATGGCCGAGGCCTTGGCCCTACTAGGGTCAAAGGCGGCGTGAAGACCCGTAATCCGGGCCCAGAAGGCACCGGCGTCGAAGGAAGGTGGGGGGATATGGGTCGGGCCGTAACCGCGATCGGCTCCGGGGACAGCGGGCCACGAGAAAAATGCTCTCATCATATCGAGAGTGACCTGGCACTCCCAGTCCATGAACCGAAACGAGCATCCCTCGTCGGTCCGGGCGATCGAACTAAGAATCTCAAGTGTCGGGCGGGTGAACGTGTCCGTCGACACCTGGAAGAAATCTCGCCAGCCCACGTTGTCGTACAACGTGAGCATCCCCTCTAGTACCCCCAGGCGTCCTAGGTCGGCAAGGTGTGCAAACCTGGAGGGTACGATCGAGCGCTGGGAGATACGCTCGAAGACGGTGCGGTGTGCGTCGTCTCGGAACGTAATCCCGAGCGGCTCGACCAGTGGAGTCGGAGGTGGTGGTTGTGGAGCGGCAGGGAGTGGCTGTGCGGGCTGTGTGGGCGCTGCAGGCTGTGCGGGGTGTGCGGGGCCTGCAGGCTGTGCTCGGTGGATGGGGTGTGTGGGAGAAGGTGGAGGAGAGTCCTCCAACTCGTGGGAGGGGCCGGCATCATCCGACCGCTTCCGCTTGGCGGAAGCTCTCTTCGACCGCGGCCGTGTCCGGGGCGGCATATCGGCCCCGAGCGCGAGCCGAAAAGTGTAAAAAGTGTGGCGTGTGCAAAAGAGAGGAAAGAGTGTACCCCGACATGCCGCGAGTGCTAAGCAATGGAAGAGTGCGAAGACAGCACCTCCGCGAAGCCCAAATCAGTCCGTAGAAGCTCCCCTGGGCTCCCCTAAGCTCCCAAAAACAACCTGCGCATGAAATGGCGATATCAGCGGGTAATATTCAAAACGTATGGAGCATTAGGGGTATAATAGATAGATATAGAAATTGATTAGGGTTTGGGGTTCGTTTAATACATGGATCCTCGAAAAATACACAAAAAGAGGAGAAAAAGGGCGAATCAGGCGATACCGGAGGTGGTCGGAGCGGCGGCCGCCGGCGGCGACTCGGGCGAGGCGCGGCGGGTGCTCGGCCGGCGGTGGCTGGCCGAGCGGCGGTGCGGCGGTGGTCGACCGGGCGAGTGAGGGCGCGAGCGAGCGAGGGTCGGGCGAGGGAGTTGAGGGGTCGGGCGTTTGCGAATTTTTTTGCGTTTTGAAAAACGTGCCCCCCCTCGGCCCCTTATATAATAAAAGTTACGACTCGGCCGAGTTACTATGTCACTCGGCCGAGTGGGATGAAATGAAATACCCTCCTCGCTTACGCTACGGCCGAGTGGCTTTGCCAGCCTCGGCCGAGTGGAGTAAGTCCATTCGGCCGAGTGGCTCAAGCTACTCGGCAAGATTTGCCCTAGGAGCGTATCCGTTTTACTCGGCCGAGTGAGAATATATACTCGGCCGAGTAGCATTTATACTGAAATCAGGAAAATAAACAGAGAGTTGGGTACAGCAGACTTCCCTTGTTCGTGAGCGGCTCGGCCGGACGAACTTGTGTACTCGGCCGAGTGACTAGTATACTCGGCCGAGTGAGCCTTGTGTTCTGCCGTTTGTCTTCGTTTGGGCTTTAAACTCCGTCTTTCTTCCTCCAGTCGATTTCATCTTACTCCTAAGCATCGAGCGTCTTCCTGGGGCGCTCCTCGTCGTCTCGTTCGTCCTCCTCATTATGGATTTACCTATCTCCTCTCCTGTCAAGAAAAATAGGACCCGTTATCACAAAATTTTTGGGCGAACGACTCAAAACACTAAAAATTTCTAAAACAAAAATAAAGAAAAAGTAAAAATAAAGCGATAACCGTCGGGTTGCCTCCCGACAAGCGCTCGTTTAAGGTCGTGAGCTCGACCCCCTATGATTTTCAATTAATGCGGGATGTTTGGTGCATATGAGATGCACCCATCAAACTTTCCGGGGAGAACGCTTGGATTCGGAAGTTGCGGTGGCGTGTTCTCCCGCGGTGGTCTCTCGTCTCGAATAGTGTTGGGGGGAGGCTCCCCCAAGCTAGCGTTTGCTCCGATCAACGGCTTCACCGGTGACGCCGATTTTCGTAGCGGCGGAGCTTTCTTCGGAGACTTTTGTTTCGAGAGCTTGCAGAGCTCTCGAATCCTTGCGACATCAGCGTCGCCTTCATCATTTTCAGCGGAGAGGTCGGGGGAATCATCTATCTTCTCATCTTGGCCTAAATCCGGGCCTTCATCAAAATCCTCATCGAAAAGGGCGCCAATCGAGTGGGGGATCGCCTCTTCAATTACCTCATCAAGGAGGTATGATAGGTCATCCGGCCGTCCCCTAAGCAAATATATTCTATTGGTTTCGCCCGTCGGGACTCCCTCGGAATAGTGTTTGAGTCTCTGACCATTTACTTTGAATGTGGAACCGTCCTTGCTTTCCAACTCGAAAGCTCCTCCCGGTTGTATGTGCTTGATGGTGAAAGGTCCGGACCAACGTGACCTCAACTTACCGGGAAATAGTCGGAGCCGAGAATTATAGAGCAAGACCTTGTCTCCTACTTTGAAGTCCGTGACGGTTATGCGGGCATCGTGGAGAATCTTGGTCCTTTCTTTGTAAATTCTTGAGCTTTCGTAGGCGTCTCTTCTTATCTCATCAAGCTCGTTGATGTCCAAGAGTCGCCTCACCGCCGCACTCTTGTAATCGTAATTAAAGGTTTTGATGGCCCAATATGCGCGGTGCTCCAACTCTACCGGTAAGTGACAAGCTTTCCCATAAACGAGTCGGAACGGTGTGGTGCCTATGGGAGTGCGAAAGGCCGTGCGATATGCCCATAGAGCATCGTTTAGCTTCATTGACCAATCCTTTCTAGATCGATCCATCGTCTTTTAGAGAATTTGCTTAATTTCTCTATTTGAGACTTCCACTTGGCCGCTTTTCTGGGGGTGATATGCCATGCCAACTCTATGATTTACCCCGTACTTCTTTAGCATGGCTTCAAACTTGTTCTCTATGAAGTGGCTTCCCCCGTCGCTTATCAAGGTACGCGGCACTCCAAAGCGTGGGAAGATATTTTGCTTAAAGAACTTGGAGACGACCCTAGCATCATTAGTAGGGGTGGCGATTGCTTCCACCCATTTGGAGACATAGTCGACGGCCAATAGGATGTATTTGTTGCCATTGCTCGACGAAAATGGTCTCATGAAGTCTACTCCCCAACAATCAAAAAGCTCAATTTCTTGGATGGGCCTCATTGGCATCTCATTGCGCTTGGAGATATTCCCGGTCCGTTGGCATCTATCGCACCCCTTTACAAAGTCGTGGGTGTCTTTAAACATTGTCGGCCAAAAGAACCCGCTCTGTAAAATCTTAGCGGTAGTTTTAGAGGCGGCATGATGTCCTCCGCATGGTAGACCGTGGCAATGCAAAATGATGGATGTCGCCTCCTCTTTAGAAACACACCTCCGAATGATGCCATCCTTGCATATCTTGAAGAGGTATGGATCTTCCCAGAAATAGCTACGGACTTCATGAAGAAATCTCCTCTTTTGATGCGTGGGCATCCCATGCGGTTTAATTCCACAAGCCAAGTAGTTGACGAAGTCCGCGTACCAAGGGACCTCTCCGGTCCTTATGGCATATAGCCTCTCATCCACGAAAGTGTCGTCGATAGGCAAACTCACATCCTCCTTGTCGCGAATGAGCCTAGATAAATGATCCGCCACGACATTGTCCGTGCCCTTCTTATCTCTGATCTCTAAGTCGAATTCTTGCAACAAGAGTATCCACCTAATCAACCGAGGTTTGGCCTCCTTCTTGTTTAAAAGATACTTCAATGCCGCATGGTCGGTGTGGACAATCACCTTGGAACCGAGGAGGTAGGAGCGAAACTTCTCTATGGAATAGACGACCGCTAGAAGCTCCTTTTCGGTAGTTGTGTAGTTTTTCTGCGCGTCATCCAATGTCTTGCTCGCATAGTATATCGCATGAAGCTTCTTATCTTTTCTTTGTCCCAACACCGCTCCAATGGCTTGGTCGCTAGCATCACACATTAGCTCAAAAGGAAGGCTCCAATCCGGTGGTTGTATGATGGGCGCGGAGACTAGTGCTTCCTTCAAGGTGTTGAAGGCTTGCAAGCATTCTCCTGAAAAAACAAAAGGAATATCTTTAGCGAGCAAGGAAGTAAGCGGTCGGGCAATCGAGGCGAAATCCTTGATGAAACGGCGGTAAAACCCCGCGTGACCAAGAAAGCCTCTAATGCCCTTGACATTAATAGGAGGAGGAAGTTTCTCGATTACCTCAATCTTTGCTTTATCTACCTCAATTCCTCTCGAAGAGACGAGGTGTCCGAGAACTATACCTTCTGTGACCATGAAGTGACACTTCTCCCAATTGAGAGTGAGATTGTTTTGTTGGCATCTTTTTAGGACTTTAGTAAGATTTTCCAAGCAAGAGTCAAACTCACTTCCATAAACCGAGAAATCATCCATAAAACCTTCCATAATATTTTCAATGTAATCGGAAAATATGGATGTCATACACATCTGAAAGGTGGCGGGAGCATTACAAAGGCCAAACGGCATCCTACGGTAAGCATAAGTGCCATAGGGACAAGTGAAAGTTGTCTTCTCTTGGTCATCTTCGTGCAAAGGGATTTGGAAGAATCCCGAATACCCATCTAGATAGCAAAAGTATTTATGTATTGCAAGGCGTTCAAGCATTTGATCGATGAAGGGCAATGGGTAATGGTCCTTTCGGGTGGCTTTATTGAGTTTCCTATAGTCGATGCACATTCGCCATCCCGTGACGGTGTGCGTAGATATGGGCTCACCTTTTTCATTTTTTATGACAGTCATCCCCCCTTTCTTGGGGACGACGTGAACGGGACTAACCCACCTACTGTCCGAGATAGGATAAATTATGCCGGCTTCTAGCAACTTTAGGATTTCCTTTTTAACCACCTCCTTCATATTAGGGTTTAACCGCCTTTGAGGCTCTATGGAGGTGGCGTCAGTATCCTCCAAATGGATCCTATGCGTGCAAAGCCTAGGGCTTATCCCTTTTAGATCGGAGATAGTGTACCCAAGGACATCTTTGTGGCTCCTAAGAACGTCTAGGAGTTTCTCAAGTTGGTCCGGCGTGAGGTGGGAGTTTACTATCACCGGGAAAGTTAATTTGTTACCCAAAAAGGCGTACCTTAGATTCGGAGGTAATTGTTTAAGTTCTACCTGAAGAGGCGCCGCTCCCTCTACTTCATCAGCTCGCATGAGTTTGGTTTCTTCCTTGTCAGCCGGGTCTAGCTCGTGCTTAGGTGGCGCGCTCTCTTGTGAAGAGTCAGACTCACTGCTTAGTGAGGACAATGCATCGAAATAGGCACGCTCCGATTCTGTGCTAGCGTCATCAGAGCTTTCACTCGGCTCCGGTTCGTTCCTGGAATCAAGAAACACATCAAACGACTCGTAGAAGCAAGGGTAAGTGTTAGGGGGTGTAACTCCCTGAACGATGGCTTGCTCTGAAGATCCTCCCGGAGTATAGTGATCCTCGACACTTGTTCTACCGTCTTCGAAATATAGCTTATCGTCCATCACATCAACTCTGACGTTGCCTCCGATAGTCCCTTCCGGGGAGACTTGGTCCATCACAAAACTAGCAAACAGTTGCTCGTCAGGGTCCTTGACGTCGATAGCAAAAGCTCCGGTAGCATGGACCTCATCGACAAGCTCCTTAAGGAGGTCTGTGAAGGAGTCATAGTCTTCCTGACTGAATTCTATTGTTGACATTGCATCCTCCATTCTTTCTGTAAAGACCTTATGCAAAATACAGGGAGAATATGCAAATAGAAGAAAGTAAAGAAAGAGAGAAAGAAGAAGTAACCGGGTGGTTGATGACGAACACCGTCAAAATGCCCTCCCCGGCAACGGCGCCAAAAACTTGCCTCTCTCAAAACAATGTGAGCTTTACTCCCAAGCGCAGGAGATCGTGCAAGTAGTACCTGGAGAGTCCAGAGTCAAATCCTCGGGACAAGTCGACCTGAGATAACACAAATTCAACTAATCAAATATAATATACGGTTAAGAAAACGACCACCTTTGTGAAGGTGAAAAATAGTGTAAGGATTTGTAACAAAGAAAGTGGTTCCTAAAAGTATTACAGTATCACGAAAGTTTGGAATTCGATGAGACAAGTATGCTACGGTTGTGAGTTCATTTAGGAGTTTATAGTCGCTGAAATTTCACGTCTTTTAATGTCACACAACGCTTCACCCGGTCAAGGCGTGAAGGCGTCGGAAGATAAATCGATGAAAACGAGTCAAAATAGCCTTAAACGTATTACTAGCAATGTTGATCTCATTAAACAATAGTCGCAGCGATAAGTTCAGATTAGAGAACACAAATTAGCTAGCCTTATCAGGGCCTAGCCATAGGGCACATGAACAATATCGACAATAAGCAAATACCCATCAAATACGATGTAGAAATCAACATAACTAGCAATTTAGACATGATAATAGGGCTAAAGACATGAAATTTAACAACTACATACTCCTAACTACATCACAACCATAGCACAAAGAGATTAGCCACGCATGGTGCAATAAAAACCAGATTTGATAGCAAAATACATCGTTTAAGTAGCAAAATACAAAGAAATACACCAAATACGGGGTATAAGTTCAAGAAATTATCACCAAATCTCCTCCTTAGAACCAAAAACTCTCTGAGAATAGGAAGAATAGTCTCTGGAAATTTTCAGAATTTTCTCCTGGAGAAATACGCACAGTAGCCGCTCCAAAAGTCCCAAAATACGCCAGGATACCCCCAAAACCCTAGAAATACGCTTATATAATAGGCATTGCGGGTTTGGGGGTGTTAACAGGTCGAAACCCGATTCTATTCTCATCCAAACCCATCATCACGAAGCGGATTAAATCGCCGCCGCTCATCAAAAGGCGGGGTGGCCTAGATGGATGCCACGTGTCCTCGATAGCGGATTCGCGCCCGCATCCGAGTCGACTTCGGATCGAACTCGGTTTCGATCTCCGCCGCTGGATCTCGGGGCAACGGACAAGATAAGGCCACGTAGCTTCATACGCTGAATAAATGCGGGGGAATTAGCAGCCATCGGATCACAGATGGACGTCCCCGATGGTGCCGCGTCGCCCGCTTATTTCCTCCTTTTGCTGTCGTTTGAGAACGCTGGTGTCCGTTGGATCGTAATCCAACGGGTCTCAGTTGGCCGCGTCGCCGCTCCTTTTGATTCGCTGTTGACCATCCGATCACGATCGTTCGGTGCTGAAGCGGCCACGTCGCCCAGATCCGCGTTCGAGCGGGATGAATGTGAACCATTCGATCAATATCGAACGATCAGGAGAATGCCACGTTGCCATCAAACTCAGCTGCCATCATACGCGTCTACGAGCCGTTGGATGAGGCGGGAAACGCCTGGATAGCCGCCACGTGGCCAATACTGAGCGAGGCGGGTGTATACGGAAGCGTATTTCCGCGCGTATCTCGTATTTACGACCGTATTTCCTCATTTAATTAGTATCCTGCATTCAAAAATTCACAGTAATTAGCACAGATGTCAGAAAAATACAAATAAATAGTCGTTGGAATCGTGAGATCGAGACGATGCTAAGAAAAATATAAAATATGCAGAAATACTCCGTTAATTCATGTTGTGTGCACAAATATTGTGATTTCTCTAATAAATAATGGTGTACAAAATACGCACATATTAGAGAGCAATTAAGTATTATATAGGCACATCATAGGACTAATTAGGGGGTTAAATACGCAATATTCAACCCGAATCACACCCCCCAACTAGCGTTTTGCTAGCCTCTAGCAAAATGAGCGAGATACGATATCAAGTATACACCTAGATCAGGTCTCAAATCATTCATCACCATACTACAAAGACGAAAGAAAATGTCCACACACTAATGCCAAGATTTCATGCTCATTATATAATGGTACTCAAGGGTTTACAATGAAAAGCAAGTATCTCTACAATGGTCATTAAATCAACTTAACTTCACTTTACATTAATTCATAGCGAATGGTATGCAAAATCAATGGCTCACACCTTTCAATCAAAGTATATAACTTGGAGCGTAGATGTATCATGCAAAGCAAGCAAAAATAGATTGGCATCAAGACATACACACGTCAATTTTCATTCATAGGAAATCACACCATATCTTGTGCTTTCTTTAAGTTTTGGAAGTTCTCTTGCCTTGCTAATGATGCACACTTTTTCTTGCTCTTCTTTTCTCATTTTATTGATTCTGCGTAACGCGCATCAAGCAACATTTGCAGAAAAATGTATAACTTGGATCGCTCCATCAAATGATTGAGGTTCCAGTCAATGGCTCCCAAATCAGACGATAATAGGGCATTAGGCCAAGAAGGACCCCTCGGACTGTACTAATCGAGCCAACCAAGTTATTTCTTTAATGACACATTTATTCGTCCATTCATTTTTCTTCATTCATCTTATTTCATTCTTTCTTTCATGCGTGCATAAGTAACTTAGCAAGATAGCTTCCTTTTCTTTATTCTTTCACAAGAATGGGTTATCCTAATCATTTCAAAAGACAGTGTAGACTTTAACCCAAAATTACACAAAGCATGCAAATAGCACTGAATATGAGATAAAAAGTACTGCTCCAGTCATTTTGTGATGGTGTGTTCCATTGAAAACATACGACTTGCTAATTCATAATTTCAAGATTCATTAAGTCATCATTCAATCCTACCATAGAGATATATCAAAAGAGATTCACCATGAGTACTAGCATTCATGTCGAATGAGAATGAAATATGTAACAATAGTGGTGGAGGAAAATAAATCATATGTGCAAAGTGGTGAATGAATTTCGAGAATTTTCATCACATGAGGTTCATTTCTAGGTGTAATAAGCATTGGTGATAAATCTTGACTCAACCCCCTTTTTAATAAATAAAAAAAAAATTTGCAAAAAGGGAACTACTAAAAGAAAAAAAAAGAAGAAAATAAAAATAAAAAAAAATCCTAAAGATTTATACCCTCCCCCCAACTTAAAATAGGCATTGTCCTCAATGTTAAGGAGAGGGAATCATGGAAAGAACACACCTGATTAGTTACCACCCGAAGGTGGATCTGTGAGGTCAATGGTGGTATCCTCTCTGGCCCAAAGCTCTTGAAAGTGTTTCAGACGTTGTCCATTGACTTTGAATTCATGGCCATCCTTCTCATTCACTAAGACCACCGCTCCATGTGAAAAGACTTCTTTGACAAAGTATGGTCCCGTCCATTTTGAGCGCAGCTTCCCTGGAAATATATGGAGTCTTGAATTGTACAGCAGAACCTTGTCTCCAACTTTGAATTCCTTTCGTAGGATCATCTTGTCGTGCACAGCTTTCATACTTTCTTTTGCTAGCTTTGCATTTTCATATGCCTCTCGTCGTATCTCATCAAGCTCCATGATCTGCAATTTACGAGAAACATTTGATGAGTCATCAAGCAAATTGAGTGTTTTAATTGCCCAAAAATATTTGTGCTCTAATTCAACAGGAAGATGGCAATTTTTTCCATAAACCAAACGAAACGGTGACATCCCTAAGATAGTCTTGTATGCTGTCCTGTAGGCCCATAGAGCTTCAGGCAAGCGAAGACTCCAATCTTTGCGTGTTGGATTCACTATTTTCTGAAGAATGTTCTTGATTTCCTTGTTCGCAAATTCTGCTTGTCCATTTGTTTGAGGGTGGTAAGGTGTTGAAACTTTATGTGTCACCCCAAATTTCTTCATTAGATTTGCGAAGAGCCTATTGCAGAAATGAGAACCTCCATCACTGATAATGGCCTTTGGCACTCCAAAGTGCGAGAAGATGTTCTCTTTCAAAAATTTCAGCACAATGGATGCGTCGTTGGACCTGCAAGGAATAGCTTCCACCCATTTAGAAACATAATCAATGGCAACCAATACAAATATATATCCAAAAGATGGTGGAAAAGGCCCCATGAAATCAATACCCCAACAATCAAATAATTCTATTTCTAGTATGGGATTCAATGGCATCATGTTTCTTTTGGTAATTCCCCCCAACTGTTGACAACGCACACATGATTTACAATAAGCATATGCATCTTTAAACATACTAGGCCAATAAAAACCACTCTGTAAAATCTTGGCAACAGTTTTATGAGCTGAAAAGTGCCCCCCACATACCCCATCATGGCAAAAATGTAAAACACTATCAAACTCATGGTCGGGTACACATCTCCTTACAATTTGGTCTCCACAGTATTTAAAAAGATAAGGATCATCAAAATAGAATGATTTTACCTCATGCTTGAAGCGTTTGAAATCTAAAGAGGACCAATGTGGAGGGGTTCTACCTGTCACCAAATAATTAGCTATATCTGCATACCATGGTAGGGTAGAAATGGCGAAAAGCTGCTCATCTGGGAAGGAATCTCGCAATGGAATGGTAGGCGACTCTGTTCCCACCGTCAACCTAGAAAGGTGATCTGCGACATTGTTCTCAACTCCTTTTTTATACTTGATCTGAATATTGAATTCCTGCAAAAGGAGAATCCATCGTATAAGTCTAGGTTTAGCATCCTTTTTAGATAAAAGATATTTCAGTGCAGAATGATCTGTAAAGATGAGAATAGGTGAGCCCAATATATAGCTTCTGAATTTCTCCAATGCAAACACCACCGCCAGCACCTCCTTCTCCGTAGTAGTATAGTTCCTTTGTGCTTCATTTAACGTTTTACTGGCATAGTAGATCACACAAGGAACTTTCTCTTTCTTTTGCCCAAGCACTGCCCCCATTGCGTAGTCACTTGCATCACACATAATTTCAAATGGCATGCTCCAGTCTGGAACCTGCAAAATAGGGGAGGAAACAAGTGAGTCTTTAATTTATCAAATGAAACTTGACACTCTTGTGTCCATATGAAATCAGTATTTAGAGTTAATAAGTGGCAGAGAGGGCGGGAGATGGCGCTGAAATCCTTTATAAATCTTCGATAGAATCCTGCATGGCCTAGAAAGGATCGAATGTCCTTGACGCATTTTGGTGTAGGCAACTTCTCAATCACCTCAACTTTTGCTCTGTCTACCTGAATACCTGCTTTGGAGACTAGGTGTCCAAGAACCAAACCTTCAGTTGTCATGAAATGACACTTTTCCCAGTTTAACAGCAGGTTCTTTTCCTGGCACCTGTGCAAGACAAGAGCTAAGTTAGATAAACAATTTTCAAATGAAGTGCCATATACAGAGAAGTCATCCATAAACACTTCCATAATCCTCTCAACCATATCGCTAAAGATACTCAACAGCAACGCTGAAAAGTAGCAGGTGCATTGCATAATCCAAAAGGCATTCTCCTAAAAGCGAAAGTTCCAAAGGGGCAAGTGAAGGTAGTCTTCTCTTGATCCTCTGGAGCAATCTCTATCTGATAATAGCCAGAATAACCATCTAGAAAACAATAAAATTCGTTACCTGCTACTCTTTCCAAGATTTGATCAATGAAAGGTAATGGAAAGTGATCTTTTCGTGTTTTAGCATTTAACTTTCTGTAATCAACACACATCCTCCAACCTGTGGTGGTCCGCATCGGTATAAGCTCATTGCTCTCATTTCTTACCACTGTGAGGCCTGATTTCTTCGGAACCACCTGTATGGGGCTAACCCATCTGCTATCTGAAATAGGATATATTATACCTGCAGCAAGTAGCTTAAGAATCTCCCCCTTAATAACCTCTTTCAAAGTAGGATTTAATCGACGTTGCATCTCACATGTTGGTTTGGCATCATCCTCAAGATAAATATGATGAGTGCAAATTAAGGGATTTATACCTGTAATGTCCGCAATAGACCATCCAATGGCCCCTTTGTGTTCCCTAAGCACATCGAGCAAAGCACTTTCTTATTCTGGTGTGAGTTTAGAGGATATTACCACAGGGAAGGTCTCCTCCTTTCCAAGGAAAGCGTATTTCAAATAGTCTGGCAGAGGCTTCAATTCCAGCTTTGGATGCTCAATCTCTGAAGGTTGTTGTGGTGGCAATTCCACTGGCAATGTCTCGAACTTTGGCACCCATGCATCCCTTGATCTTTCATTTTTGCCCTGCACAAAATAAGATTCATCAATATCGTCGAAATCATAATCAATAAAATTGGACGAACATTCATACTTAGCATCAAAATAGTCTTCGATTAAGCTCTCAATAAAGCATACCTCTTTCACGTCATCAACACTCGCAGGTAACTTACATGATTTAAAAATGTTCAGCTCAAGTTTCATGTTACCAAAGCTTATCTTCAATTGGCCATCCCTACAATTTATCATAGCATTGCAAGTTGCTAGGAATGGACGTCCTAATATAATCGGAGTGCAATTACCTGATTGTGGCCCATGAATATCAAGGACGATAAAGTCCACGGGATAATAGAATTTGTCAACCTGGACCAACACATCCTCCACGCATCCTCGTGGGATTTTTACCGACCTGTCTGCTAACTGTAGAACCACGAGTGTCGTCTTCAGCTCCCCCAATCCAAGCTGCACATAAACAGAATAAGGTAAAATATTAACACTAGATCCCAAATCAAGTAAAGCATCTCCAAATTTCTTAGTTCCTATAATGCATGGGATAGTAGGAGAACCTGGATCCTTATATTTAGGAGGAGTGTCATGTTGTACCATTGCACTTACCTGTTGTGTTAAGAATGCTTTCTTTTTCACATTTAGACTCCGCTTTACAGTGCATAGCTCCTTCAGAAATTTAGCATATGCAGGCACTTGGTTGATTGCATCAAGTAATGGGATATTAATTTTTACCTGCTTGAAGATATCTCTTATCTCTGCCTGATACCTGTCTTTTGATGGTGGAGCAAGTCTGTGTGGGAATGGAGCTGGAGGTACATATGGTTCTGGCTCTTTTTCTGCTACCTCTTCCTCAACCTGCAAACTTTCAGGTGCTTGTGCCTCCTCTTTCTCCTCAGCTGGTTGTTCATGTCTAGGCATTTCCGGTTTTTCAATTTCACGTCCGCAACGCAATGTAGTCACTGCCTGACATGGTTTGACGTTGTTTCCTGAAAAAGAAGAAGAGGGATTCGTATTAGGATTTGCAATAGGCTGAGCAGGTAATTTACCTTTGTCTTGTGATGCTATAAATCTCGAAAAATTCTCAGTGAGCTGTTGTTGCATCTGAGCCATCTGTTGAACTGCAGCAGTGAGACTCTGAATTTCATTGTTCTGCTCCCTTTTTCCTTGATAATTGGAGTGGTTGGGATGGTAATAGGGAGTGGATGTCTGCTGCTTCTGCTGATATGAAGCTCCTCCTTGGTTTGATGGGTTCTTCCAATTGGTGTTGTAGCCTTGATTTGCCACCCAATTCACCTCTGATTCTGGATTTCTGCCCAATTCTTTAATTGCTGGGATTAGTGGGCAGACGGTAGTATCATGAACTGGCTTCTCGCATATGACGCAGTATGGCTCTGATGTGACTGCCTTTGCTGCTCTGAGATCAATATTTTGTAGCTTTTGCGTCACCAATGCCTCCACTTGTGCCATCAATGCATCTTCAGGCTTCAAAATCTGCAAGCCACCTTTTGTTTGATGTGTAGTCATGGACCTGTCAAATTCTGAAGGTGGCTCCCATCTTCTTGCATTCTCTGCAATGTTCTCCAAATATGCCCAAGCCTCCGTCGGGGTCTTCTCAAAGAAAGCTCCATTGCACATCATCTCTACATATTGCTTCGTATTCGGCTGCAATCCATCGTAAAAGAATCCAATGGTGCGTCCCTTGTCAAAACCGTGATGTGGGACGCCAACAGAAGCTCCTTAAATCTTTCCAAAGTTTGATCGTATGCTTCAGTTTCCTTCTGCGAGAACGACATGATATGCCTCTTTAAAGCTTGAGTCCTGGCCAAAGAAAAGAATTTTTTTAGAAACTCAGTTTGCATGGTTAGCCAAGAAGTAATAGATCTAGGAGGCAATGCATTGAACCAATTCTTTGCCTTGTCTTTCAATGAGAATGGAAAAAGTTTAAGATAAACAACATCATTACTAACTTTTCCATCCAACTGTGTAGAGCATGCTTCTTCAAACGTTTTAATATGCAAGTAAGGATTTTCCCTATCCTCTCCATGGTAAGAGGGAAGGATCTGGATCACCCTAGCTTTAAGCGAAAAAGAATGAGCACCCTCAGGCAAAACAATGCATGACTCAGAAGCAACTCTAGTGGGCATATAAGTAGCACTCAATGGTAGTTCTTGTGGGTGTACAAGAGGTTGTTCGTTATTATTAGCCATATTTTCAATTCTTATCAATCTGTGTGAAGTGGAGGTCCTATGCCACATAAACTAGCAAAGAGATATTTTTTTTGTTTTCAATAATAAAACTAAGCTATAAAGTGGAAGGATCTCACCGAGTACTCCTCTGAAAAGCTGAAAATGTGGATCAAAGATACCGTTGTCCCCGGCAACGGCGCCAAAAACTTGCCTCTCTCAAAACAATGTGAGCTTTACTCCCTAGCGCAGGAGATCGTGCAAGTAGTACCTGGAGAGTCCAGAGTCGAATCCTCGGGACAAGTCGACCTGAGATAACACAAATTCAACTAATCAAATATAATATACGGTTAAGAAAACGACCACCTTTGTGAAGGTGAAAAATAGTGTAAGGATTTGTAACAAAGAAAGTGGTTCCTAAAAGTATTACGGTATCACGAAAGTTTGGAATTTGATGAGACAAGTATGCTACGGTTGTGAGTTCATTTAGGAGTTTATAGTCGCTGAAATTTCACGTCTTTTAATGTCACACAACGCTTCACCCGGTCAAGGCGTGAAGGCGTCGGAAGATAAATCGATGAAAACTAGTCAAAATAGCCTTAAACGTATTACTAGCAATGTTGATCTCATTAAACAATAGTCGCAGCGATAAGTTCAGATTAGAGAACACAAATTAGCTAGCATTATCAGGGCCTAGCCATAGGGCACATCAACAATATTGACAATAAGCAAATACCCATCAAATACGATGTAGAAATCAACATAACTAGCAATTTAGACATGATAATAGGGCTAAAGACATGAAATTTATCAACTACATACTCCTAACTACATCACAACCATAGCACAAAGAGATTAGCCACGCATGGTGCAATAAAAACCAGATTTGATAGCAAAATACATCGTTTAAGTAGCAAAATACAAAGAAATACACCAAATACGGGGTATAAGTTCAAGAAATTATCACCAAATATCCTCCTTAGAACCAAAAACTCTCTGAGAATAGGAAGAATAGTCTCTGGAAATTTTCAGAATTTTCTCCTGGAGAAATACGCACAGTAGCCGCTCCAAAAGTCCCAAAATACGCCAGGATACCCCCAAAACCCTAGAAATACGCTTATATAATAGGCATTGCGGGTTTGGGGGTGTTAACGGGTCGAAACCCGATTCTATTCGCATCCGAACCCATCATCACGAAGCGGATTAAATCGCCGCCGCTCATCAAAAGGCGGGGTGGCCTAGATGGATGCCACGTGTCCTCGATAGCGGATTCGCACCCGCATCCGAGTCGACTTCGGATCGAACTCGGTTTCGATCTCCGCCGCTGGATCTCGGGGCAACGGACAAGATAAGGCCACGTAGCTCCATACACTGAATAAATGCGGGGGAAATAGCAGCCGTCGGATCACAGATGGACGTCCCCGATGGTGCCGCGTCGCCCGCTTATTTCCTCCTTTTGCTGTCGTTTGAGAACGCTGGTGTCCGTTGGATCGTAATCCAACGGGTCTCAGTTGGCCGCATCGCCGCTCCTTTTGATTCGCTGTTGACCATCCGATCACGATCGTTCGGTGCTGAAGCGGCCACGTCGCCCAGATCCGCGTTCGAGCGGGATGAATGTGAACCATTCGATCAATATCGAACGATCAGGAGAATGCCACGTTGCCATCAAACTCAGCTGCCATCATACGCGTCTACGAGACGTTGGATGAGGCGGGAAACGCCTGGATAGCCGCCACGTGGCCAATACTGAGCGAGGCGGGTGTATACGGAAGCGTATTTCCGCGCGTATCTCGTATTTACGACCGTATTTCCTCATTTAATTAGTATCCTGCATTCAAAAATTCACAGTAATTAGCACAGATGTCAGAAAAATACAAATAAATAGTCGTTGGAATCGTGAGATCGAGACGATGCTAAGAAAAATATAAAATATGCAGAAATAATCCGTTAATTCATGTTGTGTGCATAAATATTGTGATTTCTCTAATAAATAATGGTGTACAAAATACGCACATATTAGAGAGCAATTAAGTATTATATAGGCACATCATAGGACTAATTAGGGGGTTAAATACGCAATATTCAACCCAAATCACAACCGTATCATCCCCGGCAACAGCGCCAAAAACTTGATCGCTCCGGGATGTAACCCTAAAGAACGGTTGTAGTTTTACCGCAAGTGCACGGTGTAGCAGCAAGCGGGTTATCGAACACAGGGAGGACGAATGACCGTGCTTGTTCCAATCAACCTGGCTATTTAAGAAGAGAGAAATTTACCCTTGGCGATCCTGTCACAATCGTCAGACAAAGTACGGAAATATCAAATCAAATAAAGAACGTCTAGGGAATGGGGAATTCCCGCTACTCACCGTATTTCGTAAAAGTGGTTCATTGGTATCAAAGTTGCTAGAATAAGATTTTGGATGAACTAGTTGCAACTGAATGTAGAACCAAGCTCACGCTCTCGCGCTGTTGCCGGTCTATAGCTATCCTAGGCTCGGGTCCAATCTCTTGCAAACCCTAGCCTAGGGAAGCTAGCATTAGGATCAACATCATCGTTCAATCACGCACCGAGCCCAATCTCTTGCAAACTCGGCCCACGACCTAGATTGGGATAGTTCCTCCCCGTCCAATCTCTTGCAAACGGGTATTGGCGCGGAATTGGAATCGGAAACCCTAGTATCGGTCCAATCTCTTGCAAACCGATACTACGGAAATTCGATTCCAACCCAATTCGGATTTCTAGGGTTTCCTATCGAATTGGGATCCAATCTCTTGCAAATCCCAATCGATGTGAATTCCTAGCCATCCGTAGTAAATTGATCCCAATCTAATCCCTAATAGAAATTCTAACAAAATTCCTAACAATTCATCACAATTATGAAATAGGGCTTGTAGGGTTCATCCCCACGCCCCAAGACGTGGCGACTACTCACAATTCATAGCAAGATCACAAAAATAATCAATGAAATAAGCAATAGAATTCATCACAATATTGAGATATGCAATAAAAATAGAATTTTTAGGGAAGAGAAAAGCAAACCAATGGAGTTCTTCAATTAATCCTACAAAAATCCAATTTTGTCTCCTCTTCAATCACAAGAATAAAACTAAAAAGCTAATCTAAAAGTTGTAAAAAATCTAGGAGAGAGGCTCTCAAAACTAGGGTAAAAACAGGGGTTAAAGAGCCCCCAAAATCGTCCAAAAACTGTGACCAAAATACCCCTGCGCAGCCTGTTTTCCGCAATTTTCGCTACAGGCAGCGCGTCGCACTCGGCCGAGTGACAAAAGTCGCTCGGCCGAGTGAAAACCCTGTAATTTTCCAGTAAGTCTCGATCTTCAGGGGTCTTCACTTCGGGTGCGGCTCGGCCGAGTGAGTTGTCGTCACTCGGCCGATGGCTTCATGGTACTCGGGCGGTCGGGATTATCCACTCGGCCGAGTGGGTCTTCTGAAGTTCAGGCAGCCGAAAAACAGTAACTTGGCGATTTTTGAAGGGCTTCGTCTGGGCGCCACTCGGGCGGACGGGGTCTCGTCACTCGGCCGATGTGGTCTCCGTCGCTCGGCCGAGTGCACGTATGAATCATGTCTGATCTGGTCGGCCGAGCAGTGTCTCGCTGGTCGGCCGAGTGACTCCTTCACTCGGCCGAGTGGGACACAAAACATGCCCAATTTGCTTGTTTTGGCCTCCTCGTCGCTCCTGCGACGTCCGTTCTTCTTCCGCTCCTCTCCAACAGCAAAATACCCCTCGGGGAGGTCGTCGGTGACCGTCTGGAGTAAGCGCATCTCGAGATCACTCCAAATCGCGCCAAATCACCTGAAATGCGACAAAAACAACAAATCGTGGAAAGCATCGCAATATCGTCGATATATCGTGAAAAACATGATTTGGGCGATCTAAATGGCATGCAAACATGCGGGAAAAAGGTGTAAAATAAGGAGTGATCAGATGCATAGTTGCGTTGGAATAAAAGGGAAGTATTTTGGTTGATCTTGCAAAGTTTGTAGGAAAACTCGTACTGAGATCGTGCCCACAGTCGATGGAATCGATTGGCTTACTGAGTATCCTATAGGCTTAATTAGGGACTTAGTGGATTCAATTGGGACACGTGACCATGTCCGGATCGTGTCTTGATGGGATCCATCGATGAACTATATTACTAATTGACAGCTACCGCCATTGCGTCAATAAGAGCCATCAAAATACATCGAAGCTCTAACCCACGAGAGTGGTGTGAGCCGAGATCATTCCGTCCACGAGAGTGGCATGAATATTATTGATTCTTAATACACATGTCGTGTGCACCTACGGGTTAATGCGATACGTTAGATTTATGGTGCTTAGAACCATGAATTCCACATCTTGGATGCGACAATCCCTATAAAATCATTGCAACGTAAGAGTCTTAACTCAGCATCAACGTCCGACGATCCTAGTGGTGAGTCCTAAAGCCTCGTCTTTATTAATTGTTCACATTCCTAAACAACCAATCTTTCAAAACCGACTGCTACCTATATTCTGAGATTTAAGGATAACCCAAGACAATAACATTCATACCTTCCCTGTGGGATCGATATCTTTTATACTATTACTTGACACTGTACGCTTGCGTAAAGTGCCTGGGATTTGCATTTGGGATACATTTAGCACTTGGTGTTCGTGCCATTGCTAGGTGAATTCTAGGTGTTAGTTCACGGGCGATCAGTCATCGGGGTGGGCAAGATGGGCTCGCTGGGAGATGATGGTGAAGAAGCCACAACAACAAATGGGGCCCTTCTGTAGGATATCAGCGAAGAGCAACCGATCACATAAGACCTGGGTGTGGTCTATAGAATATGCAGGAAGGTAGGTGCCATCCAGCCGCTCCTCAGTGGGGAGAGTGAGGGCCTACACGAGGACAAGCTAGATGGTAGACATGGTCCCGACCTTAGACATGCAAAGTATGGTGGTGGCAAGGTGGCGCTGGGCAAATCGGATGTAGGGATGGATAATGGATGATGACTTAGATCAGTTGGTGCTAAAAATGAGTAGGCCGGAGATCCTCTCCCAGAAGTGAGTGAAGTGAATAGCGGGGGAGAATCCTTGCCAGGATGATAGGCAGAAAGATCAACAGGGACATCGGGCCATCAGAATAGCTTACAGAGTCCTCTGTAAGTGAGCTCTAGCTCCTCATCCAGTAGCCTGAACGCTATCCCCTTATTGGTGTAATGCAAGGAGCTGAGGGCTCTAGGGTGAGGCGAGTGTAGGTCTTTGCTGTTAACCCTAAGAAGTGATACATGCCTAAGTTTCGATATAGCTACCTAACCCCTAGCAAGAGGCCTAGCTGCTCCAGGGCTTCTAAGTCGGCGAATTTGGTGGAAATGACTTGGCGCTTAGAGAGATCGGAAAATTTATGACGATGTGTGTCATCCATGAATTTGATACCATAAGTCTCTAGGGGCGCGCTCTCGAGCTGTGCGGGTGGGGTATAGGAGGAGGAGGTGGAGTGGTCTCTCGTGTGGTGGCTTGTGTCCTAGACGAGGAAGCAAGAGCCGTGCGCTTCCTCTTAGCAGGTGGGTGCGTAGGTGATGGGGGTGGTGAAGGTATGGGATCGCGTGTGGTGGTGCATGTACTAAGGAGTGTACTCTTCTTCTTTTTGGGTGGGGGTGGTGGAGGGGGTGGAGGGGGTGGTGGAGGTGGTGGAGGTGTGGGTGAAGGTGTGCGGATGCGTGCCCTACGAGTCATTGCTATCGTGCTCAAGCAAACTAATAGATACCACAATCAATATGATATATAAATGAAAATAACAAGAGAGGAACGAGTGTACCCAAGCAAGTGACGAGCAAAGTTGAAATCCACGAGCTCCTACGTGCAATTCCTCTAAGATGGTAGGTGATCTCCCGCCAAGCTTCTCGTGCCTTCGAAATTTGAATTTGGGGTTCAATTTTTTTGGATTTGCCGAGATTGGGGAAAATGGGCGAATTTTAGGGCTTGTGGATTGGGGGTTTGGGGCTTGGGGAGAGGGAGGTGGCGAGGAGGAGAGGGAGGAGAGGATGGGAGGTCGAAAGGGGAGGAGGGAGGCTGGTGGTCGGGGTTGAGCTCGATCGAGGGGGGGGGTGTGTAGTGACCCTGTGCTATGAGGAATAAACACTAGAGGGGGGTGAATAGTGTTTTATAGAATTATAAGGAATTTACGCCAAATAAAACCCTAATTAACCAACAAATGCAGAATGAAAGAAGTGAATAACAACACAAGGAATAATGCAAAGCAAACATGCAATGTACCCTGGTTCGGTGCCACCCAAGTCTCCCCGACTTGTTCCCGGTGCCCTAATCCAGCAACACCCGGATCCCCTCCGGATACTCTAGTAAAACCACTAGAGCTTTCCTTTAGCCCACTTGCGGAAATCCCACAAGTGAAATCGATCTACAATCGATGTCCGTGTATCCCACAACCCGGGAACACGCAAAAACCTTAATCCCACAACTTGGGACTAAGCACACTCTCACAAACCGAGAGCAAAACTGAAATCTTGACTCCCACAACTTGGGATCAAGCCAACCCTCTCAACAACCGAGAGTATACAACAATTTATATGTATAGAGAATGAAATATAAATCACTTACCACAAAATCCTATGCCTTGAGAAATACTTACCAATATAGGGCAAGAATGGATTTTGAGGAAGTAGATAGCACCAAACCCTAGCTCCACCAAGATGGACAGCAATAGATGGCTAGGGTGAAGTTGGTGGCTTTGATTCAAGCTCTTAGCTTGAGTAGCTCATAAAGAATGAGAATCTCTCTTGAGGAAATTAGTGCTCAAAGAGTGAGGGAGAGATTCTTGTGAGAAGAGAGAGCTTAGAAATGGAGTTGAATGGCTCTTCTCTTGGATGTGAAAATATCTCTAATTTCAGCCTTGGATCTCTGGTTTGAAGCAACTCAAACTTATATATGAAGAGACAAAATGGTCACAAAAATCGTGGCATTAAATGCCCAACGGATCTATTTCTGAAGTTGCTTAATCGGTCTAAGAAGGATCACTGACCGATTAGTTTTGGAACTAGTCGGTCGGTGAACCTTCTTGGACCGATTAGATGGTTGACAAATAAGATGGTGAAATCATGGGTAAGAACTAGTCGGTCTAAGAAGGATCACTGACCGATTAGTTTTGAAACTAGTCGGTCTAAGAAGGATCATCAACCGACTAGATTGACAACTAGTCGGTCGGTGAACCTTCTTGGACCGACTAGATTGACTTTTAATCGATTAACCATCCTTCTTGAACCAACTAACTGGTCAATAGCACAAAGGCTGAATTAACAAGTATGGCTAGTCGGTCTAAGAAGGATTTCCAACCGACTAGATCGTCATCTAGTCGGTTGGTTCTTCTACTTGAACCAACTAAGATGCATATGAAGCTGAGAAATGAAGCGATAAGCTTCGGAAAAGTTTTTAATGGCTTCTAAGGCAATCCTAGAGATAAGATATGATAGTTATGAATATTTCTAGGCAAGTACTACTCAAGGCTTAACATTCTACTAAACCGAAGCTAGAAGACACAAAAGTAAACACGACAAACTGTCTTCAAAGCTTCAACATGAAGATTCTGAATCACTCGACTTCAATAATACTCCTTGAGCTTCAACAAAGCTCCAGGCACAATGAGCACGCGTTCCGAGGAAGTATTGGGACGTCGCTTGAGATGTACAAAGTAATTTGGCGACGATCTCCATAATTCTTCATGGTCTTGAGTCTTTTAGTTGAATGACTTGAATATCTCCAACGTCATAGACTTTGAATCTTTTGTCTCATCCATTCCTTTCTTCTCTTTGGATTGAATCTCCATTCATTTGTTGATTCCATTGGCTTGAGGTTTGAGGTAGCCTTTGAGTTCTTCAAGCCGATGCTTCACCTTTGTTGATCTACCAAGTCCTCCACTTGAATCAACACGTGTAGTCACTTTTGATCTTCTTGAATCTAATTGGTGACTTTTTAGCTAACTGCAAACACATGATTTAATCATAATGATTTGTGTTTGATCATCATCAAAATCAAGGTGGAGAGTCCAATACTCAACAGGGTGGAGGGGGTTCGCTCGAGTAGAGTATTGGGGGTGCTCGCTCGAATTCCTGGGAAAGAGTTAGAGCGAGCGCCTCGATCCTCTTATAGGTGCACCTGGGCGGTTGGGCGCTCGGTCGAGCGCCCGACTGCTCTGGAGAGCGTGACTTAAGTGCGGCCCCATCCGTGTTAGATTCATGTTGCTCTTTGGGTCTGTCACTCGGTCGAGCGAGTTGGGTTGCTCGACCGAGCAGTTTGAAATTTTTGATCGACAACGGCTTCTTCTGTTGGAGCCATGCTCGGTCGAGCGGGGTAACCGCTCGACACAACGACCTGCTACAGGAAGCCAGCCCTTTTTCTTGTCGTATTTCTCGTCGATCGTTGAATCTAGCTCCACGTCCATGCTTTCCCTTTCTTGCATGACATCGTGACCTTCGAGTTCCTGTCAAAATCGGGATGCATCAGATATATTTGGATTTAGAATTTTTATACTAAGAATCATGAAAAATTTACTAGAATCAAAATAACGGGGAAATAGGTCGGGTTGCTATTGGTAACAACGATCTATGAACTTCATGTTTGATGATAACAAACGTCTGTGAATGTTTTTAACGTGTGTGTTAAGTGTTTCAAGGATGGATAGCTTGTGACTAATTCACTAAGAGACTTGGTCAATGGGATGATGAATGAGTTGTTCATGTGCAAAGGAGAAAGCGTCAAAGGGGGTACCAAGTCATGTTTAAGCTTGAATGCACTACAAATCATCCTAGCTATAGGAATCCTCTTTGTAAATCTATCCCAAGCCATTAGATTTTCCCCTAGCCATCTTGACCACTGGATTTCTTTTGCCCTCTCAAATATATCCTTCCCTCTGAAACTCCCAAGGTCAGCAGTATTATTTTTTCGCTCTCTCCTAAAACCCTTGATGCTGCATCCTCCTCAAATATAAGAAAATACCCAATCAAATTCCAAGAACCTGCCCTCAAATTCCAAGCGTCGCAAAAAAATAAACAAAAGGCCGGCCCAATAACCTAAGTTGCAAGCCGCAACTTTTAGAGAGGCAGCCGAAAAAAATTAGCGCTTCCCTCTTAAAAACCTCAAAGCACAGTTTTCAATTTACTTCCTCTTTTATAAATCTCAGAGAGCACATGCTGTTGTCTCAAGGGGGAAAAAGAAAACACAGCCCGAAATTTTTTTGGTTCTCCAAGAGAGCACATCATAATTTGTTTCTTCTCCTTAGAAAATCCAAATTCCCTGAGGCAGCCATTAATAATCTCCCATCAAAAATCTCAAAGAAGAGGAACCGCATTCTTCTTCACCTAGGAGCCAAGAGTCGATTTTTTTTCTTCTCAATAAAATCTCCAATAGCTGATGGCCTTTTGTTTTAAGTTTCCTTCACAAATCCCTTTGCAAATCTCCAATAGGAAGAGCCGCATATTTTAGCCTCAGATCCCTTAAGAGCCGAAAAGAATCCTCATCGAAAAATACCCAAGGCTGAGTTGTTTTCTCTTCTCCATTATTCTCTAAGGGCGCACGCACTGTTATTTTGGAAATCAAAAGGGCAGCAGCATCTTCCAATAAAATAACTCCTCCAAGAGCCGTAAAAATCCCAAGAGCCAATCACTACCGTTTTTTGTGTGTGCTTGCTAAGAAACCCTAGGGCCGAATTTTTGGGGTGCCTTGATTTTGCACAGAGCCGCATTTTTTTAATCAAAGGGGCCAATCAAATATTTTCTCTCCAGCCGCAAGATCACGAAGCAAGCCGCAACCTTTCAAGGTCGCAAGCCTCTCTACCAATTGCAGTGACTTTGAAGCTCTATACTAGAGAGGGATCAATTTACTAAGGAGATTTCAGAATAGACATGTCAGACTGATCTGACCATGCGCTGAACGACAGAGACATCGACACCGTCACATCTGAGCAATTCTAAACTCATAATTTATTATATTTTGTGATTGTGGTGTTGTGATGTTTGTAAAACTATATTATTTTGTTTGGGGACTTGGCTAGTTGGGACTAGCCAAGAGAGAGCTTTACTAGGATTGTTATTGTTTGGGCACTTTGGTGAGTGCAGGTACTAAGAGCCAGGTGAGTGTAGAGTTGGTGCTCTAGTTACAGGTTGTACCAGTTAACTTTAATAATCTAGTATTGTGTTTGGGGCTGGACGGAGGTCATGGGTGCGACCGAACCAGGGTATATCGCCCGTGCATGCTATGACTACTTTATTATACTCAGCGTCTGATTGATTGTGCTATAACTGCCTGTTATTTCTCATGGGTTGCACGAGAATTTTTATAAGCCTATTCACCCCCCTCTAGGCTTAGATCCAGATCCAACACGTGGTATCAGAGCCAGTTTAGAGGATCTAGCCTAGTTGACCATGTCTATTAATATGTCTGATTCTGCTTTTGCTGAGGGTCAGTCTATTTCTTGTCCCCCTAAGTTTAACGGTGTTGATTTTGCTTATTGGAAAACTAGGATGAGGATTTATTTAGCTGCTATTGATTATGATGTATGGAGCTTTGTAAAAAAAGGCTATAAACCTCCCACCATTATTGTTGCTAATAATGAAATGTTAAAACCAGAAGACAAGTGGGATGACTTTGATAAGAAGCGCTTTTCATTGAATAATAAATATTTGAATGCATTGATTTGTTCTTTAGATAAAGCTGAGTTTAACCGTATATCTCAATGTCAAACTCGCAAGAAATTTGGCATACTCTGGAGGTGACTCACGAAGGTACATCGCAGGTTAAGGAGTCCAGACTTGCGCTGCTCAGCACTGAATATGAAAGCTTTCGCATGCTTCCATCAGAGTCAATTAAGGAGATGTTTGCGAGGTTCACAGACATCGTCTACAAATCTACTTCGCTTGAAAAGCTGTACTCAAGCCTAGAACAAATCAGAAAGATCTTGAGAGCGCTGCCTAGCTCCTTCTGCCCCAAAATTACAGCTATTCAGGAAGCTAAGGATTTATCGCAGATGAAAGTGGAAGACTGGATAGGGAATCTTATGTCTCATGAATTGGAGCTATAGGTAGGCCACCACCACCTTATCGTGTCGCAGGTTTTTACCGGCATCCTCGCTCCATAGAAGGGGGTCAGGAAAGATCTCCTCAGCTGTGAACTCCTCCATGAGCTCATCTTCTATCAATTCCAGGTATCCGACATCCGCTGCAAACTCTCTCTCCCTCATCGGCTTGGGTAGCCGGAATTTCATCTCAATGTTTCCCACATTGAGGGAGATAGTGCCTTCTCGCACATCGATCAACACCCCAGCTGTCGCCATAAATGGGCGACTAAGAATGAGCTAGGATCTGCCGTCTTCCGACATATCCATGATGACGATATCCTCAATTCTATGCTCCATACGGGCCATCTGTTGAGTGAGGGAATCGAGACGGCCATCAAAGTTAGTCGCCTCACTGACTTCATACCTGCCTTCTCCTGAGGCCTTGGCAATAGTTGAGGCAGACCCATCGTCTCCCCAATGCTGGTTGTTCGCTGCCATATCCTCAAGAATCTTCATGGCCTCAGCCGGCTCCTTTCCTGTGTTAGCTCCATTTGCCGTGGCATCGACAATCATCCTGATGTCCAAACATATACCGTTGTAGAAGGACATGACCAAGTCCCATGTAGGGATGCGATGGTTCGGGCACTGATGTTGGAGGTCCTTAAAGCGCTCTCATGCTTCATACAATGTCTCTTGCCCTCCTTGTTTAAAGTTCATGATCTGGTTCCGGAGACGAATCATCTTTGAAGGATGGAAGTACTTGGTGATGAAGGCCTCTGCCAGCTGTTCCCATGTTGTAAATGTGTTGGGCCCTTGGGACTTCAGCCAATAATGGGCCTTATCCTTCAATGTAAAGGGGAAGATCTGCTGTAATACCCCGTATCCCAATATACGTATATATGTAGGTATTTTTGGGCGTAGATAAGTGCGTATGATTTTTGGGGAGTATGCCCGTATTTTTCTTTAATTATTTTGGTGTAGGAATTTATTTTAAAATATTTTAAACTCATTACTTGAATTTAGTATATGAGAGTATTTGGAGAAATACATGTATTTGGAGTGTATGAAGTATTTCTTCATGTATTTTTAATTTCTTAAAATACAAAATACACATTTTTCTTACCATGACAACACATCCTATTATGTGTCATATTGTTAGTTAATTAGAGAACACAAGGCAAAAATCTTGACTAAATGGATGGTGGAGAGGATTTTAGGGATTCCTAAAAACTAGGCATGGAAAACAAAATACAAAAAAATTCAAGAAAACCCTCATTTTTCTCTCCCTCACCCCCCAAAATTCTGGTCAAAATTCCTCCTCCCCTTTCTCCCCTCTTGCACCACCCCTTCCTCCTCCATCACCACCAATTACTCCGCCCCTTCCACCACCAATGACCCCTCATCATTCCAACATCTAAAATTAGTCCAAATTAGCCCCCAAAACCCTACTTTTTGGAGATCAATTGGAGCTTGGAGAAGGAGGATATGTGGCTCTCCATCAAGGACTAAGAAGGGCCAAAGAAATATTTTGGAGGACTTTTGCAAGGTAGAAATTCCTTTCACCTAGGTAGAATTTAGTTTTAGGACAAGGAGAATTGAATTAACTTTCATGAAACACCTTTGTTCTTCATGCTGAAATTTGATCTAGAAAAACTGAAACTTTGACTAAGTGCTGGGGTTAATTGGCTAATGGGAATGCTTTGGAAATTTTATATGTTGGGTATCTCATTGTTATGAACAAGTTTCATTTAGATCATGTTTCCAAATTCTAGCCGTATGATTTTATAAAAATTTGGATATGCAAACTGGTGTTTCAATCAAAACTGTTCTGAAATTCCAGTATTTTTATTCTCTATTAAACTGAGAATATCTCCCAACGTAGATGAAAGAAAAATATGAAAACAATATATGTTACTCATAATGTAGTCCTTAATAACTTTCACGTTTACAAGTTTTGCAAATTCGGACTGAAGGCTAGGGTAAAAACTCAGTTTCTAAAACTGGTCTGTATTTAGACAGTTTTGACACCTTTCAGTAAAACGAGTAGAACTCCATGCACACTTTATAAATTATTATGATCTTGATGGCGTTGGAAATCTGACTTCAAGATATTCCACCCATAATTTTTTTAGATTTTAATTCTGTCTGTAACTTGTAGAAAAATGGACTTGAACTGAACTAAGTTTCTTGTTCAGAATGCTGAAATTATATCTGTTAGGAGAAAATCCACCATAAATCACATATGTCAACTGAGCTTATGAAAATTGGTCAGTGAAAGGAAAACACCCATATCTACAATTTTCGTGCAGGGACCAGACACCAATTCGGACTGTAGATAGGCTAAAAGTGATATTCTTTCTGCTGTAACGGTTTTGACAGATTCATATGCTAATTTTGCTTAGTACTTATCATGGTGTAGTTTTGTTTGAAGTTAAGTTTGTTTGTGCTAATCATGATCTCAATGACATGCTCTGGATACATGTAGTTATGCAGATGGTTTATGAAATATTCGTTATGTCAATAATATTTAAGTTCAATTTGTTTATGCTTTCACATTAGTATGTTCATAACGATGAGTTTGTGATGATATTCCATGCAATTCGTTAATTGAGATTATGATGATGATGATGATGATGATGATGATGATATTGTTAAAAGTTGGTTAAAGCGGTATTCAAGTCCGCTAGATGATTCGTTGACAAACGAAGTAATATCTTGAAAACTGAAAGTGAGAATGAGGAATGTATCAGTCCTCCTAAAGGAGGGTGACACGGGTTTGGGGGAAAACGGGTAAACTTTAGGAGTTAAGGAGCAGACATATGATATGAATTCTCACCCGCTGTATCACTCCCAGAAGGGTGAGTTGAAAGGGTTGGAGAGGCCACTGGTGTACTCGTGATGCATCATGACGGTAATTGATAGTTTGCTCCGTTTGTCAGACAGAAAAACCGAGTTTGTCTCACTCCCATACCTTGTTCCGTTCGGGTACGGAGAGTTACGAGAGGCCCCTCCAGTGCTCGTGTCGCTGGTTGTGGTACCACTTTTTCACCCACCTTGGGTGAAGTCCGCCTCCTTAGCGTTCTACGGTTTACACGGGTTCCAAATATGTGAATCAACAACTTATAATAGTTGTCTTTAATTTATAAATGTTGTTATCTCATGTCTCCTTATTTTTGTTTACTTTAATGCTATTGTCCCATGGTAACATGTTCTTACGCTTCCTTTCAATAGCTGCATTTCATAATATGGTTTCATATGCATGTTTTTGCATGTTCTCATAACTAGGTTTGCATGTTGGAATGTGATTACTTTTACGCACCATGAACCGTACTTGTTAGACTACCCTCCCTAGATAGACAGACTAGTTCTAAAACTGGGTTCTGCTAGAGTGTTAGGAGTTTCTACTGGGTCACGCGTTGACGTGTCCCCGTTGACTTTCAGGTCATGTGAGTTGGAGGTTGGAGATAGCGGCTGGAGCTTCGGAGTTGGTTATCAGTTGTAGTATTGGGTGGTGAGGGGTATGATGAGAGACTTGTACTTTTTGGTGTTTCTTTTCGGGTGGACCTTTGTACTTAGAGTTGTGAATATGAAGATGTTGGTGTATGTATAAGATGTATCCATGTATCAATAAAATGGAATATTGTACTTTAGTTATTTTCTCAGTGTTTTTATCTGTGACGGAGTTTTACTTGTACTTCCCAGCACGTGCGTAGTACCTGCAGTGTTCTTCCTACTCTCTTCTTTTCTTTCTTTCTACGTAACACTCGCCTCTTCGGGAATACCTGATACGGATTCGTACTTATCCGGTATCCCGGGGACCGGGTCGTTGCAGGTGGTGGCCCATGCAGGTCTCCGCACTGCGGCGTGCGTAAGGATAGTACAGGTAATGCTCCATAGGGGTAGATGTATCCTAAGGTGGGTAGGTGATCAGCCTTAGGGTAAAACCCTGGTATTAGGAACCCAATGTAAAGAGCTCCCTGAGTTTAAGCATGAGTAGTTGTTTGTATATATACATATATGTACGGGTATGTATGTGTTTGCATGGATATAAAAGTATTGTAATGTCTTCGCGTGTAATTCTATAGATATGTGTCTATAGCTATATCTGTAAATAAGATACACTATAGATACGTGTATAACTACTTATGTGTATTCTTGTAATTCATAGTAGTAATGTTGTTTGTATGGATTGAGGTGAATGTAGTATTTGATGAGTGAAATTATGTGTAAGACATATTATCTGTGCAATAGAGTGTTATGTATTATCTATATGGTAATCTATACTTCGATTATATTTGGAGGTGTATATGTATGACTATATGGATGTATATAGAGCTGTATGTATAGATACTAAAGTATGATGAATTTATGTGAGGTTAGAAGATATATTTGTATATGGGTGTCTAATGGAAAAGTGTATAGATATGCGGAGTATCTGTGTGAATATGTAATGGCGTGTAAATAAATTTATGGTATATGTGTTAGTATATGCATGTTTGTTGGTAAGTCTAACTGGAAGTATATTTGAATGTATAGAGTGTATGATGGTATACATGGAATGATTATATGTATATGCTACTACCTTAGCTACTGGTGTGTCTATATGTTGGTATGTGAAATTATAAGTACATGTGTTCGTAAGTGGTTGCACTTTAAGAGGTAGGTGCAATAGAGTGATTGTATTGGTTGAGATGTATGTCGTAAGTGTGTGTGTATATATATAAAGTGTAGTGTATACACCCATGTATGTGTGGATCCAGGGATCCATGTGTCCCACTCATGTATGAGCTGGCATACTCTCGAAATGTGAGTATATTATGGTTGTCTATTATCTTGTATATGCATACGTGGTGATATACGTGATATGTATATAGTTATATATATGGTTGTAAGCTGGCACGCTTACGCCTGTATATAGATGAATATAATTTTGTATGGTTATCTATGTGTATTGATATTGATATGCTAAATCTTGTGCAATGATACATCTGTGAATGTTGAATGGGTACTAGGAGACGTACATGATTGTATGTTTGAGTATAGAGGTGCATACGTATATATGTTAACATATGGTAACCTATAAGAAGTGTGTATCATGGACATATATAGTTGATTGTGCTCTAGGCGATGTATAGATATGGTATACTGTATGTATTGGTAATATATGGTGTATATGTACATGATGATTGTGTAAATCCATGTGCGGATGGGCATGCCCTAGGTGTTCTAGAGTTGTGTGTTTGATACATATATGAAATATGTATATGGTTGCCTGTCTGACTGTAAGCGGATACGCTTACACCGATGTTGGATAGATATATCATTATGTGAATATCTGTGTGTATTGGTATTGTTATATGGGAATCTATGTGATGACGTGTGTGTATGCATACTAGGAATGTGGTGGTGTAAATTGATATAATGAGATATGTATATATGAGTATAGATACTATTAGAGGCGTATCATAAGTAGTGTGTGAAATATATTGGCTTACTAAATGGTGTGTATAGATATGCATAAGTAGGTATACCAAGTTATACAATATTGGTGTGTACTTATATATTATGTGATGATATGTGAGTGTAACAAGTGAATGAGAATTATATATGGACATGTCTTGTTTGTACAAGTGTGTGTGTATATAGATACATATACTGTATTGATAAGATTCTTATGCTATTATTTATACATAGTGTTGTGTGTATATATATACTGCATTGAATATATGTTATGCGGACGGCTTGTATGTAAGTATATTTGTACCGTGAATAGGTGGATAAATTAGACTTATGTGAGTAAATATTGGATATGATTACATATGGATGTATACTTGAATTATACTCTGATGTATCTAGGTATACCCATAGGTATGTGTATGTGTAAGTATGCTAGCTTTATGAATTATGAGTAGGGTGTGTTTAAATATCAAGTGAACATGCATGTATGTAGATATACAAATACAAGGAGTGTGTGATTACGTATAAAGGTGTATGTATTTAGATATATCTATATGTATCCATGATAAAGCATGTCTTTGGACATGTATTTGTGTGTATCTATATGTGAGTATATATATAGTGGGTATAATAAGGGTATAAATATTGGTGTGTATATTAATGCATTGTGTGTATGGATCGCTCCGGGATGTAACCCCAAAGAACGGTTGTAGTTTTACCGCAAGCGCACGGTATAGCGGCGAGCGGGTTATCGAACACAGGGAGGACGAATGACCGTGCTTGTTCCAATCAACCTGGCTATTTAAGAAGAGAGAAATTTGCCTTTGGCGATCCTGTCACAATCGTCAGACAAAGTACGGAAATATCAAATCAAATAAAGAACGTCTAGGGAATGGGGAATTCCCGCTACTCACCGTATTTCGTAAATGTGGTTCGTCGGTATCAAAATTGCTAGAATAAGATTTTGGATGAACTAGTCGCAACTGAATGTAGAACCAAGCTCACGCTCTCGCGCTGTTGCCGGTCTATAGCTATCCTAGGTTCGGGTCCAATCTCTTGCAAACCCTAGCCTAGGGAATCTAGCATTAGGATCAACATCATCGTTCAATCGCGCACCGAGCCCAATCTCTTGCAAACTCGGCCCACGACCTAGGTTGGGATAGTTCCTACCCGTCCAATCTCTTGCAAACGGGTATCGGCACGGAATTGCAACCGGAAACCCTAGTATCGGTCCAATCTCTTGCAAACCGATACTACAGAAATTCGATTCCAACCCAATTCGGATTTCTAGGGTTTCCTATCGAATTGGGATCCAATCTCTTGCAAATCCCAATCGATATGAACTCCTAGCCATCCGTAGTAAATCGATCCCAAACTAATCCCTAACAACGATTCTAGCAAAATTTCTACCAATTCATCACAAATATGAAATTGGGCTTGTAGGGTTCATCCCCACGCCCCAAGACGTGGAGACTACTCACAATTCATAGCACAAACAGAAGAATAATCAATGAAATAAGCAATAGAATTCATCACAATATTGAGATAAGAAATAAAAATAGAATTTTTAGAGAAGAGAGAGGCAAACCAATGGAGTTCTTCAATTAATCCAACAAAAATCAACTTTTTCCCCCTCTCCAATCACAAGAATAAAGCTAAAAAGTAAACCTAAAAAGCTGCAAAAATCTAAGAGAAAAGCTCTTTTAAAACTAGGGTAAAAAAAGGGTTAAATACCCCCCAATATCGTCCAAAAACTGTGACCAAAATACCCCTGCGCAGCCTGAAATCCGCAATTTTCGCTACAGGCAGCGCGTCGCACTCGGCCGAGTGACAAAAGTCGCTCGGCCGAGTGAGAAACCCTGTAATTTTCCAGTAAGTCTTGATCTTCAGGGGTCTTCACTTCGGGGGCGGTTCGGCTGAGTGCGTTGTCGTCACTTGGCCGATGGCTTCTTGGTACCCGGGCGGTCAGGATTATCCACTCGGCCGAGTGGGTCTTCTGAAGCTCAGGCAGCCGAAAAACAGTAAGTTGGCGATTTTTGAATGGCTTCGTCTGGGCGCCACTCGGGCGGACGGGATCTCGTCACTCGGCCGATGTGGTCTTCGTCGCTCGGCCGAGTGCACATATAAATCGTGTCTGATCTGGTCGGCCGAGCGGTGTCTCGCTGGTCGGCCGAGTGACTCCTTCACTCGGCCGAGTGGGACACTAAAAATGCCCAAACAGCTTGTTTTGGCCTCCTCGTCGCTCCTGCGATGTCCGTTCTTCTTCCGCTCCTCTCCAACAGCAAAATACCCCTTGGGGAGGTCGTCGGTGACCCTCTGGAGTAGGCGTATCTCGAGATCACTCCAAATCGCGCCAAATCACCTGAAATGCGACAAAAACAACAAATCGTGAAAAGCATTGCAATATCGTCGATATATCGTGAAAAACATGATTTGGGCGATCAAAATGGCATGCAAACATGCGGAAAAAAAGTGTAAAATAAGGAGTGATCAAAATCCCCCAAGCTTACCTCTTACTCGTCCTCGAGGAAGATAAGTAAAAGGCGAACCCGGTGGATTCGGAAAACGAAAACGGCGAAAAAATGAAAAATGAAAAACGGAGAAGAATGAAAAACGAAATAAAAATAAAAAAAAGAAAGAAAGAAGCGAAGAGGTAAGCTGCTAGATCATTTTCTCAGGACGTGGGTTCCGCTTACTCATATAGCATGCACTGAATGAAAAATACATGTCAAAGAGTTTTATTTTGATATCATAGTATAGTAATGCAAATAGAAATAGAAAACCCACGAACAACGATATAATCATGAAAAACGGAATAATTTTAGAATTAACATCGTCTGAATCATTTAAAGCGGTATACAAATCACAGATCACACACTTTTCAATTGAATGCTTTCTATAAGGAGTATAGGAGTATCACACAATAGAATAGAGAGAATAGAAAAGTGTGGATTTCATGATATGAATGCTAGGCTTGGATTTCTGGATGTCGTAAAGCTAAAAATAATCTCACCGAGTATAGAATATTACTTAGCCTAGGTTGTCGTGCAACGTCAAGTAGTCACTCTCTCACACATCAATGGATTCTCTCCCCCAAGCTTATCTATAAGCATGGTGGCATAAAAAATATTCACATCCCCATTTTTGTAAAGCTCCAAAAGCAATGAAAATGAACACGAAAAGAGAGAAGAAAGAAAGAAGGTGAGACGTGATCTTTTATTGAGGAATTTTCCTCTCTTTTTTTTTCTCTCTTTTTTTCTTTTGTTGTTTTTTTGTTTTTTTTTGTTTTTTTTGATATAGCAATGATCTCAACTCAAAGAGAGGTAATGATATACAAGAATATTTTCTCCCTTTTTTTTGTTAGGGAAATTTGGAGCTAGGAAGTAATAGCGGGGGAAATGCCATATAATAGAATCGCTAAGGGGAGATTCACCAATGATTTTAATAGTAGAGAAATGATGTTCAAGATTTGTGGAGAAAGAAATAAATATATCTCTCGGTTCACTCTATAAGACATGCACGACAACTTCAGCAGGGTAATCTAATCTACTCAGTTTCGATCACAAAAAAGCTAACTAATCCAGATTTATCATAACTAACATCATTCAATCATCCTGAAGTGAAATGTACAATTCATGCATATAGAAGTGATATAGGAAAAGAAAACAGTACTCCAGATATAGGCATTCAATGCGTGAATCTTGGTGTGTTTTCTGTGATAGCATACATATAAATATTCAGACTCAGCTAATAATAAAATTTCATCCATTTTCATGTGGAAAAACTATGGGTTACTATCTCTAGATGCAAGGCAAGTCATAGCATATGATATCAGAAATAAAGTCTAAGACATGACAAATAAAGCATGCAAATAGAGTAAGCTAACTCCACGTCATCATCATCACAGAAAAGTCATCTCTAGCATGAGATGAAAAAGAAAGAAATAAAGGAAATAAAGATAAAGGGAAAATAGAACTATTTACAATGCGGCACACAGAAAAATAAGAAAAACGTGATGCATGGTAAAATAAAAAGAAAAATGATGAAAATAAGTGCAAAAAGCGGAAAATGGTGTGAAAAACTAAAAATAAAGGTGGCAAATCGAAAAAAGAACGTGAGAACTCACTCCCCCAAGCTAAATGGCACAGTGTCCTCAATGTGCAAAGTGTGGCACACCGAGAGATAAGTAATGTGAGGGGCAAGTGAGGATGCATGCATGATGAAAAAGAAGAAAATAATGAAACGGAAAATATGATGCGGACATGATGCATGCAGAAATAGGAGTGATGCAGATATATAGGTGTGGCACCAAAAACTCTCCCTCTCTCCCAAAAAAGATATATAAAGATACGATCAGAATGAGAATCCCAAAATAAATGAGGGGAGGGGGGGTGGACAAAAATGCAACAGGACCCAGCAGAAACGGGCAGCACAACGGCAAAAATAAACGATGGCATCAAGGGTGCCTAAGAAGGTGGTGCTGCGCCGTCTCCGTCCTGAGGCGGAAGTGGTGGTGGTGGCTGGACAGGCTGCTGAGCGGGTGTGGGTGTGGAAGTGGTAGCAGGCTGAGTGTGTGTGGAAGTGGGGGTGGGAACCTGCTGGGTGGGCGGGGGTACGCGTGGGAGACGCTCCAGGACCTGGGTAAGACAGTAGTGAATGTGCGGGAGCAGGTCAAAGAGGCCAGCCATCGCAGTGACGGTGGCGGACAAGGTCCTAAGATCGCCTCTGAGGCCACTCACTGCCCCCTCGAGAGCACGAATGCTCTGAAGTACAGTGTCAGGGGGAGGTGGTGCAGAGGGACGCACCGGTCGGGGCTGTGCAGGTCGGGGCTGGCGTACTCTGGTGGCGTAGGTGACGGGCTCAGCAGGTAGGGGAACGAAAGGTGCTGCGCTCGCAAATGTGGGCCCGGCCTCAGTGCGAGGCGGGGCAGGACGGTGAGAAGTGGAGGCAGCAGCAGCGAAAGAAGAATACAAAAGTGGCAGCGAGGCGGCCGGAGAGGTCGGTGGCACAGAAGTGTGGACAGACGCCATGACACTCTCGGAAAATACAGCAGCAGTGGAGACAGAGGGCTCTCCGCACTCAACTACGGTCGGCGGGCGCTCGGGTGGGGCAGAGGAAACGGGCTCGGCAGACAGAGGGCCAGTGGTGGTGGTGACAGGCGTGGAAGCAGCGGAAGTGGGCTCAGCTAAGGTACTCCCGACACCGACAGAGGTGTGGACAGAGGTGTCAGGAGCATCAGAAACATCGGGGATAGGCTGAGGGGCCACGGGGTCAACAGGGGCGGCAGGCACGGCAGGTGCAACAGGGTCAGCAGGGGCAGCGTGGGCCTGCTCGGCCTCCTCAGCCTCGAGCACGTAAGCAGCTGGGATGGGAACATCCATCGCAGGGAGCCAGTCCACGTGGGCTGGTGCAATCTGAGTCCGAGCTGGGCTCAGAAGAATCATGTAATCGGCACCGTAAGGGCCGTGCAACCAGACCCAGTGTCGCTCACCGTGCGGACGAAGCATCTTCATCCGGGCCATAACATCAATCGACAGAGAAGTGGGGCCCGGTGCTCGTCGCAGGTCGTCAGGGAAGTCCTCGCCGGTCATAAGGGCAAGCAAGGTGATCAGGCCGCTGCAGCATATCGGTGAGCGAGCGCCCACCGATACAATGATGCGGTCCAAAAACCAAGCCGCACCATCAATCACGACGGCGGGGACAAGCTCATCGCCATCCCTAGATAGAGCTCTAGGCCGTGTCATCGCGTAGAGCATGTAGAGCTCTGGCATGGACATCGTGCCCGGCTCATATCTGGCCAAAAAGGTCGTCGCCATAAGGCGCTGAGCTATACGGAGGCAGGGATGGACAATGGCCGAGGCCTTGGCCCTACTAGGGTCAAAGGCAGCGTGGAGACCCGTAATCCGGGCCCAAAAGGCACCGACGTCGAAGGAAGGTGGGGGGATATGGGTGGGGGCGTAACCTCGATCGGCTCCGGGGACATCGGGCCACGAGAAAAATGCTCTCATCATATCGAGAGTGACCTGGCACTCCCGGTCCATGAACCGAAACGAGCATCCCTCGTCGGTCCGGGCGATCGAACTAAGTACCTCAAGTGTCGGGCGGATAAACGTGTCCGCCGACACCTGAAAGAAATCTCGCCAGCCCACGTTGTCGTACAACGTGAGCATCCCCTCTAGTACCCCCAGGCGTCCTAGGTCGGCAAGGTGTGCAAACCTGGAGGGTACGATCGAGCGCTGGGAGATACGCTCGAAAGCGACACGGTGTGCGTCGTCTCAGAACGTGATCCCGAGCGGCCCGATAAGTGGAGCCGGAGGTGGTGGCTGTGGAGCCGCGGGGAGTGGCTGTGCGGGCTGTGCGGGCGCTGCAGGCTGTGCGGGGGTGTGCGGGGCCTGCAGGCGGTGCTGGGTGTACGGGGTGTGTGGGAGAAGGCGGAGGAGAGTCCTCCAGCTCGTGGGAGGGGCCGGCATCATCCGACCGCTTCCGCTTGGCGGAAGCTCTCTTCGACCGCGGCCGTGTCCGGGGCGGCATATCGGCCCCGAGCGCACGCCGAAAAAACGTAAAAAGTGCGGCGTGCGTAAAATAAAGGAAAGATTGTACCACAACACGTCGCGAGTGCAAGCAATGGAAGCGTGCGAAGACAACGCCTCCGCGAAGTCCAAATCAGTCCCGAGAAGCTCCCCTGGACTCCCCTAAGCTCCCAAAAACAACCTGCGCATGAAATGGAGATATCAGCGGGTAATATTCAAAACGTATGGAGCATTAGGGGTATAATAGATAGATATAGAAATTAATTTGGGTTTGGGGTTTGTTTAGCGCATGGATCCTTGAAAAATACACAAAAAGAGGAGAAAAAGGTGAAATAGGCGATACCGGAGGTGGCCGGAGTGGTGGCCGCCGGCGGCGACTCGGGCGAGGCGCGGCGGAGCTCGGCCGGCGGTGGCTGGCCGAGCGGCGGCGCGAGGTGGGTGGTCGGGCGAGTGGGGGCGCGAGCGAGGTCGAGCGGGCGAGGGGAATACGAAGGGTCGGGCGTTCGTGTCGTTTCGAAAAATGCGCCCCCCCGACCCTTTATATAACAAGAGTTACGACTCGGCCGAGTGACAATGTCGCTCGGCCGAGTGAACTCAGCAAAAGGTGTTGGGAAATTTTCCCCCGCTAATGACTTGGCCGAGTGGCCGTGTCAACCTCGGCCGAGTGGAGTAAGTCCATTCGGCTGAGTGGCTCAAGCTACTCGGCAAGACTCGCCCTAGGAGTGTATCAGTTCTGCTCGGCCGAGTGAAGTTATATACTCGGCCGAGTGAAGTTATACTGAAATCAGGAAAATAAACAGAGTGTTGGGTACAGCAGACTTCCGTCGTTCGTGAGCGGCTCGGCCGGACGAACTTGCGTACTCGGCCGAGTGACTAGTATACTCGGCCGAGTGAGCCTTGTGTTCTGCTGTTTGTCTTCGTTTGGGCTCTAAACTCTGTCTTTCTTCCTCCAGTTGATTTCATCTTCCTCCTAAGCGTCGAGCGCCTTCCTGGGGTGCTCCTCGTCATCTCGTTCATCCTCCTCATGATGGATTTACCTATCTCCTCTCCTGTCAAGAAAAATAGGACCCGTTATCACAAAATTTTTGGGCGAACGACTCAAAACACTAAAAATTTCTAAAACAAAAATAAAGAAAAAGTAAAAATAAAGCAATAACCATCGGGTTGCCTCCCGACAAGTGCTCGTTTAAGGTCGTGAGCTCGACCCCCTATGATTTTCAATTAATGCGGGATGTTTGGTGCATATGAGATGCACCCATCAAACTTTCCGGGGAGAACGCTTGGATTCAGAAGTTGCGACGGCGTGTTCTCCCACGGTGGTCTCCCGTCTCGAATAGTATTGGGGGGAGGCTCCCCCAAGCTAGCGTTTTCTCCGGTCAACGGCTTCACCGGTGACGCCGATTTCCGTATCGGCGGAGCTTTCTTTGGAGACTTCAATTTCGAGAGCTTGCAGAGCTCTCGAATCCTTGCGACATCAGCGTCGCCTTCGTCACTTTCAGCGGAGAGGTCGGGGGAATTATCTATCTTCTCATCATGGCCTAAATCCGGGCCTTCCTCGAAATCCTCATCGAAAAGAGCGCTGATTGAGTGGGGGATCGCTTCTTCAATTACCTCATCAAGGAGGTCCATGTAGTCAAGCTCCTCGTGGTAAGGCATGTGTTTCATGGCCTTAGGAATGTGAAGCTCCACCTCGATGTTGCCGACGTTCAAAGTTAGTGTACCTTCTCGCACGTCGACAATCACACCGGCGGTGGCGAGGAACGGGCGTCCAAGTATCAATGACGTATCTCCCTCCTCCTTAACGTCCATGATCACGAAGTCACATGGCAAGCATATTCCCCCCGGGACTTGTAGCGGGATGTCTTCGGCGATCCCTACCGGCCTTGTTATTCGCCCGTCGGCCAATTGTATCCGCATGTCGGTAGGTTTCAACTTCGTCCCGGTGTTTAGCCTTAAGAACATGGAGAGAGGCATGAGGCTCACACTAGCCCCTAAATCTACCAATGCCTTTTGAAGAGGGACGCCGCCCAAGGTGCAAGGAATCTGAAAACTCCCTGGGTCTTTAAATTTGGCCGGCTCCTTCTCTCTCTTGGTGAACCAAGAGCCCTCCTCGGCTAGCATGATCTTCTCCTTCCTCTTTCTCCCCGAAATCAAGTCCTTTAAGAATTTAGCATATGTGGGGATCTCCACGATGGCGTCGAGGAAGGGAATGTTGAGGCTAACTCCTCTTAAATACTCGAGAAACTTTGCTAGCCTTTTCTCCATTTTCGCTCTAGCAAGCCTTTGGGGGAATGGGACCGGTGGCATGAAGCGCCTTTCCTCAATCAATTGCTCCGCTCTAGATTTCTCCTTTTCTTGTGGCTCCTTCTCCTTTTCAACTTCAACTACCGGCTCAATTGGCTCCAAACTTTCCTCCACTGGCTCCTCGGTAGGAATCATGGCGGGGGTGGTATCCTTACCGCCTCTAGTAGTAACGGCAACTACGACATTGATGTGGCCGGTGTTTCTCCGTGGGTTTTGCTCCGGTTGCGCCGGTAAATGTTGAGTGTTCCGATTGAGCAACGCCAATTGTTCCGATATTTGAGCCACAACGGTTGTAAGGGAGTCTTGCCCCGCCTTCAAGGTAGCATTGACCTTCTTTTGCTCGGCCATAAACGCCTCCACTCTAGCTTTGAAGTCGGATTGTTGTTGAGCTTGTGGAGGGTTTTGATTTTGATTCCTCCACCCTTGATTGTATCCGGGCGGCCTATACGGTGGAACTTGTTGCTTCGGTTGAAAATTTTGTTGTGGAGGCCCCCTCGGTGGATAGTGTTGTTGTTGGGGTGGTGGTGGTCGAGCTTGTTGAGGTGATTGTTGGGGCGAGTTTCAAAGCTCCTTCATTGTTGGCGTAAGAGAATCCGGGATGATTTCTTGTGGCCGGATTGGCCCAATACCCTTGGTTCCCCGCGACATATTGTACTTGCTCCAAGGATCCTTCTCCGGGCTCTCCTCCCACATACATGGCTTGAGATTGGTCTTGCCAATCACACATTTGGTTTGTTGGTGCGGAGGTGGAAGGGGTTCCTTGGGGCTCCGTGATAAACTTCTCCAGTCTCTCCACCACCTTGTGGAGAGAATCAAACTTGCTTGTAAGCTCCGCTACGGCCTTTGCCTCATAGATACTAGTTGGCTTCAAGGAGGACGTAGAGTGTCCTCGCTCATCGCCCCATTGTTGATTGTTTGAGGCCATCTCCTCAATTAGGGCCGTAGCTTCTTCGGGAGTCTTTGATAAGATAGAACCATTCGCCGCGGCATCAATAATTTGTTTGGTCCCCGGTTGGAGACCGTTGTAGAAGCTATGAACTAGCTCCCAATCTTCAATGCTATGGTGCGGGCATTGATGCTGCAGATCCTTAAAACGCTCCCAAGCCTCATAGAGCGTCTCTTGGGGTCCTTGCTTGAAGGACATGAGAGCGCTCCGGATCTTCACCGTCTTGGAGGGCGGATAGAACTTATCAATGAATGCACTCACCAACTCGTCCCAAGTGGTAAAGACTCCATCAGCCTGCGTCCTCAACCAATAGAGTGCCTTGTCTTTTAGTGTGAAGGGGAAGAGACGCAGTCTGATGGCATCGATGGAGACCCCCGGCATCTGGAATGTGGCGCACTTCGACAAGAATAATTGGATGTGGTAGTGGGGATTTTCATGGGCATTCCCATGAAATGGATCCTGCTGCATCAGAACCACTAATCCAGTCTTCAGCTCAAAGTTCTTGTCAGCCGCCAACTCCGGCATGGCAATGGATGAGGTCGTAGAAGAGGTCTTAGGCCGAAGCCTATCTCGAATAGAAATTATCCTCGCCATCCTTGCCGCTAATTGGTCCGCAGTTTCCGGGTTGGTCATAAACCTCCCTTCCGGATTTTGTCTCCTTTCCGCTCTAAGTCTCCGCGCGGTACGTTCGATCTCGGGATCAAATAATATAGCTTCTGGGTCCGCCGTAGATCTCGTGTACATGCACAGGGAAAACAGAGTTTCAAAGAAATGATTAGTACCGTGGAAGGGTTAGGTAAAAATAAAGAAATAAAATAATAATAATAATAATAATAAAGGAAATAGCTAGGGTGGTAAGATCAAACGCAATCGCCTCCCCGACAACGGCGCCAAAAACTTGATCGACCCCGGATATACACCCAAAGAACGGTTGTAGTTTTACCGCAAGTGCACGGTATAGCGACGAGCGGGTTATCGAACACAGGGAGTACGAATGACCGTTCTTGTTCCAATCAACCTGGCTATTTAAGAAGATAGAAATTTGCCTTTGGCGATCCTGTCACAATCGTTAGACAAAGTACAGAAATATCAAATCAAATAAAGAATGTCTAGGGAATGGGAAATTTCCGCTACTCACCGTATTTCGTAAATGTGGTTCGTCGGTATCAAAATTGCTAGAATAAGATTTTGGATGAACTAGTCGCAACTGAATGTAGAACCAAGCTCACGCTCTCGCGCTGTTGCCGGTCTATAGCTATCCTAGGTTCGGGTCCAATCTCTTGCAAACCCTAGCCTAGGGAATCTAGCATTAGGATCAACATCATCGTTCAATCGCGCACCGAGCCCAATCTCTTGTAAACTCGGCCCACGACCTAGGTTGGGATAGTTCCTACCCGTCCAATCTCTTGCAAACGGGTATCGGCACGGAATTGCAACCGGAAACCCTACTATCGGTCCAATCTCTTGCAAACCGATACTACGGAAATTCGATTCCAACCCAATTCGGATTTCTAGGGTTTCCTATTGAATTGGGATCCAATCTCTTGCAAATCCCAATCGATATGAACTCCTAGCCATCCGTAGTAAATCGATCCCAAACTAATCCCTAACAACGATTCTAGCAAAATTTCTACCAATTCATCACAAATATGAAATTGGGCTTGTAGGGTTCATCCCCACGCCCCAAGACGTGGAGACTACTCACAATTCATAGCACAAACAGAAGAATAATCAATGAAATAAGCAATAGAATTCATCACAATATTGAGATAAGAAATAAAAATAGAATTTTTAGAGAAGAGAGAGGCAAACCAATGGAGTTCTTCAATTAATCCAACAAAAATCAACTTTTTCCTCCTCTCCAATCACAAGAATAAAGCTAAAAAGTAAACCTAAAAAGCTGCAAAAATCTAAGAGAAAAGCTCTTTTAAAACTAGGGTAAAAACAGGGGTTAAATACCCCGAAAATCGTCTAAAAACTGTGACCAAAATACCCCTGCGCAGCCTGAAATCCGCAATTTTCGCTACAGGCAGCGCGTCGCACTCGGCCGAGTGACAAAAGTCACTCGGCCGAGTGAGAAACCCTGTAATTTTCCAGTAAGTCTTGATCTTCAGGGGTCTTCACTTCGGGGGCGGCTCGGCCGAGTGCGTTGTCGTCACTCGGCCGATGGCTTCTTGGTACTCGGGCGGTCGGGATTATCCACTCGGCCGAGTGGGTCTTCTGAAGCTCAGGCAGCCGAAAAACAGTAAGTTGGCGATTTTTGAATGGCTTCGTCTGGGCGCCACTCGGGCGGACGGGATCTCGTCACTCGGCCGATGTGGTCTTTGTCGCTCGGCCGAGTGCACATATAAATCGTGTCTGATCTGGTCGGCCGAGCAGTGTCTCGCTGGTCGGCCGAGTGACTCCTTCACTCGGCCGAGTGGGACACTAAAAATGCCCAAACAGCTTGTTTTGGCCTCCTCGTCGCTCCTGCGACGTCCGTTCTTCTTCCGCTCCTCTCCAACAGCAAAATACCCCTTGGGGAGGTCGTCGGTGACCCTCTGGAGTAGGCGTATCTCGAGATCACTCCAAATCGTGCCAAATCACCTGAAATGCGACAAAAACAACAAATCGTGAAAAGCATCGCAATATCGTCGATATATCGTGAAAAACATGATTTGGGCGATCAAAATGGCATGCAAACATGCGGAAAAAAAGTATAAAATAAGGAGTGATCATGTATCTATAGACATTTCTACTTATTGCTATGTACGACATTGATACATGTGTCCATGTGTATAAGTGTACTAGCATGTGTGTACATATTAGTCTGTATATATATATGTGAGTGTTCTCATGCAATATAGATATATTTGTGAGTACATGGATGAATATGGAATGTATAGTACTATGTAGGTGTTGTGATGATTTGTCTGTGTGTATACCTATATTCTTGGATAAGAATGTCCATATATATGTGTATAATCTACGATATATTGCATGTATACATGAGTGTATTGTATATACATATAGCGTTGTTTGTATGTCGTGGGTAGGGAGACCCTTCTACTATTTAATCTCAGGTCAGACCATTACCATGAAAAGTCCGAGGGCGGACTTTGTTTTTAAGGTGGGTAGAATGTAATACCCCGTATCCCTATATACGTATATATGTAGGTATTTTTGGGCGTAGATAAGTGCGTATGATTTTTGGGGAGTATGCCCGTATTTTTCTTTAATTATTTTGGTGTAGGAATTTATTTTAAAATATTTTAAACTCATTACTTGAATTTAGTATATGAGAGTATTTGGAGAAATACATGTATTTGGAGTGTATGAAGTATTTCTTCATGTATTTTTAATTTCTTAAAATACAAAATACACATTTTTCTTACCATGACAACACATCCTATTATGTGTCATATTGTTAGTTAATTAGAGAACACATGACAAAAATCTTGACTAAATGGATGGTGGAGAGGATTTTAGGGATTCCTAAAAACTAGGCATGGAAAACAAAATACAAAAAAAATTCAAGAAAACCCTCATTTTTCTCTCCCTCACCCCCCAAAATTCTGGTCAAAATTCATCCTCCCCTTTCTCCCCTCTTGCACCACCCCTTCCTCCTCCATCACCACCAATTACTCCTCCCCTTCCACTACCAATGACCCCTCATCATTCCAACATCTAAAATTAGTCTAAATTAGCCCCAAACCCCTACTTTTTGGAGATCAATTGGAGCTTGGAGAAGGAGGATATGTGGCTCTCCATCAAGGACTAAGAAGGGCCAAAGAAATATTTTGGAGGACTTTTGCAAGGTAGAAATTCCTTTCACCTAGGTAGAATTTAGTTTTTGGACAAGGAGAATTGAATTAACTTTCATGAAACACCTTTGTTCTTCATGCTGAAATTTGATCTAGAAAAACTGAAACTTTGACTAAGTGCTGGGGTTAATTGGCTAATGAGAATGCTTTGGAAATTTTATATGTTGGGTATCTCATTGTTATGAACAACTTTCATTTAGATCATTTTTCCAAATTCTAGCCGTATGATTTTAAAAAAATTTGGATATGCAAACTGGTGTTTTAATCAAAACTGTTCTGAAATTCCAGTATTTTTATTTTCTTTTAAACTGAGAATATCTCCCAACGTAGATGAAAGAAAAATATGAAAAAAATATATGTTACTCATATTGTAGTCCTTAATAACTTTCACATTTACAAGTTTTGAAATTCGGACTGAAGGCTAGGGTAAAAACTTAGTTTCTAAAACTGGTCTGTTTTTAGACAGTTTTGACACCTTTCAGTAACACGAGTAGAACTCCATGCACACTTTATAAAATATTATGATCTTGATGCCGTTGGAAAGCTGACTTCAAGATAATCCACCCATAATTTTTTTAGATTTTAATTCTGTCTGTAACTTGTAGAAAAATGGACTTGAACTGAACTCAGTTTCTGGTTCAGAATGCTGAAATTATATCTGTTAGGAGAAAATCCACCATAAATCACATATGTCAACCGAGCTTATGAAAATTGGTCAGTGAAAGGAAAACACACATATCTACAATTTTCGTGAAGGGACCAGACACCAATTTTGACTGTATATAGGCTAAAAGTGATATTCTTTCTGCTGTAACGGTTTTGACAGATTCATTTGCTAATTTTGCTTAGTACTTATCATGGTGTAGTTTTGTTTGAAGTTAAGTTTGTTTGTGCTAATCATGATCTCAATGACATGCTCTGGATACATGTAGTTATGCAGATGGTTTATGAAATATTCGTTATGTCAATAATATTTAAGTTCAATTTGTTTATGCTTTCACATTAGTATGTTCATAACGATGAGTTTGTAATGATATTCCATGCAATTCTTTAATTGAGATGATGATGATGATGATGATGATGATGATGATGATGATATTGTTAAAAGTTGGTTAAAGCGGTATTCAAGTCCGCTAGATGATTCGTTGACAAACGAAGTAATATCTTGAAAACTGAAAGTGAGAATGCGGAATGTATCAGTCCTCCTAAAGGAGAGTGACACAGGTTTGGGGGAAAACGGGTAAACTTTAGGAGTTAAGGAGCGTACATATGATATGAATTCTCACCTGCTGTATCACTCCCAGAAGGGCGAGTTGAAAGGGTTAGAGAGGCCGATGGTGTACTCGTGAGCATCATGACGGTAATTGATGGTTTGCTCCATTTGTCCGACAGAAAAACCGAGTTTGTCTCACTCCCATACCTTGTTCCGTTCGGGTACGGAGAGTTACGAGAGGCCCCTCCAGTGCTCGTGTCGCTGGTTGTGGTACCACTTTTTCACCCACCTTGGGTGAAGTCCGCCTCCTTAGCGTTCTACGGTTTACACGGGTTCCAAATATGTGAATCAATAACTTATAGTAGTTGTCTTTAATTTATAAATGTTGTTATCTCATGTCTCCTTATTTTTGTTTACTTTAATGCTATTGTCCCATGGTAACATGTTCTTACGCTTCCTTTCAATAGCTGCATTTCATAATATGGTTTCATATGCATGTTTTTGCACGTTCTCATAACTAGGTTCGCATGTTGGATTGTGATTACTTTTACGCACCATGAACCTTACTTGTTAGACTACCCTCCCTAGATAGACAGACTAGTTCTAAAACTGGGTTCTGCTAGAGTGTTAGGAGTTTCTACTGGGTCACGCGTTGATGTGTCCCCGTTGACTTTCAGGTCATGTGAGTTGGAGGTTGGAGATAGCGGCTGGAGCTTCGGAGTTGGTTATCAGTTGTAGTATTGGGTGGTGAGGGGTATGATGAGAGACTTTTACTTTTTGGTGTTTCTTTTCGGGTGGACCTTTGTACTTAGAGTTGTGAATATGAAGATGTTGGTGTATGTATAAGATGTATCCATGTATCAATAAAATGGAATATTGTACTTTTGTTATTTTCTCAGTGTTTTTATCTGTGACGGAGTTTTACCTGTACTTCCCAGCACGTGCGTAGTACCTGCAGTGTTCTTCCTACTCTCTTCTTTTCTTTCTTTCTACGTAACACTCGCCTCTTCAGGAATACCTGATACGGATTCGTACTTATCCGGTATCCCAGGGACCGGGTCGTTGCAGCTGCAGTCTGATTGCGTCGTCGCTGATCCCTTGCATCTAGAAGGTGGCGCATTTCACCAAGAATGCCTCCACATGATGACTAGGGTTCTCGAGTGGAAACCCGTGGAAGCAGTCCTGTTGCACCAATAAGATAAGCCCTGTCTTCAGCTCGAAGTTACCTTCGCGGATTAACGGTATGACGATGGTGGAAGATAAGATGGTGACGGGCTTCTTGAAATCCCGGATCAATAAATGTAGAGGATGATATGGAGGAGCGGGTTCGTGGAAATCCTCAGCCATTAATTCCCGTTCCCTTCTTTCTGCTGCGAGCCACCGCGAGGTTGCCTCGATCTCAGGATCCAAGGGTAAGAGACTTTGTGCTCCTTGCGAACATGTTATCATGCAAAATAGAAGAACTCAAGACAACTGTGAAAATCGTTAGCAAAAAGAGAAAAAAAAGTAACAAGAAAACAAAATAAAAATAACACAAAAAGAGTGGTGAGAGATAGAGTGTATGGTGTAACCAACACTCTCTAACCCAAAACTAAAACAAACCGTTGCCTCCCTGGCAACGGCACCAAAAACCTGTTCTGTCCTCCAGGCTCACACCCAGGGGCACGAATCACCGCAAGTGCATAGTGGTTGTAGTATATAAATATCATCGTTCTATAGGGAGGCGGTGGTTTAGCGTTTAGCTTTTTGGAAGGGTGAGAATGCGTAGTCAGGGTTTGTCACGTAAAATTTGGTTGTCACGAAAGTGTGTTAACGAAATAATAAAAGTCTAGGGCATTCGGGAGTCCCCGCTAGGCCCTTCAGTCATGGATGTCAGGTCAAGAGTCCTTTCGTTGGACGATAGATGAGGGTAGGAGCGTCACATTCGTGGATGGGAACGAGTAATTAACTTTCGTTGTCCTACTCGTCTAACGCATTCCCACGTGCAGCTCTGCTTTTGCAATCAGCTTCGCATGGGAATGCGTGCATTACGCTTGACACTGGTTCCTGCGTCACAATCCATATCCACTCGTATGATCTACGGACTGGGACGCTACGCTACAGTTGGTTCTAGCAATCGGGCTACTTTCGTAGTCATCAACTAGCGGATTGAGGATTAATAGTCACCCCCAGCTCTCGAGTCACTCTCGTGATCACAAGCCCTAAAAAGCGGCCACTAAGCCCTAATCGGATTCGTGGGGATTCTCCCTAAAATATGGAGCTGCTTTCGTGATCCTCCGATTCTAAGGCTAATCCCCCAAAACCCTCGTCCAAACCACCATAGAGCAACCTTAGATTCGTCCAACTGAGATTAACCTAACATCCAATCACTAGAGTCCTAGGGTTTATTCCTAAGCCCTAGAATCTCACTACTCTAGCATCCTAATATCAATAACAATGAAAGCATTAGAGAAATCCATCAAAAACTGAGCAAACATCACAAAACTAATATCAATGCGTGGAGAATGCAATAGAAAAGAGAAATATGTAAAAATTAACGAACTCTCTCCTAAAAATTAACGAGTTCAAACCGTTCACCAAGGAATGGATCGAAGAAAACTAACACAAGAACTCTCTCCCAAAATAATGGCTCAAGAGTTTTCTGAGTAATAAAAGCTTAACCTAATCTAATAAAATTGTTTAATTATATACAAAACCCAGTAAGTTGCTGGTTTCCCAAAAAATCCACCCTGAAACCCATTAAAAAGCCTTTTCTGTAGGCTGTTGACGACGTGCTCGGTCGAGCGGGGTAGCCGCTCGGTCGAGCACGTCCCTTGCTGCTTCCCGTCAGGCGCTTGGAGAAGGGGCCGCTCGATCGAGCGGTATGAGTCGCTCAGCTGAGCGGCATCTTGGGGCTTCAGCTTCAAGATTGGGGAAAGGACGTCGCTCGGTCGAGCTGGGTAGGCTGCTCGACCGAGCGCAGTGGGGAGAGAATGGCCTGCTTTTTGGCTCGTCAGAGAGGGAGGCTGCTGGTCGAGCGTAGTAGGTAGGGGGTTCCAAATTAAAATGGGGGTCGTCTACAGAGGGGCGCTCGGTCAAGCCGCCCCTTTGCAAATTTTCCCCAATCCTTGGGGTCATAGCTCGGTCGAGCGGGATAGGCCGCTCACCGAGCGATTTTGAAATCCCCAGACTCCTCCTTTCTTCTCTCTGTCTCCTTCTTATTTCCTTCTCTTCTCTCCGTCTTCTTTCCTTCTCTTCTCTCCTTCCTTAGCTCCTATGGGTCGTCGAGCATAGCGACATGAGCTCCGGCTTCTAAAATCCGTGTCCATCACCCATCGATGCTCCAAATCGTACCGAAGTTCCTGAAAGTCCTCAAAACATCGCAAGAATCAAATATATCATGAAAAGCGCGTTAGAATATAAAAATGTGAACTTTGGATGATTGAAATGCTATGGAAATGCACGATAAAAACATAGAAAATATGGACACATCACCCACCATCAAGGAAGATGCTACAGAGCAAAATTTGTGGAGAGCTAATTTGTTGTTGCACACCGAATTTGTTGTTCTACGCTAATTTATTATTCGCACCGAAGGCGTTCGTGCCGAATTTGTTGTTCTACGCTAATTTATTATTCGCACCGAAGGCGTTCGTGCCGAATTTGTTGTTCTACGCTAATTTATTGTTCCGCGTCGAAGGCGCCCACGCCAATTTGTTGTTCCGCGCCGAATTTATTGTTACATGTCAAATGTGTATGCACCGAATTTGTTGTTCCGCGCCGAAGGCGCCCGCGTCCCTAAGTATTTTACGCTAATTTGTTGTTCTTTTAAATTTTAGCTGTGGAAATAATTTTTTGGGAAACAAAGATTTCACGGGGGAAAATCTTAAATGCACCGTGCTCGCGGACACGGGTTATGACTTATGTGTGTGTGTGTGTGTGTGTGTGTGTGTGTATTGACAACCCAGTAAAATCCCCAACCCCCTCCCACTGCCTTCGACATTGGAGGGTAAGGCGAAAGCCCGGTCGAGACTATGTAAACTGGGGGGAAACCGTCGTGCCCTCAACGGCCCCCGGGTAAGTCTGAGAGGGGAGATGTAGCCCCAGGATAAATAATCCCCCAACAAATACCAACCCATGTAGGCCGTAGGCCTTGAACCCATGACTCTTGGCATTGGAGTGGAATGACTCTTGGCTTTTGGGGGGGGTGTATATATATATATCTCTCTCTATTATACATTTTATTGGATCTGGATCTAAGCCTGGGGGGGTTGAATATGCTATTGAAAATTCTCGTGCAACCCACGAGCAATCACACGCAGTTATAGCAGATGTAGTAAATAATGAGCAATCACAGAATACACCGCAGATTTACCCTGATTCAGTCGTCCCACGACCTACGTCCAGCCCCAAGCAGATACTAGCATTTATATGTTTCTTTTGTACAACTACAATGAGTCCCGAGCCCAGCTCCCCATCGTACCACACTCCCCGAGTGCAAAACACTATCAACCTAGTAAATGCTCCGTCTTGACAAGCCCCAACTTGTCAAGACCCCCTTGTCTAGTCCCAGACTAAACAAGTCCCAAAACACGTCACATTGGTAAAGTTTCCCTTACAAAGTCGCTACTACTACATAAATATAATAATAAAGAGTTTAAGACTTCTTAGTTTGTGTAGCGGTAGTCGTCTCTGTCAATCAGCTCAGGTCAGATCGTATCTGACAGGATGTAGTCGCCAACGTCACGTCCTCCTCCTAGAAACTTGCGGCCTAGGTGTTCTCCCCCTTGAAAACTTGCGGTCTTGGTGTGTAGCTCCCTTGTTGAGTTGTGGCCTTATGTAGGGAGAATCCTTTGATGTTGCACAATGCCTTGATGAGGTTGCAAGTTTGATGTTGTGCAATCCCTTGAAGCTATGGAGGACGTGCTTGTGCCTTGCGCAATGAAGAGAGGAGGAGCTCCTTGGATGGTTGCAGATTGCTGCAAGAGTGTAGATGCTTGCAAACTTGCGGTCTTGTGATGGTAATCCCCCAAGAGAGTTGCGCAATGTAGAAGACTCTTGGCTATGGAGCTTTGATGCTTGGAGATGTTGAGCCCTCGGATAGGTTGCGCATGGATGGGGGAAGCTTCTTCCTTGTGCTTGCGGCAATGGTGGATAGGCAATGTAGCTTTGCTTGATGCAATGGAGTTCTCTTGGATAAGCTTGTGCAAGGAGGAAGGAGATGGGCTTTTAAAGCTTGTGGCAATGGAGCTTGAGGCAATGGAGCTCTTGGAGAGGAAAGTTGCGGCCAAGGACTATGATGTTGGCTAGGGTTCCTTGCGGCCTAGAGGATGTGTAATGGAGCTTCTTGGGTTTGAGCTTGGAGAGACTTGCAATGGAGATTTGAAGAAGCAATGGAGATGTTGCAAGTTGCACAATATAGGAGCTTATGGACATGAAAACTTGCGGCCTCCCCCTTTCCCTTGTGTTGGCCGAATTTCCCCTTTGTTTTGGTTGCCCTCTCTCTCACTTTTCTCTCTTTGGAAGATGGGTTTATATAGGAGAGGATGTGATATGATAGAATAAATTAGAATCCCATAATTGATGGAGATTTGATGGAAACCTAACTTGATTAGGATGTTAAAGAATCACCATGGCTATGGAGTTTGAGTAGCTATAGGATTCCAAATAAGATCTCATTTAATCACCTTTGATTTGCATGAGATTCTCCATATCTCTCCATCTTTGACTAAGTCTTCAATTTGCATGACTGTAGAATTTGATTCATGCACCACTTGATTTGAACCAATTCAAATATGGATTTGAATTGATTTCCTCCTTATCTTCCCATCTTTGACTTAGTTCAATATTTGTAGCCATTTCCTCCATCTTTGACTTAGTCCACTTGGCTAATGCATGACAAATTCTCCATCACTTTTACTTAGTCACTCTTTGAGTATTTGCGAGGGTGCCATTCCTGAAAACACTTAGCACACACACATTAAATCGTTCACACATGTTTGTTATCATCATACATGAAGTCATCGATCGTTGTATCCAACTAAACATTGTATCTAACACATTTGAGGGATGTTTTTGAATTTTCATCGTACTAGGACAAGATGACTAGGACATAAGGGGATAACCAGGACATGGTGACTAGGATAAACTTTTGGGGGCAACTTTTGAAATTTATGTTTGAATTTGGTGGGAAATGGGTTGTGCAAAATCAATAGGTTTGAATTTTGGGTTTGAATTTTAAAAAACCTTGGGACAACTCACTTCCCCTCCCTCCAAAAAATCTCATTGGTTTGAATTTTGTTGGGGTTTGCGTCCACAATGAGCGAAAAAAGACAGATAATGAAATAATAGCATACACAAGCTTCTATGAGTCTTTCTCCTCTCTTGAGTCTCTCATCCTCTCTTGAACTTGGCCTACCTTTGTGGTGGGGTTTCATTGATTATTCATTTGTTAAAAGAAGCCAATGCAATTTCTAGAAGCTTTTTAAGCTACCCTTTTGGTTTGCTTCGCATCTGAGAAAAAGTATATGGTAATTCGATTGATGGTTGTATTCTTCTCGGTAGTGGAGGAGATCGAGTAATCAGCAGATATGTAAGTGAAATTGTCTCTTTTCTGTGATTTTAGGATGATGGATGTTTTTAAATTTTTGATTTTGATGGGGTTATTACTTAGTAATTTGATTAAGTGTTAATGGGGTTCCTTTGATTTGGGGTGTTTATGTGTAATTTGCAGTTGATGATGTGGGTTGTTTTAAAATATCTATTTTGATGCAAGTTTTGTCAAAATTAGGGCCAGAATCGGAGCTCAGAATAGTGAGTACAGTTCATATTTTTTGCTTAGTTTTGTTGTTTTTGATGCACTTGAGCAGAGTTTTGACGCACTAAAGCCTTCATCTTTGATCTGGTCGTTTTTTAATCTTTGCCATAGCTCCTGTGATTTTCTTTCTGTAATTTGTAGGTAGTTTTTTCGCTGCTAATCATTATGCAGTCATTATGTAATTTTCTACTAGTGATGTGCTGCAATATGGAGGCATCCCTAACCCTGAAGCGAAGCAGGAGAACTACAACAGAGCTCCGTTGTTCAGGAATTCGAATAGTGTAAGTAGCGGTTTGGCTATTGATTTCTCCTCTCTTTCACGTTAGGGTTCATCTTTTATATGCTCTTTGCAGCTATTTGAGAAGATAATGATTGGATTTCGATGAAAATATTGCATCTTTGTGAGCGATCATGTTAGGGTTCATCTTTGGATTGCATTTTTGTGATGCCGCAATACAATTGAATCTTTAACATAATTGATGCTTCAATGTCATCCCGACGATTGACATGTAGCGTTTGGCATTTTCCAATTCCAAAATTCATGACAATTCATGACAATTATGCACCAACTTCATCCTGGAGATTGTCATGTAGTGTGGATTAAGAAGCTAAATAAACAACCAAACATCATTGGAAACAAACAATCTAAATCGTCATTCCACTCCACCCGGTATTTTTTCTTTTGAAGGAAAACCCATTTAATCAAAATTTCACCTTTGATTTAAGATAAAACTTCTGACACTGGTTTGTTATTTTGCAAAGGTTATAACCGATCAGAATGGAATTCGAAGGCCAATATCACCACGTGCAGGTTCCTAAATATGTTTGGTAAGTTTTTTATTTCATCAAATTTGATTTTATTTTTATTTTATTTATTTTTATTTTTCAAGTGAGCAAGTTGAATTCTTATTGATTTTTTCCCAATATATAGATCTTGATGATACCTTATATCCCTTTAACCTGGCGTTTCTGCATATTGCACCATGAACATTGAAGGTAACTATTTTAATTATAATTTTTAGCCATTTCATATAATTGTTATTTGTGAGTTATCTTCATCACATATTGGATAATATCTAAAAAATTTTCTTCTGAAATTTTATAAATTATATGCTTGAAAAGCTCGGAATCGAAAAGACCAAGATCTCTACTATGTCTAACTTATAATATAACTCCCCCGATCTTTGCTGCCCATAATTAGAATTTCATTTCTACGTCCTACCAAGTAAGAAACTCTTCGCCGCTTTTCTTAGCATACCATACCATTCCCTTTTATATCAAATCTATCTTCTTTTGTAATCTGATTATTATTTGGGTGTTTTATTCTCTGAAATTATTGCATGATTACTAAGTTTGTACAAAAAGCTGTATTGACAGGAATTTACAACATGGACACATTGCTACTAATTCCTTTGTTTTAGAATTTTAAGAGAATATTTATTTATTAAATGGTGACAAAAGGCTGTCTAGACCAGTCTAGACCAGAAAACTGGGGCTTGCTTAGTATAGAGTTTAAAATGGGAAATAAAGATTAGTGTTATTTCTCATTATTTTTGTCTGTTATGAATCATCAATCTGGAGAGGAGTCATCAGCTCTTTATTTATAGTGGAGGGAAGAGCGTACAAGGATATGGTACAATAGATACGATCTTATCCTATGGATAAGACAAAATCCTAATACAAATACTCGTCAATATCCGTTTACAACACTCCCCCTTATCCAGCCATATATGTGGACTCTGCTCATGAATACTTCATATTCTGAGTGTTATTGGAGTCTCACATGGGGTGGATACTTCATGATCTTGAGTTGATGAGGTTTGTCTCGTTAAAACCTTTGGCTATGGAAAACCATGTGGGAAAAACCATAGTTAAGGAAAAAGAGTACAAACACTCTCTAACTCCCCCTGATTTGTGCAAGCATTTGCAGGATCTGATGCTTGGTTGGAAGAGCGTATGCTTGGAAGAGCGTTTGCAGGATCTTCTTAATTATTAAGTTAATGCCGCACAACCAAGCATAAGTTTATCCAGAGAATGAGCCTTAAAAAGTGATGCAATGCATATAAATATGATCCTAGAATGGTATCATAGAATGCAAAAATGTTGTGCATGATGGGCTTATTCAAAAGAATTTGAAAAACGCCCAAAATTAATTGTTCTTTGTGAAAAATGAAAATTTTTTCTTTTTATATACCCCAAATTAATCCCCACACGTCCCCAAATATCCCTATAAAGTCCCATTTTAGTCCCACATATATATATCAAATTTTCTGCAATTTTAAGGCCCCCGATAGCCTGTTTATTCATATTTATAACCCCCTCCCCTTTTCATTTTCATTTTCAATTTCTTTTTCTTTCTTTTTTTCAGATTATTCGACCTGCAGGCCTGAAGCCCGCATTGTGGCTGCGGGCTTTCGGCCCGCATCATATTTCCTTTTTTTGTTAATCAAAATTGGCATTCGGGCCTGAGACCCACAGCTTTGCTGCAGGCATCAGGCCCGCAGAGCATTAATTTTTGTTTTGTTTTTTTCCGGATCTGATGGGGGAAAGAGGGAGGGGGCATCGGCTAGGGTTTGTCGCTGATGCCACTGGCCCCTTCAGCACTGCATAGTAGTGAAAACATGAGGGGGGAATGGGGGGAGTGCCGTCGTGAGGCAGGTCGACACGTAGCCCTGCCGTGCAGCGGGGTCCATAGGCAGTCCCATCGTGAAGTAGGGTCGGGGTTGCAGCCCAGCAACGATGCGGGGTCGGAATTTCAGTAGCCCCGTCGTGAGGCGCGGGGCGAATGGGCAGCCTGGCCGTGAGGCGGGGGGTGTCCGGGACGGGAGCCAGCCGTGGGGCGTGGCAGTGAGGCGAGGGGGGCTGATTGTGGTGCTGCATGCAGGGCAGGCACAAGGGGACAGGGCGGCGGCATCGCCTGCAGGGCGGACGCGGACGACCCACGGCGGCTGTGGGATGGGGGTTTGATTTCATTTTCTATGATATGTTTTGAATGATTTCAGATAAATCAACCCAAAAAATTAGGGTTTTAATGATACGAAAACGATAATCGACGATTAAAAATCATCGTTTTATTCTATTAACCCAAAAATCAACTCTGATCTTGCGAGATCGATGGAAAAACAAATCATGATCATGATTAAAAATTAAAATTTTCAGGATCGTACCTCTAGATCCGTCCTCCAGATCTAGTGACGACTGATGAAGCCTATGCATGGATGACGACGCCCGTTTGTACTCGAGGAAACCGCGCACGCGTGGATCTACCGCCTTTCCTTCGCTTTCGCAACGTTCGGTTTTTGTGGAAATTTATTTAGAGGCTCGTGCTGATAACGTGTTATGAATCATTAATCTGTGGAGGAGTCCCCAGCTCTTTATTTATAGTGGAGGAAAGAGCGTACACGGATATGGTACAATAGATACGATCTTATCCTATGGATAAGACGTAATCCTAATACAAATACTCGTCAACATCCGTTTACAACATTGTCATCATTATTATGTCCAATTTTTTTTAAAATGTGTATATGTTTTTGATATTCAGACCATTGACTAATTACCTTAGATGTATCAATATATATATGTATCTACATTTGCTATTCGGACCATTGTTAATATGGTACATGGTTTCAACATACAGATGTATCTACATTTGCTAATTTCCTGTTTAAAGTCATGTATATTGCCGCTTTAAAGACTCATAACACCAAGGACAAGAAACTTTCTTTATTTTAACCTTTGAATTGTTAATTAGTTTCCAAAATTAGTCTCTGTATCAATAGAATCACTTACAAAATCATATTGTGATTTTAGGCACATGTTAACGGTGGTGTAGTAATTTTAATATTTCCACAAAAACATGTTTATGCTTAAACATCCCAATCAATGGATTAATCTTGATAAATATCAATCAAACAAATCCTCACACCCTTCACAACATTTTTTAAATCTTTCTTATTTAAAATTTGATAGACATTGTATAATGAATATTAAGGTAATTACAGTTTTAGGTTTAAGAAAGCTAATAAATCTCAGGGTTTTCATATGTTTGCCCCCCTCCCCAAACAAAAAAAACCGCACGGGACCCCTGAAATCCTAAGACTTATTTATATGATCTCCTATTTAAGTTGTACATCACAAGGAGCTCAAACTTCTGTTTGAATTCTTCATTTGCCCTTAGGCTTAAAAACAAAAAAGAGCTACTATAAAGACACACAACTGAAATGAATAAAGGCATCTTCAGGAATTTTATATAAACTTGGCATCTTTAGGAATTATGGATGTATAGGCTCCAAGATTAATTTCTTTAGTTGATGAAGCATATTATTATCGACCAAAGTTGCTGCATGTGTACCCTTTTAATAATATTCATCAAGAGCATGTTGATTTAGGTAGACATGTGAGCATGGGAACTCTGTAGTTTGGCTAATGTGGTGGGTTCATCTAGCTGCATTTTGTTTTGTACTTGGTGCATGTCAATATATTTTCCATGTTGAGTTTATTGATGCATATTTACCTATTTATTTTGCAATAATTGTTAAATTATTTTCAATGCTGCATGTGTCAATATATTTAATTGCAAAGGATTTTGGTCATTTATAAATTTTTTCAATACCGAGGTTTGTTTAGGGAATGGTTCTGAGTGTGCTGTTTGGACTGATCAATGGATTCCTAATTATAAAAAGTTCACTTTGTTCTTTTCATAACATGAATTACATAATAATGCACGGGTAAGTGTTTCTGAAGTTTTGCCAAGAGGCAGTATGGAAGGGTCCGATGTAAGTTGTATTTTAGGATATAATTTGATTGGTAGGCGAGTATATGCGTTTTGAAACATGACGATGTTGCTATCAGATGCTAATATGTCAAATGCTAACGTTATTAGAATCTGGAGATGGGCAATTTATATAGGGTTTTCAGTGAAATCCTTCACCTTTGTGATTACCAGGGTGTTGCTATTTTAGTTATATGAATTTAGTTATTTGCCATATTTGTTATATGAATTTAGTTATATGCCATATTTGTTATATGCCAAATCTATTATATTCATTTAGTTATATTCCAAATCTGTTTTATTCCTAATCTGCCATATTATTTATATGCATTTAGTTATATGCCATATTTGTTATATACCAAATCTATTATATTCATTTAGTTATATTCCAAATTTGTTATATTCCTAATCTGCCATATTAGTTATATGCATGTAGTTATATTTGTAATATTCCAAATCTGTTATATGCATTTAGTTATATGCCATATTTGTTATCTACTGTCTTTGCATATAATATGGCAGATATCTTTGCATATAATATGGCAGATATCTGTTATCTACTACCATACAATTGATTCGGCCAAGCATTTATGATTTTATTTATCTATACAATTGATACTCTAACATGAATGATTCCAAATCCCATATTAGTTATATGCATTCAGTTATATGCCATATTTGTTATATGCCAAATCTGTTATATTCATTTAGCTATATTTCAAATCTGCCATATTAGTTATATGCATTTCGTTATATTTGTTATATTCCAAATCTGTTATATGCATTTAGTTATATGCCATATTTGTTATCTACTATCTTGCATATAATATGGTAGATATTTGTTATCTATTGTCTTTGCATATAATATGGCAGATATCTGTTATCGACATTATCAATTGATATGCATTTAGTTATATGCAATGATACTGCCATAAAATTGATATTACCATAGGATATGATACTGCCATACAATTGATGCTGTCATACAATGATACTGCCATAAAATATCTTTGTATTTGCCATATGATACTGCCATATTATACTGCCAACTAACAGATATCTGCCATTTTATATGCATTTAGTTATAAGCAATATACCGGAGATTCAAGAATACACTTGATACTTTAACATAAGTGATTCCAATATGCTAACGATGTGTTCTCTGCAAAATGCACGAGGAAACGTGTGATCCCATCTCCTGCATTGTTCATTTGTAAGACCAATCTGGTTGTCTCTTTGCCATAACCTCAAAATTCCTTGGACAGCTCCTCCTGTTTTTTTTCGGTTTGTTGACATACTGAATAATCTAAAGGAGAATTAGACTGAATGTGATATTTTGGTCATAGAAATTATGTGGCTGATTTATCCTGAAAGGAATGCAAGAGTTATAATGCAAAGTGTCTTTACTTTGATTGACTTATTTGATAACTGTAATTCATGATTTGTCTCATTCTGGTTAGGTAACTTGCACCCATGGCAGAAGCTCTACCGTGGACGATGACCTTGGGATGCTGCATGGAGGAAGGCCCCTTCTACTACTGCTGCTACATAGGATGTTAGCGGAGAGGATAGAGCAGAATCGAATGAGCCTGACAACAGGATACCATTTGCAACTTTGCCAACTTTTACCGACAGGACCCAAGGAGAAGGTTCGAAGCAAGCATATGTTTTGACTGATATTGAGCTGATCATCCTCGTTTTCTGCTGAATGTGTTGTTCTGTCCAACAACTGTACATACCATCGTTTTTGGTTGTGTGACATGTGTAAGGCATAATGTTTTGCATGAACCAAGTATGTGCGTCTCGGGTCTTTTGTAGCTTCATATATGGGTATGATTCTGAGCTTATGATCACACCTTTTAGTTGGGGGAATGTGAGTAGTGGGTGAGTTTGTAACACTTTATCCTATGAATGCAAAGTAGGACGTGGGCTCAAGTTTGAGAAAACATCCTATTTTTTGAAAAAATGTCGACACACTTTTTTCGAATTCCTACATAGCAATAGAATAATATATACAAATATTTCTCAGATAAATTCTCATACTCTTCAAATTTTAAAAAATCTTCATTATATGGCATATTTCTGATATCATTTTAATATTATATGGCATAGTTCTGCCAAAACTATTATTTTAGTTTTTCTGTTAATATTATATGACTACTATGCCAAAAGTAGTTTTTCTGCCAAAAAGATTATAACATGTTACTAAACTTTTGGCAGAACTATGCCATTATATGATTATTTAGAACAATTTTATTTATGCCATTAGTCATATTGTTAGCCATATCTTTAAAGACTATATATGCCATTATATCAGGACTACATATGATAGTCATGATATAAAATTACCTGATATATATAGCAGTCCTAATACAATTTTGAGTTATTTTAGCTTGATAAAAAATTATCACTAAAAAGGTAACACCAAAAAAGATATGGCGGTCCTTATATAAAGTCTTTAAAGATAATTATATATGGCAGTCCTTAATGATAATTATATATGTCAGTCCTTAAATATATATGGCAGTATTTAAATATATATTTATGGACTGAATAAAATTATATATTGCAATCCTCATATAAATTCTTTAAATATAACTATATATGGCAGTCTTGATATATATGGCAATCCTGATATAAAGTTTTGATTATAACGTCATGTTTTGGTGTTACCTTCAATCTGGCAGTTCTTGAGTGCTACTCTTGGTATAAAGTTTGTTTTTTCTGTTGATATAAAGTTTCTCTCTTGATATAAAATTTGGTTTTTCTATTAATACTTTTGGTGTTGATATTAAAGCTCATGTTGATATAAAGTTTTTTTGTTGATATAAAGTTTGGCTTCAAGTTTATGTTGTTGCACACAATTGTTGAGTGCTTCACTATTGATATAAAGTTCTGCCAATCCTTGAATGCTACGCTATTGTTGCCATCCTGATAGTCTCTTTCACAATCTACATACATGCCAATAGAGGAATTAGCAGGAAATCAAACTGGGAAGTCAAATTACAAATACAGAACTTGGAAATTTGATTTGCAAACAACATGTTCCAAAACTTAGACAAATAAGGTTAAAGGAATTAGCAGTACATCAAATTATAATCTTTCGATCTTAAAATTTATTTTGCATAGTTTTTAGGGGATTAAGTTTTTTTAGGAGTTCAAAGTCACATAGTTTTTTTGCATAATTTTTTTGTTTTGATGTTATATATGGCCGGATCCTATCAATGTTACTCTCTCACTTGCTCGCTCACACTCTTTCTTTGCCCCCAAACCGAATTTAAAAATATTTGTTAATTTGATGATTTGTGTGTTAATTGATTATTTATTCTATTAATTCTGTTAATTTGAATATTTTGTTGTTAATTTTATTCTGGTTGTATTTTGTTAATTTTAAGGTTTTATGGAAGTATTTTTTGAAGGATTGCTATTGATGTATAGATTCATTCAGATGGTTAACAGATTAATATTGCATACTCGTATATCATTGAAGTTATTTATTGTGATTTAGTTTTCTGTCAATGTTTCTTTGAGTCCTTCCTTTTTGATGTCAAAATTTGACTGGACAGCAACTTGCACACCTCACTTAACTCCAAGAGCTGGACAATAATTTGCGCTTCTCATCTCACCTCACCTCAAGCGCTTGACATCAACTTGCACACTAAGCTTCAGCACCTGCCATGCCTTCTAAATTTCCAATCTCTCTGCAGATGTTGGAGATTTTTTGGTGTACTCTGTTGTAGGAACTATGCAAAAAGGATTTAGATCGTTATTGGCACGAAATTTCTTGTATTCCATTCATACGAATTGCTCTTATAGTCGTGCATGACATTTGTATAGGAGCAGAAGCAAGTTGGGTACCACTTTTTAATTTGTTTGTATAAATTGGTGTTAAAAAGGCATGGTTGAATGGTTGATGTATGTATTTTTTTGAATATGTAATGGAAATTGAAATCTTCTTTTTGAATTTGTAATGTTGTTGACTTTCCATGTCATAATATTACAACTACGCAAAATTATGTAGATTGCAGCCATAATATAACAACATGGTTAAGGATATGGCTATTGGCTGTTTCAAAGCTTTAGAATTGTGATGATTGTTATGGATCTAACAAGAGTGTGATATGTTAATTTCAATAGGATTCAGGTGAAATTTTCTCTTGATGTCACTGACGATACAGACTTGCTATGTTCCACAACTCTTTATATCACTGGCAATACACTGTAGGTGTAGTGGCAATGCGGCACTAATTTAATGCATTGTTCTCTTTTTTCATGGAAAGAGGGAAAAGAAAGTGGGGAGTCTTGAGAACCTAAACTCACTATTGTGAGTTAAAAGGCTTTTTGCCCATCAAGTCAACTGGAGCATTAAGAAATGTGGTACAAATAATCAAAGATACATCTGTTAGGACGCAAGTGATACATCAAGACATGAACAACCTCCATTAACATTTTTTATGCAATCAAAAAACATTTTGTCTTACTATCAAATGTTTGAAAAGATATACACTTTAGGTTAAGTCTTCTCTGTCACAAATGAGGAATGAATGCATTTATATATTACCATTAGAGATCCACGAAGGAATAAATACTTCATTTTTTCCAAAACATATTAAGGTCCATAAATTATGAATCGCCGCACGATAATAAGTAGAGCCAAAGGTTAATGCTGTCATTTGTATCTCAAGGGCATTTACAAATACGAGGACATTAATAAATACATACATACATCAGCCCTTCAGCCCTGCCTTTTTTACACCATTTAATAAAAACAAATGCTCCAATTGTATACGTTAACATCAATATTTGTATCTTTCTTGAGTGTTTTCTTGGCTCTTCAGCACAATCCGGTCTCCAGCATTACATATCCAAGCTCATCTATGTCACCATTCGTCACTGCTTCCCTTCAATATATATATACATAGAGAAGTTTTTCGTTGTGAAAAAATTTAACCTGACCAAAAAGGATCCATGTATCAGTTGTCATGTATACTTGCCAGTGTATCGCATAACCTTTCCAAATGCTTAAACTTGCAAAGCACTATAACAACACAAAGCAATATTACATTTAATTTCACTTGATAGTAAATCAATATAACATTTTTAGTGCCACTTAGATTGCAAATCAATACAACATCCTATACAATCATCTTTTACATATAAAATTTTGAAGAACAAAGTGTGGATGATACATGCTTTTGATAATTATCAAAGTATGGATGATACATGCTTTGGAAACTTTCAAACACCTGCAACTCGCAACAACATTAGCAAACTTTTTTTGCATACAACATCAGTAAAAGCAATATAACATCATATATGATCATTCAATGTCGGGCTATATTCACATACTGTATGATCTGAATTGGTTGAAAAACATATTTTTTCAATAAATTTAACTGTCTAAATTTTTTATAATGATATTTATATCTATCAATATACGGGCACTGTTCCAATGATATAACTATAATTATTGCTGTTTGTTTAAAATTATTGGATCCAATATTTTGAGGAGGAATATTTTAAATGAATCGTGCCTTAGGGCACATGTTAAATCAGGAGGAAACTAACTTTTAGATAGAACTAAATTTTTTTGAAGGAACTAAATAACAATTATTGTGCTTTAATTTTGGGGACCTAAAATTTTGAGGGGAGAATATCTTAGATGAACATGTTGGAACTTATCCAACTAAGTTAGATCTTAATCCAACATTGGGCTAATATGCGGTGAATAATTATATAAGTGCTACGCTGTCGTATTAAGCCCAATATATTAGCGATCTGGTTTTAATTAATTAAATGGGCTAAATGAGTTAAACAAGTTGTGGGGCCTTTATGTGTAGAGACTATTGGGCTTCAACTCGTTGATGGGCCGAGTTGGAAACCCTAGGGCTTTGGAGGCTAGCCTATAAATATTAGCGGTCATGGTCCCCGGAATACACGAACAAATTGAGCCGTCTTTTCTACGTCGCGTCGCTAGGAAAGAAACCGGGAGAAAGCTAAAGGGATTCTCCAACCGGTTGATTCGTGCTATTCTGGAAGATCGACCGTTGCGCTATCGTCAGGATCTTTTAGATTATTAGCGATGTACTCAGGTACGCTTCCGCTAAATCCGAGTATGCAATGATTTAGGATTCCGCATGTTATATATCTAGATCTGTGTTATTCAGTTTGTACACATCTAGATCTTTAGTTTCTACAAGTGGTATCAGAGCCACCATGCTGTGGATCTTAAAGTTTTTTGCCTACTCGTAGTAGATCTGATAAAAATCAGATTTTTAATCTGTTTTAAGTTTCAGATCTATGAAAATTTGGTTTTTTGATTAATTTTTTCAATTAAAAAAATTGGTTTTTTACAAACCCTAGATCGGGGGCGGCCCACCGGCCGCCGCCCGACACAGAAAAAGAGGGGCGGCTCTGTCGCTCCCATCGGAAGAACGGCGCCGGCGACGCCGGCGTCGTCGCAGATAAGAAAGGGGCGGTGAACCCGCCCCTGTAAGTCAAAAAAAAAACAGTGGGGCCGGCTGCCCCCCGTTCAGGCGCAAGAGGGGGCGGCCTGTTCAGGCGCAGAGGGGGCGGCTTCTGCCGCCCCCGTCGAAACATTGCAGGCCCCGTACGGGGCCTGCCGTAGGCTGCGAGGGGGGGCGGCACCCGCTGCCCCCAGGTTGGAGATTAGGCGCCGGCCAACGGGGCCGGCGCCTGACTGAGTGCAAGGGGGCGGCTTTGCCGCCCCCTGTCGGAAATCAAGCGCGGGGCGGCGGCGGCGGCAGCCGCCCCCATGAAACAGTAAACCCTAGCCCCAGTTTTTTTTCTTTCAGCACCGTGGGCCGGCCTCTCTTGGGCGGCCCACAATCAGGTAAATATTAAAAAAAAAATTAACAGTACTGGGCTGTTAAATTTGGGCCTGTTTGGGTTATTTGGTTGTTTTTGGGCCTATTATTGCAAACCAGTTTTTATCCTTCTTTTAGGCTTATTGCAAAACAATTTTGGGCACCCTCATGGTTAATTTTGGACCCAATTTTTGGGTAATTTGGACACAAATTTGGGCTTATCTTAGGATGTTTTAACACAAGTTAAGGAGGAAATAAAAAGTCCATTTGTATATTTCCATTAAGTTTAATTTTTGTGTTAAAATTCACCTTTTAATTCAATTTTAGGCGTAATTAATTGTATATATATCTCGAAATAATTTTATTTAAAATGACAACCCACCAAAGTGGGCTCGATCGTGACAATTAATTTTATTTCGATATATATAAAAGGCTACATACATGCTTGGCATGAAAATTTATCGCCTAAAGTTTTGAATTTAAATTCGTGAAATGAGGATATACATGGTTAACTGTATATATATCGATCCTTTAAGCCCAAATTTTGTGGGTTAAATTTAAGTTCATTCCAATTTTAATTCTTTAGGTAAAATTCAGTTAAATATACATTTCGAAATAACTCTAATTTTTGTGAAATTCCACCAAAGTGGGTTCCACTATTTTTATTATTTCGGAATGTAAACGGATTAAAAATACATATTTAGTATGATCAGTTGCCTGGATGAATTTTAAACAGATCGAAGGAGTAAATAAAAGGCTTTCCTGTATATTTACATTTAAGTTCAGTTTCATTTAAATTCAATTTTTAGGCGCATTAAATTATATGTTTCAAAATAATTTTAATTATTACGGGATCCCACCAAAGTGGGCTTTACTGTTAAATTATTATTATTTCGTAACATAAACGGTTAAATACATACTTTTGTATGATTGGTTGCCCAATATTGAATTTAATTTGGATTGAAGGAGGAAATAAGACGTTTATATGTATATTCCTCCTCAAAGATAAAATTTTGTGTTAAATGTGCAAAATAAATTTAAATTCGAAGTTTATGGCATAAAACAATTTATATATATATACTCCGGTATATACCAAGTTGACTTCATACATTGGTGTGAAAATTCAGATTGCCTAAATTTAGATTTAAATTAAAACACAAAATTCACGTTTTTTCTTCGGGAGCAAATAAAAAGCTTTAATATATATTTCTCCTCAAGAATAAGTTTAAAAGGCCTTAAAGAATTTTTTGTGCACTAACCATCAAGCAAATGGCCTTAAGGAAATTTGACACATTTTAAACTTATATATGAAATGGGGTAGGGTGTGTATTTATATATATAACTTTATATGTATGTTCATATACACATTAGTATACCTATATACCCCATTTGAAGAAGAAAATTTGTGTTGAAGTTATAAATTTTATTTAACTCAATATAAATGATTAGAAGGGTGGAATAAAAGTTTTTTATATATATTTCCACTTGGTGTAATAATTTTTTGTTAAATTCGGTTTAGTTTCAATTCCAATTTTTGGCACAATTAATTATATATTTCGAATATGAATTGATTGGATCATCAACTCACCAAAGTGGGTTTTCTTGTGAAGATTAGTTTTAATCTCGAAATATAACAAGTTGAATACATACTTTTGTATGAAAATTTTGGTTGCCTTAAATTTGATTTTGAATAAAAGTGGACTTGAATATCTCAACTTAAAGTATATTCATGTATTAAATTACGACATAGATTCAAATTTTGCAAAGGTATATATATTTGAAATGATTTCGTGCAATCATCATCTCGCCAAAGTGGGCTCTGTTGATTTGCATTATTTCATTTCATGAATATAAAAAGAATCTAATGTGCCCGTGATTTGCGTAAGAATGCTAAATCGGCCCAAAGGAAGATTACCGTTCTATACCATTTCATGCGCACCTGTGGCAATAGACAAGGTGATGATTAGTGAGTTCAATGCATGCAAATTTAATTTGGCCCAAAGGAAGTTTTATTTTTGGCATGTTATTATTGTCATTGTCTGATTGCTACAACAAGATGTCAGTGACTAGTCAATAGATTATCCAAAGATAAATGTTGGACTAGTGGGGGGATGTCTTGAGATGGGAAAATAGCATTAATTTGAATTTGTTGTTGTATTTAATACTCATATGAACATGTTATAAATTGTTTTCTTGTTCTCTTTTCAGCTAATATTCCTGAAAATTTTTCTGCCAACCTAAAATCAATTCCAGTCCTTAATGGCACTAACTTCAAGGCATGAAAGGAGAATCTTTTGATAATCCTCGGAGTCATGGATCTTGATCTGACATTAAGGACTCATTGTCCTCTACCACTCACTGATGAGAGTACCTCTGATGAAAAGAGGGAGTTGGAAGAGTGGAAGAGATCAAATCGCATGTGCCTAATGCTAGTGAGGAAGGCCATTCCAGAATATCTCAGGGGCTCTATTTCAGAGAAAATTTCCACAGCTAAATGGTTCCTTATTGAGCTTGAAAAGAAGTTTGTCAAGAATGAAAAGGGTGAGATACACTCTTGACAAACCTATCTTCAATGAAATATGAAGGAAAAGGAAACATCAGGGAGCATATAATGAAGATGTCTGATATTGCTTCAAGGTTGAAAGCACTTGAGCTAGACCTCTCTGAGGCTCTGCTAGTGCATTTTGTTATGATATCTCTTCCATCCCAGTTTGACCAGTTTAAGATGAGCTACAATCTGAAGGATGAGACTTGATCTCTGGATGAGCTCATCTCAAACTGTGTAAAGGAAGATGAAAGGCTTGAGCAAGAAATGACAGAAAGCCCTCTCCTAACATCCACCTTCAACAAGAGGAAGAAGGATACTGAAGCTGCAGATACAGCTTCTCAAAAGAAACAACAAAGGGAACTGAAAAGTTCAGAAGGTCATGGTTGTTTCTTCTGTGGAGCTGAAGGGCATGTAAAGAAGAATTGCTCAAATTATCACGCTTGGCGTGCTAAAAAGGGTATGTTTCTTTAATTTGGTTTGATTCTAAGTTAATTTCTTTTCATACAACCTTTGGTACTTATAAGCACGTGATGGAAAGATTTGGTATAACCATTCACATCATTGTGTCTATGCAGGATTGCCTAAGATGCCAAGAGCCAAATGATGGTGAAAGATACATCGATATGGGCAATGGCAAGATGGTTCAAGTATAGGCACTTTAAATTTAGATTATTTCTTTTAAATGCTAGAATGTATTTGAATTTTATGAGACTATTATGTACCGTTTTAAACGGAATTTGGATTTCCATTTCTATTTTGAACAAATTTGGTTATAAGTGTTCAATTTTGAATGGAAACTTTGGTTGTCTCTTAATTAAAAATTAGTTTATTCTAGTTCTTTAAAAGATCATTATAATCTTCATTTATTTGGAAATGTTGCTTTATTTCTAAGATTCCTGCAGTTTAAGTATATGTGTTGTAATAAAAGAATTAACAGTTTAGAATTCAGTTATATTTTAATTGCAGCTTATATCCTTGATAAAGTTTCAACAAATAAATCACTTGCATGTTTGGAGATGTCCAACTAAGGTAAGGCTTTATAAGCCTAATAAATTAATTGGACATAATGCTAATGATTTTCTAATTTTGTTGAATAGTTTTAAATTTGATATTATTTTTGTACGATTTTACATAATCCCACTATTAAGTTAGCTTACGAATTAGGAAATGCACACCTATTTGAGGATGCTGAGTTTGAGGGGCGAAATTTAGTTAGTGACATTAGTCTTGAAGAGGATTATATCCCCACAGGTGTTGGCATTGTTCAGGATGGTATTCCTGACATTGTTCAAGACACAATAAATTCAAGATAATGTTGCAATTCCTCCCATTCGGGAAATTGTTCATAAGGACAAACTCTGGCACCTCAAGTAACTAATTGCCATTCAGGAAAATACATTAAAGAGATGACAAATTTATTGTTGACATTAGGATGATGGAAGTTTGACTTACATCAAGTCATAAAAGGTTTTACATCTCTAAAATGGATTAATGCATTAATTAAGAAAGTCATTGAATGATACTTAAAATCTTTTCTAATCGCCATAAGGTTTGAAACCTATTGATTGTAAATAGTTTTTTACAATCAAAAGGAATTCAAAAGGGTATTAAGAAAAGTTTTAAAGCGTATCACTCAGAGACTTTATACGGAAAAGAATGCGTTAATTGAAAAGAGACTTTTATTCAGTTTTCATGAAAGACTCTATAAGGTTTATAATGGCATTAGTAGAGCATTTCAATATCGTTACTGATACATTAAATTTCATTATGTGATCACCTCGTTCGGTTTTGAGATGATATTTAATGATTTTATCTAAGTTCTGTGGGAGCATGTAATTTATATAATATCTATGTGGTAATGAATGCTAAGTTCTGTGGGAGACAAGTTTAGTCTCAATAATTGCCCTGAGAATAATCTTCAGAAGATTTCCTATATCTCACCAATAGGGAGTCTAAAGTATGCTCAGTTTTATATGCATTTGGTTATTGCATATATTACAGGTGTGTTAGGTAGATTGTTAAGTTTAGGAGTTGACCATTTGACAGCAGCCAAATGTGTCATACGGTATTTATGGAGAACAAAAGGGTTACATGTTCAAGGATCAGTAGTCAAAAGAGTTTGAGATCATTTTGGTATACTGACTCTGATCATTTATTGGATGCAAAGAATGTTTGAAAATCTATGTTAGGCGCCATCTACTAGAAGAGATCTAAATGGTCCCTTTATATAGTCTCTTCTGACATGTCTTTAGATTTCATATCACATTATGTGACATCCAAATCATGAAATATATCTGCATATTTTGTCACTATGCTACAAATTAGGGATGATGTTGAGACACCACACAGTTTATTTAGTGACAATGAAGTCTGCAGTTTTATATTCCAGCAATAACAGGAACTCGACAACGTTTAGATATTCAGAGATCAAGTTCCTAGATTGTTGATTAATAGGAGTGTATAATTGTCTAATGAGCACATCGGAACAAACCATGTAATTACGGATCCGTTATAATAGGGAAATGTCATCCAAAAGGTTTTATGAGCTAGCTACTCATATGGATGTCATTTCATTAAGAAAATTCAGTTTTGTGGGAGTTTGTTCTTTTGGGTGCTCATATATAGACAAAATTAAGTCTCCAGCTTAAGCTTGAGGATATTTTCTGATCAGAAATAAAGTTTTTGGTTTCAGTTCGGCTTCACTCCGATTTTGTTTTGTTGATGATCTCACTAAGGTTAAGGAGGATCAGTTGGAAATAGACATGTTAGATCACATTACATGTAATTTCCATGCTACACATCCACTTCATAATCCATGTCATTGTTTTGTATTAGCACGGTGACCACTGATGGGTCGAGCTGCAATTGCTGCGGCAAAGATCTCCTTGATCCCTTGCTAATATAATTGATGGACCGGATTGTTCTTGACTCATTAAAGAAATGACAACAAGTTAAGATCTTATTTGGTTGTATGCACTATGAAATATAATTATAAAGTTTAGCATATAGCCCAAGTGGGAGATTGTTGGAACTTATCCAACTAAGTTAGATCTTAATCCAACATTGGGCTAATATGCGGTGAATAATTATATAAGTGCTACGCTGTCGTATTAAGCCCAATATATTAGTGATCTGGTTTTAATTAATTAAATGGGCTAAATGAGTTAAACAGGTTGTGGGGCCTTTATGTGTAGAGACTATTGGGCTTCAACTCGTTGATGGGCCGAGTTGGAAACCCTAGGGCTATGGAGGCTAGCCTATAAATATTAGCGGTCATGGTACCCGGAATACACGAACAAATTGAGCCGTCTTTTCTACGTCCCGTCGCTAGGAAAGAAACCGGGAGAAAGCTAAAGGGATTCTCCAACCGGTTGATTCGTGCTATTCTGGAAGATCGACCGTTGCGCTATCGTCAGGATCTTTCAGATTATTAGCGATGGACTCAGGTACGCTTCCGCTAAATCCGAGTATGCAATGATTTAGGATTCCGCATGTTATATATCTAGATCTGTGTTATTCAGTTTGTACACATCTAGATCTTTAGTTTCTACAGAACAGTGCCCTACGGGCACGAGTTAAGACTAGTATGTGTGTGTGTGTGTGTGTGTGTGTGTGTGTGTGAAACAAAGAGTACATCTGATATTTACCGGAAAATTTACAATTGGAAAACCGAGAAAACTAAATACATTAGAAAATTCAAATAAAACTACAAATAGCCACAACCCAAAAGTACAATAGGGGTAACATAGGTGAGATCCTCGACCCACAAAAAGGAGACCGAGAACTATGTCCACACACCCGGTACACTCACTCCCTAGTCTACCCATGTGAACTCAGCGTAATCGCTCTCCGAGGGCTCCATCTCCAACTCGAAACTCTGAATAGTCTCCTGATTAGGTTCTTACTCTGCCATCTCAGACTCTAATCCTGAGATAAAAGGGAGGGACACGTCAACGTGTGCCCAATAGTAAACTAATAATCCTATGTTGGAATGCCAGTCTTAAAATTGTTCTCCTAACTAGGGTTCAGGCTACAAATGATATTAATGACAATGAATTAAGTGCATAATTTAAAATAATACATCCACATGCAGGAATAACAAGAAATGCACAGGAAAACACTGCATGAAAATAATAAGGAATGCAGACAGACAATAAGTGAATAATTACATGTAATAATTCTGGGGATTATTAAAGCAACTTTTCGACAATTTTCAGTTATAGTTATGATTGGGAAACCAGGGTATCACGTAGGACATAAGGCACTGGACCTCACCCAGGGTGGGTGGTAAGGTGGTACCCACCAGCAGCACGAGCACTGTAGCTTCACGGGGCCTCTTGTAACTCCCCCTACCAGGAGTGAGAGATGGTTTTATTTCAATTACCTCATGGTGCATCAAGAGTATGTAAGGACCATGTCTATGGGGAAAACACTAGAAGGGGGGTTGAATAGTGTTTATGCAAATTTAAAGGAATTTACGCCAAATAAAATGCAATCCAACAAATAGTGCGGAATAGAAAAACGACCCAAAGTGAAACACACACAAACGCAGAGATGTTCAAGGGTTCGGATTAACCAAGTCAACTCCCGACTTGTTCCCGGTAATCCTACGTCCCTACCACCCGGATACCACCGGATACTCAAGTTAGAACCCTAACTTGAGGTTTCCTTAAAGCCCACTTGTAGCAACCCAACAAGTGCAATCGAATACAGTCGATGTCCTTGACTCCCACAACCAGGGAGCAAGCAAAACCACTCTCACAACCAAGAGCACAATTCAAATAACGAATGTTATGAAATATGAAAGCAACACTTACAATCACCTATGCCTTGAAGTAGAACTTGAAGGAGAAGTGTGATGTGTGTTGAAGAACTCTCTTAGAAGAGAGGAGAAAGCCCTTTCTCTTGACTGCACCAATTGCCTAGAAGATCAATCGTTGGTTCTAGGTTGGAGAGCAGGAGAACAAGATTTGGAAATACTTAGGGCTTTGAATTTGAGAGCTTTGATCTTTGGAAATGAAAGCTTGAGAGATTTTGCAATGAATGAGTAACCTTCCAATGGAACAGTAGAAGCTCTATTTATAGCTTTCTCAAATCCACAAAACAGTTTAGGCAAAAATCCAATTGGAATCTGTGAGAAAAATCTCAACGGATATAATCTGAACTCGCGACAGTCGACTGTTGAACAATCCACAGTCGACTGTTGCATAGTCAGCAAGGGTATGTGAGAATTCATAACGGTAACTTACCACGTGGACAGTCGACTGATGAAGCAGATACAGTCGTCTGTTAAACCAACAGGCGACTGTAACTTCTTCAACAGGCGACTGGCCGGGAGAAGAGTAAGTTAGACAAATACTGGAAATCTCATAAGATACAGGACATACGACTGATTCAAGTAATACAGTCGACTGTTAATCAGAACATGCGACTGTAAAACCTTAAACAGACAACTGTCAAAAGCAAGAGAAATTTCTAGAGAGCTGAGTCAAAGAAATGACTTACAGACAGGCGACTGTTGCAGCATAGACAGTCGACTGATCTAATAGACAGTCGACTGTATATACAGCATAAGTCGACTGGCCGTAGAATTCAGATCAACCAGAGTTTGGGCAAGGAGAGACAGGCGACTGATTTACAATAAACAGTCGACTGTCACTAGGACAGGCGCTTGTGAATCGTTCAACAGTAGCCTGTGCGAAATAATCAGAGAAGGCCCAAAACTATATTGTAATAGTCTATGCATAACAGTCAACTGTTTTTGAGACAGGCGACTGTAAACTGTTAAGCAGTCGGCTGTTATAAACAATCCTAGCATAAACAAAAGATAATTGAATTGGGATCAAAGGACAAAGGGTCTAATAATGACCTATGACAGAATGTAGATGTGTGTGAGTGCTCCATCAAAGTTCTACTTCTAAGCTACATACTAAAAGAGATAGAAGAAAAATTACATTGACAAATAATCTCTTCTTTCCATCGTATGAGCTTGAAGTCTTTACGGAGCTTCAATCATCAATCTACGATCATCCAATTCATGTCATTTGCCTTCAATGACGTATGCGAGTCATCCATTGCTAGTTGATCTTCATAATAAGCTTAGGCAATGGATTAACTGCAAAATAGGGGATTAGTCACAAGTATTTATGTTTGCTCATCATTAACACCACGTAGGGAGAAGTCCAATACTCAATATTCTCCACCTTTTTGATGATGACAAACAAACATAAACAAAAAGATAAATAATTGTGTGTAATGAAAACTTACTCCCCCTACATAGATGCCAATCAAGTTAGTCAACAAATATTAGAGCATCTACATAACAGTTGAGGCAAATGAGTGAGATATGAATGAATTCAATCCAAGTAATCTAGGAAATAAAATCCCTATTCATTGTAATCTTACTCCCCCTGAATCTGAGGCAACGAAAATCTTAGATTCAAGCGTTAGAACATACTTAGCACATCCATTATGAATCTTATATGTTATTTCTCTCCCCCTATGGCATTATCCAAAAAGGTGGGAGCAAAAAACAACAACAATAATAGTGCTAAATACGAACTAACAACAATCAAGGAGTATAAAGATATATCGAATCAAAAACTCATAAAATCTCATTATATACACATGTGAGTAATGGAATTGAAATCCAATATCAACATTTTAGATATACGAAATGAAAATAATTTCCACAAATTCATCACATCAAGGATAGCATGAATTAACCAATATCAAATTCATATATTGTCTCAAAAGCACATCAAGGAGAGTGAAGCATACATGGAGACAACATATCATACATCACACAGATAAGATATACAGTATAGCATAGTGTGACACAAGATAAGCAGCAACATCATATATATAGATATTAAAAAATGTACATCAACGGATGGTCATCTACATGGCCATCCCAAAAAGATACATCATGATCAAGACAAAAAAAATACATCATCATGAGGACATCAAAGTACATCACCATACATATATAAAGGAGTCGCTGACAAACATCATCCATCATACATCAAAAAAATATCATCACCAAAATAACATCACTCAAACATCTATCTAAGAGTGAGCGTCTCCAGGGGCTGCAAAAGAGGAAGCAGGCTCTGTAGCAGTAGGAGTATCCTCTGGAGGAGGGTCAGAAGGAGCAACAGTGGCAGCAGCAGCAACATCCTGAGTAGAAGCTACACCAGGAGGCTCAACGACATCAGATGGCTGAGGAGGATCATGATGCTGGGGAACAAACTGTCTCAGATCCTCAGGGAACGGAATTCCCTGATGGAGGAAAGAGAGGGACAACAATCTGTAAATACCAGAGACCATCTCCAAAAGAATATCACGAGATGGTGGAGCAGATGTAGAAGGCAGATCAGCTGGAGGCACAGTGGATGAGGACGGAGTAGAAGTAGATTTCCTCTTCTTCGAGGCAGTCTGCAGAGCCGAAGAAGATTTCGACTTTTCAGATGCATCGAGGAGAGGACCAAAGGGCATGGGCTCGTAACGAGTCAAGTCAATACCAAAATGATGGAAGACACGAGTCAAAAGACCACTGTAAGGAATGTGAGACGAGGAGGACGTGAACTCAACCTTGTCCGTCCTATCCAGGAGGACACCGGCCCAGTTCACGGGCATGCCAGAGAAAATAGTATACATACACTTCAGGATATCCTGAGACGGCTGGTCAGACGATCCATATCTCGGTAGGATGTTGGACTTCACCACTAGGTGAACAGCCCAACCTCTCACAGAGAACATAGATGATCTGACACCCGAATCAAGAGCTAAAGGTACCTCTCGAAACATATCTCGGAGGACAGACTGGTCAAGATCGTCAATCTCGAAAATGCAGATATCAGTGGGAAGGGAACCAACACAGGGAATCCTAAGATAGTCCCTAAGAGAGAGGGAGTGATCTGAATGTGGGTTCCCTGAACGACAGTATCAAGGATGCCGGTAGATGAATACTCACCACGAACGTGGTTCGCATAGAAGAGCTTTACCAGAAATGGATAGGCTCTGGGGGACTCGCTCTGAGAGAAGCGAAAAAAGTCGGCTAGGTGAGTAGCAGAAAGAATGTCAGATAGTCTCTCAACAGTGAAGGCGGGGAAAGCAATGTACCGCTCCCTAAGTAGGTTGATCCCTAGAAGAGAGTGAAATTTTGCCAGACAAAGATCGTCTCGGCAAATGGGAACTAGAGGATCAGAGGGGGGTACGGCAGGAGTCTCTTCAGAAGAACTCGACACAGAAGGAGACAAATGGGGGTTCTCAGCTATAGGCTCACTGATGTGAACACCAGTAGGCTTGCACTGACGATGGATCAAAGGCCGAGCATCGCTAGAAGTAGCAGAAGGTGAGTAACCCGGCGAAGACGAATGCACGGGTGACTCGACATGCTTGGATCGGGCTTTATAAGGTTTCTTCTTCTTGCAATCAGTTTCTTGGGTGCCCTAGATCGTTTAGGAGCAACGATCTTCTCTTTTCCCTTCGGTTTGGGAGCCATGGAAACAAGAGAAGGAGAAAACAAATGCAAAGAGATTCGAACGAAGGGCAAGTGAGAGAGAAGCAAACCAAGAGAGAAGCAACGACGATCGGGGAGAAGAAGATCGACGACAACGACAGCACGCGATCGAGGAGGACGAAGAGAGGAGATCGACGGATTTAGGAGTGAAATCGAGCGGTTTTGGAGAAGAAAACGAGCGGGAAGACGAACAGTCGAATCGAAGGAGAGAGAGTCGACGAGGGGAAATGATCGCGTATTCTCGAATATAAAATTTGGGGAATGAATCTGAGCCGTTGGATCAATGAATCGACGGCTCGGATCAAATCACTTGAAATGCCACAACAGAAGACAGTCGACTGATGAACAAAAGTCAGTCGACTGGATGAGGTGATAAACGATAAAGTTCAGAAAGATGCAACCGTCGCCTGATGACTAAAATGCAGTTGCCTGTTAAACTAACAGTCGACTGTAAATCAGTCATCAGTCGGCTGTGCGAAAGATAACAATTCTCAAACTGAGGAGATAGAGTAGGGCAGTTGACTGTCGAAGGAAAGACAGTCGTCTGTCCTGGTCCAAAAATGCACAGTGAGATAGAATTCTAGAGAATAAGAACACTCACCCTAGGACCTATACTCTAATCACAAATACATCGTAAAATCATTATAAAAACAATAAATCCATTGAAACACGAATTACTCCAATCAATTTCAAAAACTCATAAAATCAAATAAGTCACAATAGCCTTTCTTAATCTCATAATATAATAAAGCACATGAAGAAAGACAACGAAAAGATATGAGCTAAAAAAGAAGTTATAACATGAAAGTTTGAGCTTCTAGATTTCAGATTCACCCATAATTCCCAATTCTCCACGCAACCTCACAAATGAATCTTCTTTAAGAGGTTTAGTGAAGGTATCTGCAATTTGTTTTTGGGTTTCAATGTACTCTAAGATGATGTCCTTCTTAGCTACATGATCATTTATAAAATGGTGTCTTACGTCTATGTATTTGGTATGGGAGTGGTGTACCGGATTCTTGGAAAGACAAATAGCACTTTGATTATCAACCATGATAGGACAAGTATCACAATTGACACCATAGTCACTAAGAGTGTGTCTCATCCAAAGAACTTGTGCACATGCAAGACCCGCGGCAATATATTCCGCTTCAGTCGTGGACAATGACACCGAATTCTATTTTTTAGAAAACCAAGAAACTAAGGAATTTCCTAAGAAATGGCAAGTGCCACTAGTACTTTTCCTGTCGGACTTGCATCCTGCAAAGTCGGCATCACTATATGAGATTAACTCATATGTGCTAGACTTAGGGTAAAGTAACCCATAATATAGAGATTGATTAAGATAACGAAATATTCGTTTAACCGCAATCAAGTGTGACTCCTTAGGTCTTGCTTGATATCTAGCACAAAGACATACGGAAAACATGATATCGGGCCTACTAGCGGTTAAGTAAAGTAAGCTACCGATCATACCTCGATATAGACGAACGTCTACATCTTTTTCGCTTTCATCCTTGTGTAGATGAGTAGTAGTACTCATGGGAGTCCTTTTGCTCGAAGACGATTCCATCCCGAATCGGTTAATAAGCTCCCCTGTGTACTTTGTCTGATGTATGAAAGTACCATTCTCCATTTGTCGAATTTGCAATCCAAGGAAGTAGGTTAGCTCTCCCATGTGGCTCATCTCAAACTCATCCTTCATAGACTTGGAAAATTCTCAACAAAGATTAAAGTTAGTAGAACCGAAAATTATATCGGCTACATAAACTTGAATCAAAAGAATGCCATTTTCATAATCTTTAATGAAGAGCGTAGAATTAACTTCTCCCATTTTAAAACCTAAATTCAAAAGAAAGGTCTTAAGTCGATCATACCAAGCTCTAGGAGCTTGTCTCAATCCATACAACGCTTTCTTATGTTTGAAAACATGGTTTGGAAATTTTTCATGAATAAAACCGGGAGGTTGAGAAACATAGACTTCTTCATTGACAAACCGAACCCATTAAAAAATGCACTTTTAACATCCATTTGAAATAATTTAACATTCTTATGAGATGCAAAAGATAAAAGCAACCTAATAGCTTCTAATCTAGCTACGGGGGCGAATGATTCTTCGAAATCAATACCTTCCTCTTGCCGGTAGCCTTGAGCTACTAACCTTGCTCTGTTCCGTGTGATTACCTCGTTTTCATCCGTCTTGTTCTTGAAGATCCATTTGGTTCCAATAACTTGATGACCACTTGGAAGAGGTACGAGTTCCCAAACTTCGTTTCTCTCGAATTGCATTAGTTCTTCTTCCATTGCCACTATCCAAGAGCTATCCTCACAAGCTTCTTGGATGTTCATTGCTCAATGGTAGAGACAAATGCGCAATGTCACGACCCGCTTCCCTAAAATGGAGGTGAGACGTGAAAAGGTCCGCACGAGAGTGGAGCTGTGAAGCCCCAAACCCGATAAGCGTCCACAATACATAAACAGGTCCCTGTAACCACAACAGAATAATAATAATAACACAAGGAGAGACTGAAATAAAATTCCTCATCTCACAAAATGTCCAACATCAAAATGAGTCCAACATCCAGAAAAGCCACCAGGCTAAAAGAAAGAGTCCAAGGCCCAGAACAAGGCCAACAAAAGAAACGACATAACAAAGATATAGGTGCCACGCACCGAATACAAAACAACTGTCTAACAAAAGTAAAACACACGAAGACACTAGGACTGGTCCCAAGTGTCCACGTACTCCCCGTCAAACACAAGCTCGGGCTCGGCGTCAGCAAACACCTCGTCCTCAACGAGGTACTCAGGCTCAGGATCTAACATGTGTCACCCAAAAGAGTAAAGGGGCACATGTCAGCAAGTCTAAAAGACTTGGGCAAGGAAACTGAAAGTAGGCAACTAGCAACCTAGCAGTTTAGTATGCATGACATGGCAGTTATAACATGAGTGCACAATTTAAACATGGCAAGACTATTTGTACGAGAGAACAATCATCGGGACAAGACAAGACAAGACGAGACAAGAGTAGCCACGCTACTATCAATCTCAATCAATTCACTATTCACGTTGTTTTGTAGATTGTTTATGCCTTACAGCTGAATGGTTCCACATTCGCTGATTGGCCGCTTAACAACTACCCCACCCCAAAGAGTTTACGCCTTACAACTGCAGTTGTTGATCAAACAGACTCCCAGTTGAATGGCCGCTTAACCCTCACCCCTTATACCCACACGTAATGGAGCCTAGGGTCCCCGCACAATGAACTCAGCTAGTGAGTCTGGGGTTGCCCCGCACATTGAGCTCGCATTCTTAAACATTTGGCGTAGGGGTGAACCTAGCCGGAAACACGCAATTCGGGCATTGGCTATCAACCAACACATGGCCCGCTTCTGGAACACAAGCCAGGAACACAAGCATTTGTAGCAAAGCTACGCAATCACATAAACACTTAAAGAATGCAATGACATGACATTTAATTTGCGTACCGTTAATGGAAAGTAAACATGACATGGTAATTGTGCAACATGCTAAATGTCGGAACTAGCTTCGTTGTCAAGCTAGTTCCCCAATTTGCGCCTAGGCGAGTATCATTTCGTCGCCTAGCCTCTTTTACGCCTACTATAAGAAAATGGCCTAAAACATGGCCTAAACCCTAAGTGGCAAGTTTCACTTGCCTAGCACCGGGGATGATGACCACTTCGTCACACGGATGCTATCTACGGGGGAAATCGCTGTTATGGGGGAAACAAACACCAAACACATGAAATTAATTAGGGTTTCCATGAAATTATAAATAAGTTATAAAAACAACGGTAGATCGATTTCTTACCGAGAGGAGACGGAAGAAACACTTCGGGGAACCCTAGGATCAAATCTGGAGAAGATTGGAGAAGTTTGGGGAAACTAGGGTTTTGGGGGATTTGGGGATTTTGATGGGTTTTGGTGAGATTTTGGGGAAGATGAGAGGTAGGTGGAGTGAATGGATGGTTTGGATGATGATTCTAGGGCTTGGAATAGAGAAATGGAGCTTGGAGGAAGATGGGGGCTGAAGGGGGAAGATTTTAGGGTTTTGGGTCGTGTTGGAGAAGAAGAAGTCGTTTGGGTTGGGTATAAATAGGTTGAGCTGGCGGCTGCCCAGAAATTAGGGGTTTAACACTAGTTAGTCGGTCAAAGAGCAACCACTAACCGACTAGTTTGGCAACTAGTCGGTCGGTCGACCAACGCAGACCGACTAAGTGCAAACAGTAACTCCTGAACGAAAATAGGATTCTAGAGTTAGTCGGTCCATGAACAAGTACTGACCGACTAGTTTAGAATCTAGTCGGTCGATGAACGTTCTTAGACCGACTAAGAGTAAATAGTAACTGATACAAAAATAATATGATGAGTTAGTCGGTTCAAGAAGCATTGCTGACCGACTAGTTTGCAACCTAGTCGGTCAACCAGCGTTCTTAGACTGACTAACGATAAACAGTAACTCCTGAGAAATTTAGAAAGCTAACTAGTCGGTCCAAGAAGGATTGCCGACTGACTGGATCGTCATCTAGTCGGTCGGTGGCCCTTCTTACACCGGCTAATGAGCACCAAAAGTACCGATACGGAGCGCGGGGCCCCGGGATCGATTCCTAAGACTCCTAGGCTTGATCTAATAGTTAGATACGACCGTTATGAAGCCTGTCACGAATGACATACTTCGAAATTGACGATCCTAAGGAAGAAACGAGAAAATACGACGAATCGATCGAAAATGAAAGCTACGGAGACGAAAAACCACACGCTGAGGAGAAAATCCACCAAAACATATATTATATTATATTAAATCCAGATTCATGAAAAGCAGTCGTTACACGCAATGAGAGAATTCTTCAATTCTTGATCTCGTTCGAACACCCACACCAATATCTCCAATAATTTGGTTATGTGGATGGTTGCGATCGGTCGGATAAGCTTTGGGTAGACCTGGATCACTAGGAACAACTTAAACAACTTCGTTAGAAGTGTTAGTCTCAACAATAGAATCATTAATCTTAACATTATTAAGAGAATCACAAAGAATATCTACATTATCATCATCAGCATGAGAAAAATCAAAATCTTCATAAAAAGATACGTGAAGTGATTCCTCAATCATTGAAGAAGTTTTGTTGTACATCCGGTAGGCTTTGCTATGTGTGGAATATCCAACAAAAATTCCTTCATCGGATCTTGGCTCGAATTTGTCTAAATTACCAAAAGTGTTCTTTATAAAACATTTTGAACCAAAAACACGAAAATATTTCACTTGAGGCTTTTTATCATAAAACAACTCAAAACAAGTTTTGTTTGTTCATGGTCTCACTAGGATCCTATTGAGCACATAACATGCCGTGTGCACCGATTCTGGCCAAAATTGTAGTCCTAAATGACTATCATGAAGCATAGTGCGAGCACACTCAATAAGAATCCTATTCTTTCTTTCTACAACACCATTTTGTGGTGGTGCACGAGGAAAGGAAAAGTTGTGAGTTATCCCGGAGTCATCACAAAACTTAGTAAAAGACTCATTCTCAAATTCTCATCCATGATCACTACGAATAGTGATAATGGTGGATCCTAAAAGATTCTGAATCTTATTTGTAAATTTGGTAAACTATTCGTGAGCTTCATTCTTATTAGTTAAGAATGAAACCCAAGTAAATCTAGAAAAGTCGTCAACGACAACTAGTCCATAATGAGCATTACCTAAAGAAGTGGTTCTAGTTGGCCCAAATAAATCTAGATGAAGAAGTTCTAGGGGCATCTTAGAAGTAATCCCTTCTTTAAGCTTAAATGAAGATTTACTTAATTTACCTCTTTGACATGAATCACAAAAGTTTTTCTTATTAAAAGCAATCTTAGGAAAACCTTTGACTAGATCATGCTTAGCTAACTTATATAAGTGCTTGAAGTGAACATGACCAAAACGGCGATGCCATAATAGTTGTTCACTTGTGTTAGCAACTAAGCAATGTTCTACGGTTTTAGGCAAGCTCAAATAATAAATATTTTTACGCATAATACCGGAAAATAAAACATTTGAATCACAATCAACAATAGTACACAATCCTTCTCCAAAGTTAACCTTGTAACCTTTGTCACAAAGTTGACTAATGGAAATGAGATTGTGACATAAACCACTAACAAGATAAGCATTAGTAATTAAGGGTTTAGAAGGATTACCAACGATACCTACTCCAATGATGGTTCCCTTTTGATTACCTCCAAAAGTGACCGTTGCACCATCCTTGATGCTAATCACTTCGGAGAGTAAAGAGGGATCTCCCGTCATGTGTTTGGAGCAACCGCTATCAAGAATCCATCCTTTCCCTTTAGAGCTAATAAGACATTTATTGCTCTTCTTCTTTTTCTTGGGTACCTATATAATATACCATAAGCTTATGGTACCCAATGTTTGTTGGGTCCAAGGAGATTAGCCCTTTGGAAGCCAAGTCCAAGTGGACTTCCGCTTCCCAACATAGTTACTATTTCTAATCACATCATGAAAGTAGGAATCAACATAAGCATTCCTAAAATTTAGACTAGTGTTCTTAGGACCCCAAATAGTGTACATCTTGGGAGTCCTATTCCTAGTTGCATGCATATGTGTTGGATTTCTATGTGGTGCATGCTTCTTAGGAACATGATTTCTAGCATAGAGATGTGGTGGAGGATATGCATTGTACATTCTAGAATGATATGTATGCTTGGGAACATGCATATTATATGAAGCATATTGATTATGCATGACATGTGGAGGATGAGCATACATGGACGAATGATGCGTATGAGCATATGGGTGTATAGGAGCACGTACATGAGTATTTCTCATGTGTGGTTGTGTACGTGTCCGTGGGTGCGGAGCATAAAATGTGTCATGATTATCCACTTGTGAAGTAGAATGTTTCCTACGTGGATGAGTGTTAGTGTACATATAAGCATGGCCTTGCTTTTGGTTTCCACCCTTAGTGGGTTTCTTGCCAAAAGGAAGAGAAAGTGATATGGTGACATTCTTGGTAGGATTGCTACCTATAGTGTCTTTGACACCACCTGTGGATGCACCGGAGGAAGGCCTCACAAAATCTATAGTGACACCACTATAGGAGGTGCGAGCATTAGATGCATTTGCTTTTACAAATCCAAGGCCAACACGATGTGTGGCCGGAAATTGGTTTGCAAGCAAATCATCCAATTGTCCTTTTCCCTTATTGAATCTCACAATACGGGAGGACATGAGCTCATATTTCTCCTTTAAAGAAGAAATGTTGGTATCCAAGGTGGACACCCGTGCTTTGAGCTCGTGCACTTGGGTTTTAAGAGAATCATTCTCTAAACCCAATTGTGTGTGACGTGTAACTAGATCACTATTATACATGGGATGTGTTTGATCTAGTTGAAATTTGAGGGAGTTCACCTCATCTCTCAATGTGACATTTTGAGAAGCTAAGTTTGCTTTCTCAAGAGTTAAAGTATCAACAATGGTGTCATTGTTGATAATGCATGGAATGGATGACTTGCTAACATTTGATTTCTTTAAGCTAGTGTATCTAAGCATTAAAGATTGGTATTTAGCAAATAGTTCTTCATTAGCAATACGAAGTTCATCCATTGTTACCTCGGTGTCATCCGTGTCGGAATCACTCTCATCCGAGAGTGGATCTTCGAGTGCCATGAAACACATGTGGGTGCTCTCACCCTTCTCATCATCGGAATCGCTTGATGAGTCATCACTTGAGTCATCAAAGGTACCTACGAGTCCTTTCTTCTTGTCTCTCTTGTTCTTGTCGGACTTGTGGTACTTTGGTGCCTTCCATTTTTCTTTGTTGTTTAGCATTGGGCAATCCCTCTTGATGTGCCCTGGCTTATTACACTTATAACAAAGAGAGGAAGTAGCATTAGTAGACTCAAAACCTTTGTTTGAGGAAAATTTACCTTTGCGGTAGAAGCGTTGGAACTTCTTCGCCATTTGGGCCATTTCACCCAAATCCATCTCGTTCTCGGATTCATCACTTTCGGAGGATGATGAATTGGCGTTGAATGCCAAGCTTTCTTCTTGGCCTCCGAGGGATTCATCATAGCTCGAATCTTCAATCGGTTATCCCGTCTTACTTCGTAAGACATAAGAGTCCCGATGAGATTCACCACGGTGTAGTTCTTCAAATCATTGACCTCCTCAATGGCGATTGCTCTTCTTTCCCATTTGGAGGTCATCCCCATGATGATCTTCCTTACCTTTTTAGGTTCGGTGTAGATTTGGCCAAGGGCTTCCAATTCATTTGTGATGTCGGTAAAGCATCCGTACATCGACGCAATGCTCTCATTTTCCTGCATATGAAACAAGTCGAAGTTTTGCACGGCAACATATAACTTTGAAAGCTTTACCTTATTCATTCCCTCATGGGTAACGATGAGATGGTTCCAAATTTGATATGCACTCTTACATGTGCATATCTTGTTGAACTCATTCGGGTCCAACGCACAATGAAGAGAGTTTATTGCTTTAGCGTTGACTTCGGCGGACTTCTCGGAAGTCGTCCATTTCTCGAAATCCTCCTCGGCGGGCTCGACGTACTCCTTATAGAGAGTTCTCCAAAGAGAAGCACTCCTAAGGAATGTCTCCATCCTACACTTCCAATAGCCAAAATTAGTACCATTGAAACATGGAGGACGTACCGTAGATTGACCTTCGAAAAGAGTGGACTCTCCATCACGGTCGTGATTGTTGTACGTAGGCGGAGGAGGAATGTTGTTGTTGTTGGATGCCATAGATAAAACCTTGCACTCTAATACCAATTGTAAGGACCCTGTCTATGGGGAAAACACTAGAAGGGGGGTTGAATAGTGTTTATGCAAATTTAAAGGAATTTACGCCAAATAAAATGCAATCCAACAAATAGTGCGGAATAGACAAACGACCCAAAGTGAAACACACGCAAATGCAGAGATGTTTCAAGGGTTCGGATTACCCAAGTCAACTCCCGACTTGTTCCCGGTAATCCTACGTCCCTACCACCCGGATACCACCGGATACTCAAGTTAGAACCCTAACGTGAGGTTTCCTTAAATCCCACTTGTAGCAATCCTACAAGTGCAATCGAATACAGTCGATGTCCTTGACTCCCACAACCAGGGAGCAAGAAAAACCACTCTCACAACCGAGAGCACAATTCAAATAACGAATGTTATGAAATATGAAAGCAACACTTACAATCACATATACCTTGAAGTAGAACTTGAAGGAGAAGTGTGATGTGTGTTGAAGAACTCTCTTAGAAGAGAGGAGAAAGCCCTTTCTCTTGACTGCACCAATTGCCTAGAAGATCAATCGTTGGTTCTAGGTTGGAGAGCAAGAGAACAAGATTTGGAAATACTTAGGGCTTTGAATTTGAGAGCTTTGATCTTTGGAAATGAAAGCTTGAGAGATTTTGCAATGAATGAGTAACCTTCCAATGGAACAGTAGAAGCTCTATTTATAGCTTTCTCAAATCCACAAAACAGTTTAGGCAAAAACCTAATTGGAATCTGTGAGAAAAATCTCAACGGATATAATCTGAACTCGCGACAGTCGACTGTTGAACAATCCACAGTCGACTGTTGCACAGTCAGCAAGGGTAGGTGAGAATTCATAACGGTAACTTACCACGTGGACAGTCGACTGATGAAGCAGAGACAGTCGTCTGTTAAACCAACAGTCGACTGTAACTTCTTCGACAGGCGACTGGCCGAGAGAAGAGTAAGTTAGACAAATACTGGAAATCTCACAAGATACAGGACAGACGACTGATTCAAGTAATACAGGCGACTGTTAATCAGAACAGGCGGCTATAAAACCTTAAACAGACGACTGTCAAAAGCAAGAGAAATTTCTAGAGAGCTGAGTCAAAGAAATGACTTACAGACAGTCGACTGTTGCATCATAGACAGTCGACTGATCTAATAGACAGTCGACTGTATATACAACATAAGTCGACTGGCCGTAGAATTCAGATCAACCAGAGTTTGGGCAAGGAGAGACAGGCGACTGATTTACAATAAACAGTCGACTGTCACTAGGACAGGTGCTTGTGAATCGTTCAACAGTAGCCTGTGTGAAATAATCAGAGAAGGCCCAAAACTATATTGTAATAGTCTGTGCATAACAGGCGACTGTAGAACAAAACACAGTCGACTGTTTTTGAGACAGGCGACTGTAAACTGTTAAGCAGTCGGCTGTTATAAACAATCCTAGCACAAACAAAAGATAATTGGATTGGGATAAAAGGACAAAGGGTCTAATGATGACCTATGACAGAATGTAGATGTGTGTGAGTGCTCCATCAAAGTTCTACTTCTAAGCTACATACTAGAAGAGATAGAAGAAAAATTACATTGACGAATAATCTCTTCTTTCCATCGTATGAGCTTGAAGTCTTTACGGAGCTTCAATCATCAATCTACGATCATCCAATTCATGTCATTTACCTTCAATGACGTATGTGAGTCATCCATTGCTAGTTGATCTTCATAATAAGCTTAGGCAATGGATTAACTGTAAAATAGGGGATTAGTCACAAGTATTTATGTTTGCTCATCATTAACACCACGTAGGGAGAAGTCCAATACTCAACAGAGTACACCATGGGCCTCTCCAACTCTTCCTACTCCCCCTACTTACTGTCGGGAGTACGAGTGAGATACATATCAACCAGTCCAATCCTTATGTGCATGTTTTACCTGGGTTTTACCCTAACCCCATATCCAAAAACTTGAATGACACAAAAGATTACGTGCTAACTTTGTAACGGTCGCTTTCCGACCGTGTGTATTTCAGCGCGTACTTACTTTTTTGTACGTGTATTTATTGTGACCTTCATTTGTATCCAAAACGCACGAAGTTATATGTCGTTGTAACCCTCAGAGAGAGTATTTATTTGTGGAATTTTTTATGAACGTCATTTCACAGGTCATTCTCTCACAAATCAGCTTTGAATGAAGAGGCGTCTTAACTTTAGACATCGACGTTTTGGCTATTTATTTTTATTTTCGTTTTCCGTGAACCTAGCATGTGACCGACCACCGTAGTATCGATCCTTTCGTTGCCACGGTCGTTTCAATATTTTTCTTGTATTTTTTCGGGCACCGTTAGACTGGCCTTTCACCTTAATCATTTTTAATCCTCAATTAGCCCTAAGATTAATTTGAATTTCAAATCACTAATCCCTAATCCTAATCAGATCTAATGGGATCCTACGTATCATATCAATTATTCTTCTAGCTATTTGCACCCTAAGCCTACTCTCTCCCCCTCTCACACACACACTCTCCAATCAACCTTAAATACACTCCTTTTTCACCCTATTTAGCAAATCTCCTTCATTAAAACGTAACTTTCCCCTAGGGTTTTATCAAACCCAAAATGCAGCCGCCATATATAAACTCATGCACCCATTGCTCCGACGAACCCTACCCTTGCTCCAACCTCATCTCGACGGCAGGCCACCTCCACGCAAGACCCTCGACATCCGGCCCACACCATTGCTCATCTCCCTCCCTTGAGAACCCCCGACCACCAAAACTGCCGAATTCCTCCATTATTTTCCGGCCATCTCCACGCAGAGCACAGCCCCGGCCTCCCCCTTGAGAACCTTGCAGCGCGGTAACCCCCAGGCCGCAGCAAACCGCACAGACCCCCCCAGCCACGCAAACTGCCGCCGCCCCTGCAACTGTGCACGTGACCCAGTGCCACGGCCACCCCTTGCTACCGCACCCTGCCGCCGGCCAACAACCCCGCAGGCCATGCAACCCCTCTCCGAACCCCCGCTGCGTCGCACTCATGTCGCACGACCCCCCTTCGGCCTCCTCCTCCCACGGCTGCCCCCTTGTGCCTAGGAGCCCACACATGTCGCAGTTCTCGTACCCACTCCCGACGTCGTTGCCGTTGCCGCTTCGTTGCGCTACTCGCAACCGAGGCGATCCCATTGCCGTTGCCATTTCGCTATGCTAACCACAGCTGGAACGATCCCGAGGCGATCCTTATTGTGCTACCCACAGTCGAGGACACCGAGCACCGCCACCGTTTCAGATCCGCCGTCAAACTCGTGCGTATACGTCGTACTAGGTTAGTCTCTCTACTCGTAGAAACCCAAACCGTACGTCATTGAAACCATAAGTAAAAATCGACAACTAACTCACTAAATTTACTTTTGCGCACCATTAAACAGTTGTAACTTCTAGAATCGACGATCGGACTATATTGATTGTGCACATATGTCACGGTCGCTTTCCGATCGTACGTTTTTCGTGCGCGTACTTTTGTTCGTACGCGTATTTATTTTGATCACTTCTTGTATCCAAACCCTACGATGTGATATGCCGTTGAGACCCTCTAGAAGAGTACTTATTTGTGGAATTATTTTGGAACGTCATTTCACGGGTCGTTTTCCCACAAAATAACTTTGTTTGAAGAGTTGTCGTAGCTTCCACCTTCGTCGTAAGACCTTTCTATTTTTAATTCCATTTTCCATTGCCCTAGCCCGTGACTGATCTTCTTAGTCTCGATTCTCTCATCGACACGGTCGTCCCGGTATTTTTCTCATAATTACCGAACACCGTTTGACCCACTTTTTCCCCTAATCATCTTCTAATACACATAGCTTAATTAACTTGATTAATTAACTAACCTAATTAAACTAGGCCTAATACGTTTCATGACAATATTTCCTAAGCTATTCGCCATCACATATTAACCTAAGTCTACCCCCCACACTCTCACAACTTCTCTCTCCAATCACCTAAACGTACCCCCCTTTCAAAATGCTTTATCAAAACTGTTTTCTTATACTCACCTAATTGGGCTATTCAACCCACTGTTTTAACTAATCTAAACCCCCTCTATCTCTCCCTCTCGCCTCCTATAATACATAAAGTACCAAAACCCTAGAGGTAAATAGCCCAATTCATCTTCTTATGCAAACGTAAACTATGGCTTTCACAAAATAAGCTGTCGGCGCACCTCCCCTATAAATTTTGGCCAGCCATCATCTGACCACCGCCGGCCACCCAACCTCTGGCCTAGACTCCCCTCGACGTCCCCTATCACTTTGTAGCTTCTCTCGCAATAAATCTTCCTCCTCCTCTCGCAAACAACACACGAACACCCGAAACACCAAATCTGTCCTCCCTCGCCAAAAGTTGCGGCCACCACCTTTCCTGTCGCCACCAGCCGTCCGGCTGTCTACTTTCAATTAACTGTACGCACTCTTATCTGCACCTTGCCATGTCATTCATGCATCAAATTGTCATCATGATTGTGTAGCATACGCTACAATAAAATTGTAACTATTGAGGCTAGGCACCTGCTTTGCGTGCACAACCCTATGCCAAACCAAAAACACTTCCTGGCTCGTGATCCAAAAGCGAGCTCAGTGTGTTGGTGAAACCAACGCTCGATACACGTGGAGGGATAGGGTTAAATGGTCGCTTGAGCGTAGAAGTGAGCCCGTACATCCACTTCAACCAAAAGATGGAAACTCTATGCACAAAGTGATAAGATAGTGTTCGTGAATCGTGAAATAGTGTTTTCGTAGTTTTTGCTACGACGTGCATGCTTGTTTCATCATGTCGTTTTAATTGTTGCACTCTTTAAATGTCATGCCATATCATCATGTTAGAACTGCTAGTTGCAATACTTTTATTTGTACCTTGCACAAAAGTCCTCCGATTTCCTTTGGGAGACTTTTGCTGACATGTGCCCTCTTCTCTTTGGGTGTCACATGTCAGGTTTAGAGACAGAGTTAGTCGTAGAGGACGAGCAGTACGCAGATGTTGAGTTCGCGGTTCCTGCAGAGACTGAGTTTGAGGACACTGTTGACCAGTCCTAAACTCACTTGGAGACTTCCTTAGTTGTTGTTGTTTTTAGTAGTTGCTGTTAGGTTTCGGTGCGTAGCACCTATCTCTCTCTGTTTTTATGTTTCGGCCATGCCTTAGGCCTTTTGTTCAGACTATGTACTTTTGTGACTTTTCTCTGTGATGTTTGGAATAATTGTTGGATGTTGTTTGGTGGATATTTCTATGTCTGCTTTTTATTTAGTATTGTTGTTGTTTCATCACATTGCAAGAATATGCTATTGGTATCATTCACAGACGCTTATCGGACTGCAGCTTCACAGCTCCTAGTCCGAGCGGACCTTCTCACGTCTCGCCTTCCATACTTGGGAAGCGGGGAGTGACATGTTTTAATGGTGGACCATGCATGTCCTCTTTGCATCTGTGAAATATCCGAACAACAATAATGATAACAACATCCATATAAATATTTGGAACATTCAAGTCATAATTGAGTCTAATCTGAACGTTTTCTTGTCTTAGATGGCTGGGAAATGTATTACCCGAGCTGTGGTTAGGCCTGCGTTGAAACCTAATTGGTCCGCATAGTTTAAGAGGCCAGGTGGGCCTAGTCAGAAGATGTGTCATTTTTGATGCAGGACTGGCCATATGAAGGAGCAGTGCAGGAGGTTGCTGGGCCAGTGCTTGATTTATGGCGACGCTTCGCATACCTTGAAGGGTTGCCAGCGTGCTAAGTAGCAACATCAGTAGCATAGAGCACAGTAACTGCCGGTCGTGGAGCACCCCTTATATCTCAGGAGCAGGCTTTTTAACAGGCAGTCGGCCTAGGGAACAAGCTTGCATGATGACTGCAGTAGAGGTTGAGGCTAAGGACGGAGTTATTGCAGGTAATCCTTAGACTAGCCTTTACTTTTCATTAGTTGATCTTACCTGTTAGATCAGATCTTGGTTGCTAGAATAGGTTTTGATTAGAAGACTTAGATAGATGTTCAGTTTTATAGTCAGACACATTCGTTAAGATTTAGTCGTGCTCGTCTTAGGATACCCTAGTAGCCTCTCACACAGCTCTGACCATATTAGATTACTAGAGATTTTCCTTTAGTCGTTCGCTTGAGTCCATCAAATTTCGGGCCCAGCAGAACATGATCTTGATTCTCTTAGGACCTTTCCCCGAGGTCTCTATTATAGTCTAGCTCATTAGAAAGTCTTAGTGTTAAGTTCCTCCTAATCTTTAGTCGGCCCGGAAACTAGAACCCCTGATTTCTATCATTTTCCTAATCCTTACACTTTGAGCTAATGACCATAGAATTCCATCGTAGCATATTCATCAAATTATTTTCCATTCATATTTACGTTTTATTTGATTCACTTCCTTCCTTTCAAATCACGTGATTCTCCATGTCGTTCAACGGCAATCGTTAAATCTTCTCCATTACTATCCTGACCATTCAAAGAATATTTTCAATATTATCTATTTTGAATTTCTCTTCCGGTTTAAATTATTTGAAAACATTTAGCATGCATTTAGACTCCATACATTCTCTGAATTTCGAACTTTTTCGCTGAAATCTTTAAAATTATTATCTTGCCATATTTTCTAACCTATATCTTTCACACTCGTGTAAATATCTTACTTTCTTCATATAATGACATTTCGATAATCCAAAATAACATTTCTTCCTCTACTATATATAAACTACTCAAGTTTAATTCAAACAACTTATTTTACCGACTCCTAAATATTTTTCTATGCAAAAGAGAACTCCAACTTTTCAAGTATGACCATTTTATATTCTTCGTATTTTAACTTATATCATTTACACACTATTTTCATGTAACCTATAAGGGTATTATTACATCTTCCTTTCCTCTACAGAAACATTCACAATTATATCTCTGTTTCACCTAACCAAGCTACCTCTTTACCCTCACCTCATTTGAACCCATTCATCCCGATCTCGTTTCGTTATGCTTTTTGATTTCGGTGCCCTTACCATTGCTTAGTCATCCTACTAGTGCTTGCCATTGTCTATGTCAACCTTAGTCTAGTAGTGAGCCCATTGGTTTTATTGCGATGTCGTTGTGGTGCATGTATATATGTAGAGTGTGTAGACCTGTGTGTGTGTGAACTCCGGCGTATCACTCATATATGAGTGTGCTCCCTTTAGTATATTAATGATTGCCTCTTGTGTTATATATGAATACTCAGTGTTATTCATGATATATATGAAGTTGTATGAATGATAGTGTTTAAATATATATGTGTGGATAGCTATACCACTTTAGGTACGTCTGTGTATATTAGATTTAGTGTTGGAATATCTGCTAGAGGAGTTTGTGGTAAATGTTTGAAATAGTATAGTAGTAAGTCATGTGTATATTAAGTGTAATGATAATGGGGTACTTATAATTAAATGTGCATGCCTATATATGATCTATATGTTAGTACGTATGAGCGTGTGCTCGTACGTATATATGTATCATGCTTAGTCGTAGGTAGATATGTGCTTGCTGTATGAATATGTGTGATATACGTATGGTAATAGGATTATAATTTTGTATAGTGTTGCTTGCCTTTACGGGATGTCGTGTGTGTGTGCGTGTATACTATGATGTATACACGATTATTATATGTCTTAACTATGTATGGATAGGTATATGTAGTAGTATACTAGCTATATGCAAATGGCTAATGTGTGAATGTATTATATGTATGTGATTATACGATGTATGCATATATGGGGTAGTGTACTTGATTATATACGTGTGCTGATGTTGTAATATTATTATGGTATGTATGTGGTTACGTTGGTAGATATGCATATATTGGAGTGGTGTTGGTTTAGGTATAAAAATCGTGTTATATATATAGAGTATTCTGATATTGGTTTTGAGTCTCACTCAAGCTTGAGTGGGTATACTCTAATTATATTGCAACATATGTCTGTGGTTTGCGTATAGCACTATGAATATAGTAATGGATGATGTATGTATAATGATAGGATGATTGTGTCTGGTTGTGTTATGCACATGATTGTGGGTGGCTATAGCATTATATAGTTATAGGTGTTGGTCTTGTAGTTTAGTTATTTACTAAGGTTTTACAGGTTGAATGTATATCTGTTAGCTAAACTTGGTGTGTAGAATGTGCTAAGTATATAGTCGTATGTATGAATGGTAGCGTGTGTGGGTGTGCACCACGCACGGGTAAGTATATGCTTAGTTATAGGTATTTGTGACTATGGTATGTGTGGTGGGGCTTGAATACAGTTATAGGACTGTATGTGATGTGAATATATGGTGAAGTATCTGCGTGTATTTGAATAACTATATATTGGTGAATTTATAGTGTGATTACATGTGTTGATATGTTTAGTGTTCGATATATACTAGGAGATATAGGGAGTAGTATATCCCTATTTGTTTGTACATAGGTAGTTATCTATACGTGGGTACTACGATCGTATTTGCTAGTATGAAACTATCTTTATGTATGTATGTGTACCTTGGTTGTGATAAGTGAGTGATAGTTATATAAGGATGTACGTGACTATATGAATGGTTGAAGTATATGCATGAATTTGACTGTCTAAGATAGGTATAAGTATAGAATGTGTATATATATACATGTTTGTAGTATAAATGTTTGACTACCTAGTGCATATATAAGCACTTACAGTGACTCTACATGGTCTGAATTGTAGTATGTTGTGATTGGGGTAGTTCCTAGAGTGGCTAGATACATTTATAGGTAGAAAGTCCAAGGACAGACTTTATGATAAGGTGGGTAGGATGTCACGGCCGCTTTCCGATCGTACGTTTTTCATGCGCGTACTTTTGGTCGTACGCGTATTTATTTTGAACACTTCTTGTATCCGAACCCTACGATGTGATATGCCATTGAGACTCTCTAGAAGAGTACTTATTTGTGAAATTATTTTGGAACGTCATTTCACCGGTTGTTCTCCCACAAAATAACTTTGTTTGAAGAGTTGTCGTAGCTTCCACCTTCGTCGTTAGACCTTTCTATTTTTAATTCCATTTTTCGTTGCCCTAGCCCATAACCGATCTTCTTAGTCTCGATTCTCTCGTCGACACGGTCATCTTGGTATTTTTCTCATAATTATCGGACACCGTTTGACCCACTTTTTCCCCTAATCATCTTCTAATACACATAGCTTAATTAACTTGATTAATTAACTAATCTAATTAAACTAGGCCTAATACATTTCATGAAAATATTTCCTAAGCTATTCGCCATCGCATATTAACCTAAGTCTACCCCCACACTCTCACAACTTCTCTCTCCAATCACCTAAACGTACCCCCCTTTCAAAATGCTTTATCAAAACTGTTTTCTTATACTCACCTAATTGGGCTATTCAACCTACTGTTTTAACTAATCTAAACCCCCCTCTATCTCTCCCTCTCTCCTCCTATAATACATAAAGTACCAAAACCCTAGAGTTAAATAGCCCAATTCATCTTCTTATGCAAACGCAAACTAGGGCTTTCACAAAATAAGCTGTCGGTGCACCTCCCCTATAAATTTCAGCCAGCCATCATCTGACCACCGCCGGCCACCCAACCTCCGGCCTAGACTCCCCTCGACGTCCCCTATCACCTCCTAGCTTCCCTCGCGATAACTCTTCCTCCTCCTCCCGTAAACGCGCGAACACCCGAAACACCAAATCTGTCCTCCCTCGCCAAAAGTTGCGGTCACCACCTTTCCTGTCTCCGCTGATCGTCCCGCTACTGCTGTCCTTTCCCTCAGGACCCCCTCTAGCTATGCAAGTCCTTCCCTAGCCTCTGCAACCCCCGGAGCTCCCCCCACGCGCGTGCAAACTCCAGATTTGCACGTAACTTCAGATCTGTGCTACCCGAACCCACAGACAGATCTGTCCACCATTTTTCGTGCTTCCCGTACCGCTGTCCATGCCTTCCCAATGCCGTAGGATGCTGTACCACTTTCCATCCCCTTCGCGTCGATGTTCGGTGATCGTATCGCTACCTGGTTGATCGTCGTTCGTCGCCGCTATCCGCCGAACCGTTCACGCTACCGGAGTACAACCCCTGACATCACTACCAGACGTCAGAGTAGCTCTCGCGTCATATTAAGGCTGGATTGCGATTTGAACACATAGGTAGACTTGGACTTGATTGAACGGGATCACAACGTGGTTGTCTTCAGGCAAGTGATACTTGCCAGTAACTGTTTAGGCTATGTTTAGGCCAATTTGTATAGAAGCGTAAAAGAGACTAGGCGATGAAATGATAGTCACCTAGGCGCCTTATTTTGATCTAGCTTGACATCAAAGCTAGATCCAACACCATTACTATGCTATCATTTCATGCTGCCATGTCATGTTTACTTTCAATTAACTGTATGCACTCTTATCTGCATCTTGCCATATCATTCATGCATCAAATTGTCATCATGATTGTGTAGCACACGCTACAATAAAATTGTAACTATTGAGGCTAGGCACCTGCTTTACGGGCACAACCCTATGCCAAACCAAAAACACTTACTGGCTGCGAGCTCAGTGTGTTGGTGAAACCAACGCTCGATACACGTGGATGGGTAGGGTTAAACGGTCGCTTGAGCGTAGAACTGAGCCCGTACAGCCACTTCAGCCAAAAGACGGAAACTCTGTGCATAAAGTGATAAGATAGTGTTCGTGAATCGTGAAATAGTGTTTTCGTAGTTTCTGCTACGACGTGCATGCTTGTTTCATCATGTCATTTTAATTGTTGCACTCTTTAAATGTCATGCCATATCATTATGTTAGAACTGCTAGTTGCAATACTTTTATTTGTACCTTGCACAAAATTCCTCCGCTTTCATTTGGAAGACTTTTGCTGACATGTGCTCTCTTCTTTTTGGGTGTCACATGTCAGGTTTAGAGACAGAGTTAGTCGCAGAGGACGAGCAGTACGTAGACGTTGAGTTCGAGGTTCCTGCAGAGACTGAGTTTGAGGACACTGGTGACCAATCCTAAACTCACTTAGAGACTTCCTTAGTTGTCGTTGTTTTTAGTAGTTACTGTTAGGTTTCGGTGCATAGCACCTATCTCTCTCTGTTTTTATGTTTCGGCCATGCCTTAGGCCTTTTGTTCAGACTATGTACTTTTGTGACTTTTCTCTGTGATGTTTGGAATAATTGTTGGATGTTGTTTGGTGGATATTTCTATGTCTGCTTTTTATTTATTATTGTTGTTGTTTCATCGCATTGCAAGAATATGCTATTGGTATCATTCACAGACGCTTATCGGACTGCAGCTTCACAGCTCCAAGACCAAGCAGACCTTCTCACGTCTCGCCTTCCATACTTGGGAAGCGGGACGTGACAACATTGGATAGAATCGTCGTAGAGAACCGTAGAACAAATTTGATCACATGAACAAGTGTTTTTGGGACTGTTAGGATAGCCATGCCTAACTTAAAAATATACCATAGTAGGACCTTCTAAAACGTGACCAGACATCGTCCGTTGACTTGTGACAGCGGATGTTGTCCGACACGCTTTCCACGACGAGACGCTTCCGACAGACGTTCTTCTTGTCACCGCAGGCAAGTGCCCCCACTTGCATAGTTACGGCCACGTCTAGGCCACTTCTTTCTTAAAATTGTAAACTGTCAAACAAGAAAACCAGACGTGAAATGATAGCGTCTGGGACCCCCTCACGATAGTCTAGACTTGATAACGAAGTCTAGGTATAAACTGCTATAATTGCCATGCTAGGTACTATCTGTGTGTGTGTGTACATGTGGACCCCCTAGAAGAACATACTATACTCATGTCATGCCATAAAAATCATTCATGAAATGCTTGACACGGCCTGCGGGCATTAGGACACTCTCCAAGACAGAGAGAGTGATCCCTTGTACAGATACACAGCCTGTGGGAAATGAGACCCCTACCTAGCAGAGTGGGTGGTCCTTGGTACGAAACGACCTATGGGAAGCTCGGCACTCACCTGGCAGAGTGAGTGGCCCCTACAACATGTGGGAATTAAAGGCGCTCACCCAGCAGAGTGAGTGGTCCTCGTCCAGTCTTGTCTTGAGTCCTTGGGGTGGGGTAGGGTTGAGCGGCCACCAGGTTAAAGAGTTTGGCTAATTCCTTAGCTAAGGACGTGAACCTCTTGGTGTCGAGTCTTGGTGTCACACGGTCTTGTCTAGTCTTGACACGTCTTGTGGCCGGTAGCACACTCTACGGCCATTGCCAACCACGTTAACTTTCTACACAGTCTTTACTTTCTGTATAACTACCATGCTGCTGCATCATCTCATGTAATCAACCTTAAAATGTTGTCTTTAAATTTCTTTACACTTGCAGTAGAGTCCTCTCACCTTTCCTTGTAGACTTTACATGACGTACAGCTCCTTTCCTCTTGGGTGTTGTACATCAGGTACTAAGACGGAGTACACAGACGAGCCGGCTTTACCAGAGGACTTGGAGTCGGAGGATGTTAACCCGAAGTACTTTCCAGACGAGGACCAGACGTAGGGGTCCCTCACCGTTGCTGTCTTTCGGAGGTTACTGCTTTCCAGTTTGAGTGCTTAGCACCGTTTTTACTCCTTGTCTAGGTTGGGTGCGTCGCACCATTAGTTTCCTTTTTCGCAGTTGTAGTTATGCTGGACTTCTTTTATTAGACTTGTTATATGCTGGATATTACATCTTTTAATAATGACTGCATGTTTTCCTTTCGAGTACTCTTACCTTGTTGTTATGAACTTCTATATGTAGGAACATGTATTTTAATGGTATCTCTACAGACGCTTATTGGGTCTGAGCCTCACAGCTCCAGCCCATACAGACCTTCGTCTCGTCCTCGCACCCGTTTTGGGAAGAGGGGCGTGACAGGTATTAGTGGTGGCCCATGCAAGTCATGCAAAAGTTCAGAACAATAATAATACTCGCATTTATTTAATTATCTAGTTTATCATGTACAAGTCTAAATTGGGTTTTCCTTGTCTATAGGATGCCAGGAGGACGCAATACTCGAGCCGAATCTTCAGCTGACGGGTCCATGGATGGCCAAGGTGCTGAGTTCCGCCAATTTCTGGGTGTCATGAGAGAGATGCTGGACGTTCAGCATCAGTTGGTTGAGCAGACACATCGGGCTGCCCAGGCTACTCCGGCTGCACCACTACCACCACCGCCATCGCCTACACCTCGAGCTGCTCCTGGAGTGAAGAAGTTCAATGAGCTGCAGCTGAGGACCATTTCTGGGAAGAATGGACCATTGGATGGCGACGAATGGATCCAGAGCACTGAGGATAAACTGATAGCTACCAAGATACCTAATGAGACCAAAGTAGAGATAGTGAAGATGTAGCTCATCGAGAATGCTAGGAATTGGTGGCGCATTGAGGAGAGGCGTCTACAGAAGCTAGTTGAATGGAGCACTTTCAAGTCTATGTTCAAGGAGAAGTACTTCCCCAAGGCTGCGAAGAGAGAGCTCTTGCAGCGGTTTGATGAGTACGAAGCGGAGTTTGAGATGTTGAGCCGCTTCGCCCCGCACATGGTGAAGAAGGAAGAGAACAGAGCTGATCGGTTTCGTCAGGGGCTGCACCCCAAGATCCAGTCCTCTATGACTTCATCGGACTTGACTACTATGGGGGTTGTACTGAATGCAGCCAGGAACCATGAGGCTATAGCGAGACTTCCTGATCCTCCTGCAGGTGGAGGAAAGAGACCGATGGAGCAGTATAGGCCACCTGCTAGGCCTGCTTTGAGATCCAATCAGACGGTGCCTTCCAAGAGGCCAGGAACGCCTGATCAGAACCAGATGAAGGGCCCATGCCATTTCTGCGGTAAGCCAGGGCATCAGCAGAACACTTGCATGAGGAAGCTGGGTTTGTGTCTGGTGTGTGGAGATGCCTCACACACTGTTAGAGATTACCTGAACCTTCATCGTACTGTTGGCAGAGCACCAGCCCCACTGTAGAGCAGAGCGCCAGCCCAGCCCCACTGCATGGTAGAGCACTGGCACCTACTCAGAGAGGAGCTGTTGTACGTCGACCCCCTTTGGCACCTCAGGAGCAGACTTACCGTCAGACAGTGCCACCACAGAGGCCAGCTTATACCATGACAGCCGTGAAGGCTGAAGACGTGGATGGCGTCATTACATGTAACTCTTTGGAACTAGTCTTTTCATTTTATAGTAGAGATCATTGTTTGCATATGGTTGTTTGAGCCTTGCTAGTTAGATTAGTAGCCTTGTTTAACCTTAGCTTTATCTTTCTGTATCTTAGGCACCATTTTAGTGTCATCCTATCCGGCACTCACATTGTTCGACTCCGATGCATCTATGTGCATCATAACCTAGAGATTCGTGACAGAACACTCCATTCCCATCCCTACACTTCCTAAGTGTTGGGACATCACTACATGGAACGGAGTGTTGACGATTAATTTGGGATGCCGATCAATTCTGTTGGTGATCAGTAGACTCGAGCTATATACCGACTTCATCGTCTATGATCTACCACATTTCGATGTTGTTCTTGGCATCGATTGGTTGGGAGATTTCCAAGCTTCGATCGATTGCCATAGCAAGAAAGTGGTGTTCAGGATTCCAGGCCACCAGGAGTTCGAGTATCACAGTAAAGAGAGGTCGCTTGGGCCTGTTAGATTTCGGGCCAAGTCAGAGGAGTCAATCGTCGTCGCCATGCAGATGGCGACCAATAGACTAGCAGTCGTCAGAGACTTCGACGACGTCTTCCTGGATGATATTTCAGGGTTGCCACCAGATAGAGCTTTGGAGTTCAACATAGACCTTATGTCGGGAGCGCAACCTATTTCGAAGGTGCCGTATCAGATGGCTCCTGCAGAGCTAGAGGAGTTGCGAAAATAGTTGGATGAACTGTTGTAGAAGGGCTTCATACATCCTAGTGTGTCACCTTGGGGTGCACCAGTTCTATTGGTGAAGAAGAAGGATGGATCCCGCCGGATGTGTGTGGACTTCAGAGGGCTGAATGCAGCGAACGTGAAGAATAAGTATCTGTTGCCCCGGATTGATGATATTTTCGACCAGCTTGGAGGTTTGAGGGTTTTCTCGAAATTGGATTTGAGGAGTGGGTACCATCAGTTGAAGGTGAAGAAAGACAATATTCCGAAGATGGCTTTCAGGACAAAGTACGGACAATATGAGTTCGTGGTCATGCCGTTTGGTGTGACCAACACTCCAGCAGTGTTTATGAACTTGATGAACTTGATTTTCTACGAATTCCTGGATAAGTTTGTCGTCATCTTCATTGAAGACATTCTTATTTATTCGAAGTCGGAAGGGGAGCACTGCCGTCATCTGAGGACAGTGTTGGAGACACTGAGATGTCATAAGCTGTATGCCAAGTATAGTAAGTGCGAGTTTTGGTTGGACAAAGTTGCATTCTTGGGACACGTGGTGTCTGGTGATGGCATATCAGTAGATCCGGAGAAATTCAGAGCAGTCAACGAGTGGCCGAACCTGCAATCAGCATCAGATATCAAGAGCTTTCTTGGACTAGCGGGCTACTACCGTCGGTTCATTAAAGATTTCTCGAGGATTGCGGAGCCGATGAAGAGGCTGACAAGGAAGGATGTGGAGTTCTTCTGGTCAGAGGATTGTGAGAAGGCCTTCAGTATTTTGAAGGAGAGGTTGACCACAGCACCGGTATTGGCTGTACTGGATCGGAACAGAGATTTTGAGATTTATTGTGATGCATCAGGCAAGGGACTCGGATGCTTCCTGCATTAGCATGGACACGTGGTCGCGTACGCTTCTCGGTAGTTGAGGAATCATGAGAAGAACTATCCGACGCATGATCTGGAGTTAGCAGCAGTGATATATGTGTTGAAGATCTGGAGACACTTCCTGCTGAGTGAGAGTGTGAAAATTTTCACCGATCATAAAAGCTTGAAGTACATTTTTACGCAGAAGGAGCTCAACATACGTCAGATGCGATGGTTGGAGCTGATGGCAGACTACGAGATAGATCTGCAGTATCACCCGGGGAAGGTGAATGTTGTGCCAGATGCTTTGAGCAGACTCCCCACAGTGATGATGCATACTGCCGATTGGAGAGTACACCAGTATCTGAGAGGGATGAATATTGAGGTTGTCCTACCAGGAGTGATCGTTTCGTTGATGAACTTGCAGATTCAGTCAACGATCGTGGATCGTATCAAGGCAGCTCAGGCAGGAGACTCGAAGCTACAAAGGATCAGAAGACATGTAGAAGCGGGACTTTGGATGGAGTTCATCATTCATGAGGATGGATCACTGAGGTATGGCAGTAGACTCTGCGTACCTGCAGGTGACATTAGAGATGAGCTGTTCAGTGAGGCTCATAGCTCGCCTTATTCCATACATCATGGAGGCACGAAGATGTACAAGGACCTCCGTCTGAACTATTGGTGGATTGGCATGAAGAGGAGTGTGGCACAGAGTGTTGTCAAGTGTTTGGTATGCCAGCAAGTGAAGGCAGAGCACCATCAGACAACAGGATTGCTGCAACTGCTTCCTATTCCAGAGTGGAAGTGGCAACACATCACGATGGATTTCGTGACAGGCCTACCTCGGAGCCTGAAGCAGAACGACGCAGTATGGGTGATCGTTGATCGATTGACCAAGTTTGCGCATTTCATACCTTTCCGAGTGGGGCAGTCCACGTAAGTCTTAGCGAGGAAGTATTTAGAGGTAAAGATATTTTACTTCTATATTTATAGTTTCTCCTTAAGTTTAGATCGTGATGTAGAACGTGTGCGTATAGGAGATTATGCGCTTACATGGAGTTTCGGTGAGCATCGTATCTGATAGAGACTCGAGATTTACATCAGTTCTGGAGGAGTCTATAAGAGAATCTTGGTACGAGTCTGAGTTTCAGCACGATGTACCACCCGCAGACTGATGGGCAGTCAGAGAGGACTATTCAGATACTAAAAGATATTCTGAGAGCTTGTATGCTTGATCTGAAGGGTTCGTGGGAAGATCATCTCCACTTGGTGGAATTCTCATACAACAACAGCTACCAGGCAAGCATTGTCATGTCGCCGTTTGCTGCCCTATATGAGAGGAAATGTCGATCGCCACTGAGCTGGGATGACATCGTAGACCGAGAGCTGTTGGGTCCAGAGATGATTGTAGAAGCTGTGGATGTCGTGAGGGACATTAGGGATAAGCTCCGGATTGCACAAGATCGTTACAAGCATTGAATAGACACAAATAGATGACCTTTGGAGTTTAAGCCAGAAGATCATGTCTTCCTGAAGATTTCTCCGAACCGCGGAGTCATTCGTTTTAGGAAGAAGGGGAAGCTGAGTTCGAGGTTTATTGGACCATTCGATGTGCTGGAGCATGTGGGAGCAGTGGCTTATCGCCTTGCTCTGCCACCATCTTTGGAGGGAGTTCATGACGTTTTCCACGTATCTCAATTACGTCGATACGTCAGTGACCCATCGCACACCGTGGATTTTTCAGAGATCACGGTTCGACCGGACCTGACCTATGATCAGCAGCCAGTGCAGATTTTGGACTGTCGCCAGAAGCAGTTGTGGAACAAGGTAGTTGACCTGGTGAGAGTGATGTGGCGTCACAGATCGCCTGGAGAGTCCACTTGGAAGCGCGAGGAAGATATGAGGGAGCGCTACCCGCATTTATTTCCTGAGCAGTAGTTGATATAGATTCAGAGGGCGGAATCTTTTCTTTAGGTTGGTAGGATGTAACGGTCGCTTTCCGACCATGTGTATTTCAGCACGTACTTTCTTTTTCGTACATGTATTTATTGTGACCTTCATTTGTATCCAAAACACGCGAAGTTATATGTCGTTGTGACCCTCAGAGAGAGTAGTTATTTGTGGAATTTTTTATGAACGTCATTTCACGGGTCATTCTCCCACAAATCAGCTTTGAATGAAGAGGCGTCTTAACTTTAGCTATCGACGTTTTGGCTATTTATTTTTATTTTCGTTTTTCGTGAACCTAGCACGTGACCGACCACTGTAATATCGATCCTCTCGTCGCCACGGTCGTCCCGATATTTTTCTTGTATTTTTCGGGCACCGTTAGACTGGCCTTTCACCTTAATCATTTTTAATCATCAATTAGCCCTAAGATTAATTTGAATTTCAAATCACTAATCACTAATCCTAATCAAATCTAATGGGATCCTACGTATCATATCAATTATTCTCCTAGCTATTTGCACCATAAGCCTACTCTCTCCTTCTCTCACACTCTCTCTCCAATCAACCTTAAATATACTTCTTTTCCACCCTATTTAGCAAATCTCCTTCAATAAAACGTAACTTTCCCCTAGGGTTTTCTCAAACCCAAAATGCAGTCGCCATATATAAACTCATGCACCCATTGCTCCGGTGAACCCTACCCTTGCTTCGACCTCATCTCGACGGCAGGCCACCTCCACGCATGACCCTCGACATCCGGCCCACACCATTGCTCCTCTCCCTCCCCTTGAGAACCCCCGGCCACCAAAACTGCCGACTTCCTCCTTTATTTTCCGACCATCTCCATGCAGAGCACATCCCCGTCCTCCCCCTTGAGAATCCAGCAGTGAGGCAACCCCCAGACCGCAGCAAACCGCGCAGACCCCCCCTCAGCCACGCAAACCGCCGCTGCCCCCTGCTGCTGTATGCGCGACCCAGCGCTGCGGCTGCCCCTTGCTGCCACACCCTACCGCCGGTCAGCAACCCCGCAGGCCGCACATCCCCGCTTCGAACCCCCGCTGTGCTGCACTCAGGTCGCAAGACCCCCCATCGGCCTCCTCCTCCCATGGCTGCCCCCTTGTGCCTAGGAGCCCACACGCCGCAGTTCTCGTACCCACTTCTGACGTCGTTGCCGTTGCTGCTTCGTTTCGCTACTTGCAATCGAGGCGACCCCACTACCCACATCCGGAACAATCCCGAGGCGATCCTTACTGCGCTACCCGCAGTCGAGGACACCGAGCATCGCCACCGTATCTGCCATCAGACTCGTGCACGTACGTCGTACTAGGTTGGTCCCTCTACTCATTAGTCTTGACATTACTAAGAGAATCACATATAGCATCCACACTATCATCAACAACATGAGGAAAATCAAAATCTTCATAGAATGATACGTGTAGTGATTCCTCGATCGTTGAAGAGGTTTTGTTGTATATCTGGTAGGCTTTGCTACGTGTGGAATATCCAACAAAAATTCCTTCCTCGGATCTTGGCTCAAATTAATCTAAGTTACCAAAGGTGTTCTTGATGAAACATTTTGAACCAAAAACTCAAAAATATTTAACTTGAGGCTTTTTGTCATAAAATAACTCAAAACAAGTTTTGTTCGTTTGGGGTCTCACTAGGATCCTATTGAGCACATAACATGCCGTGTGCACCGCTTCTGCCCAAAATTGTAGTCCAAGATGACTATCATGGAGCATGGTACGAGCACACTCAATTAGAGTCCTATTCTTTCTCTCTACAACACCATTTTGTGGTGGTGCCCAAGGAAAAGAAAAGTTGTGAGTAATCCTGGTGTCATCACAAAACTTTGTAAAAGATTCATTCTAAAATTCTCCTCCTTGATCACTACGAATAGTGATAATGGTGGATCCTAAGAAATTTTTGAGTCTTCTTTGCAAATATGGTAAACTCTTCAAAGGCTACATTTTAATTAGTTAAAAATGAAACCCAAGTAAATCTAGAGAAGTCGTCAACGACAACTAATCCATAATGAGCATTACCTAAAGAAGCGGTTCTAGTTGGCCCAAACAAATCTAGATGAATTAATTCTAGGGGCCTCTTAGAAGTTATGCCTTCTTTAAGTTTGAAAGATGATTCACAAAGCTTACCTCTTTGACAAGAATCACAAAGGTTTTTCTTACTAAAAGCAATTTTTGGAAAACCTTTGATAAGATCATGCATAGCTAACTTATATAAGTGCTTAAAATTAACATGACCAAAACGGCGATGCCATAAAAGTTGTTCATTTATATTAGCAACTAAGCAATGTTCTACGGTTTTAGGCAATCTCAAGTAATAAATATTCTTGCGCCTAATACCGGTAAATAAAACATGAGAATCAAAATCAATAATTTCACACATACCCTCTCCAAAATTAACCTTGTAACCTTTGTCACGAAGTTGGCTAATGGAGATAAGATTATGACATAAACCACTCACTAAATATACATTAGTAATGAGTGGGTTGGAAGGATTACCGACTTTACCTACTCCAATGATGGTTCCCTTTTGATTGCCTCCAAAAGTGACCGTTGCACCATCCTTGATGCTAATCACTTCGAAGAGTAGTAAGGGATCTCCCGTCATGTGTTTGGAGCAACCGCTGTCGAGTATACATCCTTTCCTTTTAGAGCTAATATGACGTTTATTGCTCTCTTTCTTTTTCTTGGGTACCTAAATGATATACCATAAGCTTATGGTACCCAATTTTTGTAGGGTCCAAGGGGATTAGCCCTTTGGAAGCCAAGTCTAAGTGGACTTCTGCTTCCCAACATAATTACCACTAATGATAATATCATGGAAGTATGAATCAACATATGTATTCCGATCATTTAAGCTAGTGTTCTTAGGACCCCAAATAGTGTAAGTTTTGGGAGTCCTTTTTCTAGTTGCATGCACAATAGTTTGATTTCTATGATGTGTGTGCATCCTAGGAACATGAGTTTTAGCATAAAAATGAGGAGGAGGATATGCATTAATCATATGTGGATTGAGTGAAACATATGGGGCATGCATGACATGTGGAGGATGTGCATACATGTAAGAATGATGCGTATGAGCATATGAATGTGTAGGAGCACGTACATGAGTATTTCTCATGTGTGGATTTGTACGTGGACGTGGGTGTGGAGCATAAAAAGTGTCATGTGTATTCACTTGTGAAGTAGGAGATTTCCTATGTGGATGAAGGTTGGTGTACATGAAAGCATGACTTCTCTTTTGGTTTCCACTCGTAGTGGATTTCTTACCAAAAAGAAGAGATTGTGAAGTGGTGACTTTCTTGGTAGGTTTGCTACCTATAGTGTCTTTGACACCACTTGTGGATGCACCAGAGGATGGCCTCATAAAGTCTATAGTAACTTTACTATAGGTAGTGCGAGCATTGGATGCATTTGCTTTCACAAAACCAAGACCAACACGATGTGTGGTCGGAAATTGGTTTTCTAGCAAATCATCCAATTGTCCTTTCCCTTGATTAAATCTTATAATACGGGAGGACATGAGCTCATATTTCTCCTTAAGAGAATAAATGTTGGTATCCAAGGTGGACACACGTGCTTTAAGCTCGTGCACTTGGGTTTTAAGAGAATCATTCTCTAAACCCAATTGTATGTTTTGTGAAGCTAGATCACTATTATCCTTAGGATGTGTTTGATTTAGTTGATATTTGAGGGTATTCACCTCGTTTCTCAAAGTGACATTTTGAGAAACCAAATTTGCTTTCTCAAGAGTTAGTGTATCAACAATGGTGTCATTGTTGATGATGCATGGTATGGATGGATTGCTAACAGATTGTTTCTTTAAACTAGCATATCTATGCATTAAAGATTGATACTTAGCAAATAGTTCTTCATTAGCAATACGTAATTCATCCATAGTTACCTCGGGTTCATCCATGTCGAAATCACTCTCATTGGAGAGTGGATCTTCCCGGGCCATGTAACACATGTTTGCGCTTTCACCCTTCTCATCATCAGAATCACTTGACGAGTCTCCACTTGAGTCATCGAATGTACCTACGAGTCCTTTCTTCTTATCTTTCTTATTCTTGTCGGACTTGTGGTATTTCGGAGCCTTCCACTTCTCTTTGTTTCGGAGCATTGGGTAATCCTTCTTGATGTGTCCTGGCTTATTACACTTAAAGCAAAGAGAGGAAGAGTTATTAGTAGAATCAAATATATTCTTAGAGGGAAATTTACCTTTGCGAAAGAAGCGTTGGAACTTCTTCACCATTTGAGCCATTTCCTCTAAGTCCATGTCATTTTCGGATTCTTCACTATCGTAGGATGAAGAATTAGCCTTGAATGCTAAAGCTTTCTTCTTGGCCTTCGAAGGGTTCATCATAGATCGAATCTTCAGTCGGTTATCCCGCCTTACTTCGTAAGACATGAGAGTGCCGATGAGATTCACGATGGTGTAGTTCTTCAAGTCGTTGACCTCCTCAATAGCGATAGCTCTTCGTTCCTATTTGGAGGTCATCCCCATTATAATCTTTCTCACCTTCTCTGGTTGGGTGTATGTTTGCCCAAGCGGTTCCAGTTCATTGGTGATGGCTGTAAAACGTCCGTACATCGATGCTATGCTCTCATTTTCCTGCATGTGAAACACATCGAAATTTTGCACGGCAACATATAGTTTAGATGTTTTACCTTGTTTGTTCCCTCATGGGTAACGACGGGATGGTTCCAAATTTGATATGCACTCTTACATGTGCATATCTTGTTGAACTCATTTGGATCCAACGCACAATGAAGAGCGTTCATTGCTTTTGCGTTGTTGACTTCGGCGGACTTCTCGGAGAGTGTCCATTTTTCGAAATCCTCTTCTGTGGGCTCGACGTAATCCTTGTGGAGGGTTCTCCAAAGGGAAGCACTTTAGGTTCCCATCGAGCGATGATGGAGGATCGAAAGAGAACTTATGTTAGCATACGCTGCGCTGTAGTCTCTGAACTTTGTCCTTGGATTCGCCACAACGATCAGTACTTTGTCACAGTGGATCGAAGAAGCGTTTCCACCGTCTAAATCTCTATTTAGAAGAAGAACAAAATGGAAGGGAGAAGAGGAAAAGTTTTGCCTTATGCAAACTTATGGCATGAAGGATTACCCTTAAAAGCCTTACCCTTGGGTCCTATTTATAGGCTTTAGGGGTAGTTATCGTAGGAAATAACCATATATAAGCTTATTAGCCTATATTAGCACATTTCCTTATCCTCTTCATTATGCACTTATCAAGTGCCTTTTTGCACTTATAAAGTGACTTTTTCCACTTATCGAGTGGTCCTTTTCACACATGAAAAGGTTCCCTTCGTACATGCTTTCATGCACGCGACATCCGAGGTCCGTATACCCTCATACATCCCCTCATGGGTGTATACATGTCATCCATATCCAACATCTCCCACTCACACTTGAGGGGATTGTAAGGAAACATATTTTCCTTTAGTTCTTCTATTTATCATACCGAGAAATAGACCGTGTGATCGTCATGCGCGTAGAGTCCGCTGTTGTGCACTTGTTAGAGATACATAACACTCTTTGGGGTGCAAAGTTGAGTAGATTAACGCATGTTTTACCCTAGATTATTTCTTCACATTTCTTATACTTTTATTCAACAATTGAATCCCATATGGATTACAATTGGCTGGCCAGCTTTGAATCTCCAAAGTCCAAATGTGAATATGAAATTAATCTTCCTCTTCTTGCGATCCTTTCGATCTTGACTTGAATCGCTTTTCTAACATGCCCCGCCGGACCGAATTTACCATAGTCCATAAGCAACATGCTAAGATAGCGATCACCCAGTCTAATCTAAAGGAAACAATTTAGAGTCCATAAGGGTAGAAGTTAAGACCAATGTGGTCTTTAGGTCTCACATAATAGTAAACACAATTACTATTCTAACCCAATGGTCAAATGCATACGTAGTATGATACGTATTACAACATCACTCCTTTCCCAGGGAGCGTATGTCTTGATGATGTTGTAAGGATGATGGTCAGACACTACAATGTCTGACTTTGAGTCCCTTTTACTACTCATTGATCTCCTGGACCCACATCCCGCATAAGACAGATAAGATTTCAAAAAATCTTCTTAGATCTTTTGTAAGCATCCATATGATGCAGATCTTTCATACGACCGTTTTGTTCAAGTCATGACTCTAAATCATCCGTCCGATGATTTTGACTAAAACAGGTCTCATCTTTATTTTATCCGTCTGATAGAATAAAGGAGGTTGCTCATGTGAGAGAGCCAACCTCAATCTGTCCGACATACAAAAAACCAGCTGAGATTAAAAGACATGTACACAAACATTTTCAAGAAACTCATATGCAATGTCAAAAAAGAACGTATTCTTTTATTAAATTTGATCTTTCATAGACATGGGAATATACATTGATACAACTCAGCTCTTACGCAATCCTTGAGAAGATAAGTGTTTGTAAAACACATCTCTGGGGATCGCCTTCGTAAGCGGATCCGCTATCATCTCATTCGTAGATATGTATCTAATGTCTACCTTCTTGTTCTTATCATAGTCTTTTGCAAAATTATCCTCTTAACCGCTTTCCAGTGTGTTTGCCCAGGATTGGATTGGTAACGGCTTATCATTCCAACGGCAAAACAGATGTCCTGTCTTGTACACATCATAGCGTACATAAGACTACCAACTGCACTGGAATATGGAACTTTTTCCATAATTTCCTTTTCCCTTTGGTTCTTAGGACACATCTTCAGACATAAATTATCGCATTTGCTTATTGGAGTATCAATGGACTTACAGTCCTGCATATTAAAACGTTCTAGAACTTTCTTTATATAAGTCTCTTGTGAAAGATAGAAGTTTCTTCGAACGATTCCTTGAAATCTTAACTCCAAGTATATATGCGGCTTCTTCCATATCTTTCATCTCAAATACTGATGAAAGTCAAGCCTTGATATCCATCACAAAGCCCTTTTCATTTCCGGCTATTAAAATGTCATATACATATAGAGACATAATGACATACTCACTTTTGATCCTCTTGATATATACACAGTTATCTTCATCAAACATGGTAAAACCATTTGATAAGATAACTTCTTGAAATCGTATATACCATTGCCTTGAGGATTGTTTAAGACCATATATGGACTTACAAAGTTTACAAACCTTATGTTCGTTTCCTTCTTTTACAAACCCTGTTGGTTGTTCCATATAGATCTCCTCGTCCAATTCTCCATTGAGAAAGGCAGTCTTTACATCCATTTGCTGTAATTCGAGGTCTAAGCAAGCTACCATAGCTAGAATCAAGCGAATCGAGGTAAAACGCACAACAGGTGAGAAGGTCTCTTCGTAGTCCATCCCTTCATGTTGCGTAAAACCTTTCGCGACAAGGCGAGCTTTATATCTGTCTATAGAGCCATCAGCCTTATGATTGATCTTGAGAACCCGTTTGTTCCCAATAGCTCTATGTCCTCTGGGTAAGTCAACCAAGTCCCAGACTTGGTTAACTTTCATGGATTCTAATTCCTCCTTCATCGCTTCTATCCATTTGTCTTTTGCAGGGCATGATACAGCTTGTTTGAAAGTAGCAGGCTCGTCATCTTCTTGTAGTAAAGTCATAAAGGTTTGTGGGAATTCATCCTCAAATCTTAGAGGAGTTAACTTTGTACGACTACTACGTCGTATTTGAGATTCTTCAAGTCATCGTTGACTCGAATTTAGATCAATTCTAATATCACTCCCACTTGGAATGTCGTTAGAAATGCTCCCACTTGGATCATTATTCCCGTATGGAATATGATTCGCATCATTCGTATCATCCATTGGTGAAGGTTGAAACGTATTTTCGTCTTCACCAAGAATTCTCCCACTCGAATGAGGTAATCCTTCTTGATCATAAATCTCAAATAGAGATAAGTCCTGACTTATCTCGCCCTGTCTTGGAAACTCGTTTTCCAAGAAAGTGACATCCCTCGACTCAAATTCAATTAGTCCTCCATTGTCTTCCTGACCAATGAAAACATAACCTTTGGAGTTTTCTGCGTATCGTATAAAGATACATTTCCTCCCCCTTGGCCCAAGTTTGCCATACTTATGGGAGGAAATATGTGCGTAGGATGCACACCCCCAAGGATTTAATATGTTTAAGTCAGGAGACCTTTGGTTCCACAACTCATAAGGAGTGGAGCTAACTGATTTCGAGGGTACGCGATTCAAAATGAAAGCGGCCGTTAATAATGCATCACCCCAAAAGGTGATTGGCAAGTTGGCTTGTGCCATCATTGAACGGACCATTTCCATTAAATTCATATTCCTCCTTTCTGCAACACCATTTTGTTGCGGAGTATAAGGCATAGTTACCTGATGAACTATGCCTTTTTCATCACAAAGTTCCTTAAAACTTGTTGATTGGTATTCACCGCCTCTATCGGTTCACAAGACCTTAATCTTGCGATCTAATTGATTTTTCACCAAACTCATATAGTTTTTAAAGCAGGTTAATGCTTCACTTTTGTGGGATATCAAATAGATATGACCGAATCGGGTGAAGTCATCAATAAAAGTGATGAAATAGGACTTCCCGCGTCTTGTCTTGACATTCATCGGATCACATATGTTCGAATGGATGAGCTGTAATGGAATCTCGGTCCTTGTGTCGGTTCCAAACGGCTTGCGACAAGATTTCCCTACAAGGCAATGTTCGCAAGTCGACATTTCGACCTTTGAAACATTGGATAGAAGGCCACGTTTGGCAAGTCTATCCATTCGTGTTGGTCCAATGTGACCAAGCCTTGCATGCCAACAAATTACATCTGACTCATAATTTGATGAATTTGCAACAAGGAAATTTTCATTATATAATGAGGAATCATACATTGTATTTAATACAACAAATCCTTTGAAAACATACCCAGAACCAATTAAAGAATTATTACAAGACAAGTCCACTTTACAACTATGAAAGAACCAACTATAACCAAGACCCATTAAAATGACCACAGATATACTATTCCTTAGAATATCCGGAGCGAAGAGAACATCATGAAGTAGGATAGTGCGGCCGTTGTCCAAGACGAGCTTGCACGTCCCAACGCCTTTCACTTCAACACGTGTGTTGTTTCCTACATATATCCACTTCGTTCCTTGGGGTATCCGATGATACTCCACGAAGGACCGTCTGTCCCTTGCTATGTGGTCGGTGGCACCTGAATCAATTATCCAAAATGGATTAGATTCTATAAGAAATATTGAACTAGAAACACATATATAACTAGTATTATTACAAGTTACCTCGTCACCTCCACTCGTACATGAACGAGCATAGTGACCTAACTTGTTGCACTTGAAACACTTGATCTTCTTCAAGTCCTTCTTCTTGTGTCATTTCTTGTACCCACCCTTATGTTTGGGTTTCTTGGTAGACTCTGGTTGCTTATTACGTTCATTAGTAAACTTCGAACGATCTTTCCGTTTCTTTCCCCCGTGTGAGGAACTAGCAACCATGTGCACTTCTGCACTTGGCTTGGCGGCCGCAAGCCGCTCTTCCTCTAACTCGAGGTGCTTAGAAACATCGCTGAAGTTCTTGATGCTCTTATTATGAGTGAGATGCATCTTCATTTGGTCCCACCCATTTGGTAGGGAACGTATGACTGCTTGGATTTGTTGCTCATCAGTGAGCACATGACCTGCATCCTTTAACTCTGAGATGAGATTTGTAATGCCCTACAAGCTACTGCACAAGTACTAGAGGGGGGGGGGGAATAGTACTTTAAAAATAACGAGGAGTATAATTCCTAATTATAGTGCAAACAACTACCAAATCAATTTGCGGAAGCTTAAATTGAAGACAACAACAAAATTAACAATGCAAACACAAGATATTACTGGGTTCGGATCCACCCAAGTCTCTCCGACTTGTTCCCGGTGATCCTACGTCCCAACCACCCGGATCACCTCCGGATACTTGAGTTAGAAACCCTAACTCAAGATTTCCACTATGAAATACTTGTGAAAAACTTCCACAAGTCAAATCATACAAAATGTAATTTGTGACTCCCACAACCCGGGATCACAACCACACTCTCACAACCGAGAGTGAAACTTACAATTCAAATATGAAATGAAATAAGAAACTTCTTACCGACAAAATACCTATGCCTTGAGTATTGCTTACGAATTAGGGCAAGGATGATTTTGAGGAAGAAGTGGCACTAAACCCTAGCTCCAAGATGTAGATCAGCGATGGAGAGCTTTGGGGATGTTGGTGACCTAGAATCAAGCACTTGGCTTGGAAGGCTTCACACTCAATGAATCTCTCTTTGGAAGTAAGAGTGAGGAGAGATTATTGAATGGAATGAATGAGCCTTGAATGAGCTTGGAATGATTTCTCTTGATCTCTAAACTTGCAATAATATCAGCCTTGAGTGCAATGAATGCAGCTCAACAAGTATATATAGGATAGAGGAGAGAGAGAGAGAAAAACGTTTCAATTAAAGCTCCAACGGCTCTTTTCTGAACCCAACTAGTCGGTCAAAGAACAACCACCGACCGAATAGTTCATCAACTAGTCCGTCGGACAATTAACGTATACCGACTAATGAGTGAACAGAGAAAAGATCAAAGCACAGACACAAAGAACTAGTCGGTCCAAGAAGAGTAGCTGACCGACTAGTTTCACAACTAGTCGGTCGGTTACTCAACTGAGACCGACTAACAGATAAAACTGAAGTCTGAGCTTAAATAGACTTAGTCGGTCCAAGAACAAATGTTGACCGACTAATTCACCAACTAGTCGGTCGCCAAATGAGCTTAGACCGACTAACGATAAACAGTAAGTTAGGTGAAAAATTGGCATGTACAGTAAACTAAACTAGTCGGTCCAGGAAGGAAAGTTGACCGACTAGTTCATCAACTAGTTGGTCGGTCAATGAACACAGACTGACTAAAGATAAACAGTAGCTCAGGCTCAAATGTGCATGTACAGGGAAAGCTCAACTAGTCGGTCACAGAAGCATCACTGACCGACTAGTTCACAAACTAGTCGGTCGGTGAGTCAACTTAGACTGACTAACTGTAAACAGTAAAGAGCTTAGAATTAACTGACAGAAACTAGTCGGTCCAAGAAGCTTTACCGACCGACTAGATCACCATCTAGTCGGTCAGTTCTTCTTCTTGAACCAACTAACATGCACAAGAAGTCGCGAATCGAAGCGCGAAGCTTCGGGAAGGATTGTATGGACTTCTACTAAGATCCTAGAGCTAAGATATGAGTGTTATGAAGATTTAAACTGTAAGACCTACTCAAGGCTTAACATTCTACGAAAGAAGCTTAAAGACTATAAATAAAACTTGACGATACCGTCTTCAATAGCTTCAATCAAATCTTCATGACTTCTAAATTGGTCCATAAGCTTTAACGAAGCTTTAGGCGTACAATCACGTGCATTGAGAAGTCTTGAGACGTCGTAATTGATATTCATATGAATTTGGCGACGATCTCCATAACTGCGCTCACAAAGTGTTAGTCCACGTTATATTTATGTTTGTTCATCATCCAAAACCAAATCCGGGGAGTCCAATATCCAACATTCTCCCCCTTTTTGGTGATGACAAACTAACATTAATAATAATCAAAAATAATAATTCAAATGAAATTTACTTACTCCCCCTACATTGATGACACGTTAAATCCAATTTAAATAATAATAATACGCATCAAGCAGACGAGTGAAGTATATAAAATGAGAATCGATTATTGAAATATCGAATACCAAATATAGGTTATTGAAATATCGGATTTGAAAATCCATTTATATATCTTAACTCCCCCTGAATCTAACATATCAAATTAGATTCTTGGAAAAGTGCTTTAAATTTTCATTTAGCACATCGTTATTATTATATCTCTCCCCCTTTGGCATAAGCAAAAAGAGCGGGAGGATAACAACGACAACAACAATGGCCCCAAATAAAAATCACGGGAGTCGGAGAATACGACGACGGTTCAAGTGACACCAAAGGAAAAATATGAATAAAATGAATGCGTGTCAATGAAACCATAGTCGAAAAATCGTTAAACGAAATCATCAAAACTCAAATCAATTTACGGATTGAGTTATGGAATATACTCTCCAATATCAACATTCTTGGTTAATTTAGTGCATGGAAAACAATTCTATGTTTCCATAGAAGAAATTTCTATTAAACCAAGTTAATATCGTCGAGCGACGAAATCAAACATCAGAGACATAAAAAATAAATTGTGCACAATAGAATGAAATGTCAACTGCGATGTATATATATATATATAATATGAACCAGAGTACATCACTAACATAGAAAACATCGATCCACCGATCGGTGCACAAAAATACATCATCATATCACAGATATCGGAGTGTCAAAATACATCAAAAAGATCATCAAAGTACATCAAAATACATCAAAATACATCATCAAACGTATCAAAATACATCACAATGACCCAAAACCCCACTCTATCCTAACCAAACTCTCTCACACTAGATGTATCATCTAAGGAGCATCGGAGAGTCCTCAAAGGAAGCTCAAGAGGAACTGGCAGGATCTGCAGCAGCAGCAGGATCTGCAGGAGAAGTGGTGGAAACTGGATCAGCACGAACGTCTGGAAGGTCAACGGGAGCGACGGCAGAAGTGGCAATCTCTGGAGCAGTAACAGGAGTGGCCTCGGGAGCACCAGTCGGAGTATCCACCGCAGGAGTGATGGCAACAGGTGTGCTCTCGGGGGCACCAGCAGACGAAGCAGCAACAACAACACCAGAAGAGGAAGCACCAGCAGCAGTACCAGAAGGGCCCTCGGGGGCACGAGTGGAAGCACGACAAAGCTCCTCAATGTCCTCCTCGGCCAACTCATCCATCTCCTCATCCTCAGAAACAGGAGGAGGAAGCTGAACACCCATCAGACTAGCCATACAGCAAACTACCTCCTCGATACGAGCCAAACGAGACTCGTGACGACGAAGTAACTGGACGACATCATCAAGGGTGGCAGAGGGAGCAGCTGAGGCAGACGCATAGGCAGACGCTGAAGGTGTCGTCCTCTGAACGTGAAGGAGCACCGCAAGAGATTTCTTGACGACCGTCGCGTTCAGGGGAGGACCAAGTGGACGCTCATCGTCACGAGGCAAGGGGACACGGAAGTGACGGAAAACAAGGGTCAACAAGCACGGGAAGGGGATATGAGCCGATTTAGAGGACTTACGAATACACTCGAAAGAATCAATCTTATCGAGTATAATGCGAGCCCAGTTAATCGAGCTCCCCATGAAAATAGCATAAATCAGCTTCAGAAAAGGCTGGGACGGTAGGATGAGGAGCCGTACTTGGGAAGCAAGCACGACTTCAGAATAAGATTGAGGACCCATGCATTCGGCTTGAAAGATTTTGAAGGCACGTCAATCATGGCGGGAGGAATCTGATGGAAAATCTGAGAGAGGAAGGTCTGATCGAGGGAAGAAATATCGTCAACAGAAATGTCTGAGGGGAGGAGGCCAGACGAGGAGATACCCAAAATCTCTCCTAAGATTTCTACTGTGAGGACTATAGGAGTCCCCAAAACAGTCGTCTCAACAGAGTGGGTCTCATCGTACTGACCCCGGATCCTATTGGCATAGAATAGCTTGACTAATCGAGGGTAGGGGTGAGGATTCGCCTTCGGGTCGTATCGAAGGTAATCGAGTAGACCGGAGGACGAAAGAAGATCGGCGAGGCCTAGGAAGTCGCTAAACTGGACGAAATGCTCCAGAAGCAGCGGGCAATGCTCGATACGGTTGTAAGCCGCGAGACACAAAGGGTCATCGCGACACAACGAGATATCGACACCGCCTACCGGCATCGGACCCTTTCCCTTAGGCTTTCGGGTAGACGTACGAGGTCGGGAGCTAGACTCAGGATGGGTAAGAGGAGTGGGTTCCCTATGAGTCTCAGTCTCAGGAGAGTACTCGGTGTCGGAATCTGAAGCACCGGGAGGAGTGGGAGCACGGAAAATAACTTGCTTGGGCTTGGTCTGAGGTTTGGCTCGGGGTTTCGCAGTCGCTGTCCTCTTACGCTTAAGAGGAGGCGAAGACGAAGAGGGTTGGGTGGTTTTGGCACGGCGTTTCAGGGGGGTTCTCGAAGGTTGAACGGGTTCAGTAGGGTTTGGTTCTATGTTCATCGGCGAGGGGTTAGAGGGAGTGATCGGTATACGTGTACGAGCCATAATCTTGGCACGACACGACACAAGAGAGATCAAAGAAGCAACCCTAGCTCAACCCTAGGAAATCCGAAACCCTAGAAACCCTAATCTAAAAATGAACAAACCCTAACCCTAGGAGTTGAAACCTAGACATGAGAGGGAGGGAGAGGGGTTACCCTAGGTGGAAGACGACGGCGATCGGCGGCGGGAATGGTCGGAAATAGGCCGAAAGTCGAAGGGTCACGAGGGAGGTTCGGGGTTTTCGAGCTGAGAATTAAAAAAACAATCGACTAGAATGAAAACGAACCGACTAAAATGAACTTAAGTCGGTCGAGAGTTCAAAAGACCAAACAGTCCCTGGCACAACTAGTCGGTCACAGTTCAAGCACTGACCGACTAGATCACGATCTAGTCGGTCGGTCAATGAGCTTGAACCGACTAGTTGCAAACAGTAACTGAACCCAAGTTAACTGACAAGAATTAGTCGGTCTGTGTTCATTTATTGACCGACTAGATCTCAATCTAGTCGGTCGGTCACTGAACATGAACCGACTAAAGAGTTAAGCTGGAGAGGAAACTCAAAAGGCTTGAGTTAGTCGGTCTAAGTTCTTCTACTAACCGACTAGATACGAATCTAGTCGGTTTGTGGTTGAACTGAAACCGACTAAATGAGTCCAAAAGTTGATAATCAAGTTCTCTCCTCAATACACTTGGACGATACATCGCAATTCTCTCAATAATAATCTAAACTACCCTATTAAACATCGAAATCTCAAATACGACATTCAAAATATGAATTCGAGCACAAATTCAAAATATCACATAAAATCCCGAAAAATCCAATAAGTCTAGCATGAACGAAATATTTCGAAATATAATAGCATGCAAGATTATTGAATGAAACATGAATCCTATATCTCGGATTCACCCATAATCCCCAATTCTCGACGCAACCGCACAACGGAGTCCTCCTTTAGGGGTTTCGTGAAAATATCGGCGATTTGCTTTTGGGTTTCAACGTACACTAAAATGATGTCCTTTTTAGCAACATGATCATCTAAAAAGTGGTGTCGGACATCTATGTGTTTCGAACGGGAATGGTGTACCGGGTTCTTGGAAAGACATATTGCACTTTGGTTGTCAACCATGATAGGGAAAGTATCACAATTTATACCAAAGTCTTTAAGTGTGTGTCTCATCCAAAGAACTTGAGCACACGCGGCACCGGCGGCAATGTATTCCGCCTCGGTGGTTGAAAGTGATACGGAATTTTGCTTCTTGGAAAACCAAGAGACAAGGGAATTTCCTATAAAATGGCAACTGCCACTAGTACTTTTCCTGTCGGATTTACATTCCGCATAATCAGCATCACTATATGAGATTAACTCATATGTGCTAGATTTTGGATAAAGTAATCCAAAATCTAAAGTGTAACTTAGATAGCGAAAAATACGTTTTACCGCTACTAAGTGAGACTCCTTAGGTTGAGACTGATAATGAGCACATACGCATACGGCAAACATACTATCGGGCCTACTTGTGGTAAGATAAAGTAAACTACCTATCATACCTCGATATAGACGAATGTCTACATCCTTACCGCCCGTATCCTTATCAAGATGCGTAGTCGTGCTCATTGGAGTCTTTTTCCCGGAGGCACTCTCCATTCCAAATCGCTTAAGTAACTCCACCGTATACTTCGTTTGGTGGATGAAGATTGCATCGTCCATTTGGCGAATTTGGAGACCTAAGAAATATTTGAGCTCACCCATGTGGCTCATCTCAAATTGTTCCTTCATAACATTAGAAAACTCTTCGCAAAGAGCAAAGTTAGTAGCACCGAAAATGATATCATCAACATATATTTGAACTAGAATTATATCATTATTCGAATGCTTTAAAAAAAGTGTAGAATCGGCTTCTCCCATTTTAAAATTCAAATCCAAAAGAAAGTTCTTTAGGCGATCATACCAAGCTCGAGGAGCTTGTCTCAAACCGTAAAGCGCTTTCTTTAGTTTAAAAACATGATTTGGAAATTTTTCATTAATAAAACCCGGAGGTTGAGAAACGTAAACTTCCTCAACAACATCTCCATTTAAAAATGCACTTTTAACATCCATTTGAAATAATTTAAAAACCTTATGGCATGCAAAAGACAATAATAATCTAATTGATTCTAATCTAGCTACCGGAGCGAAGGATTCTTCGAAATCAATACCTTCCTCTTGACGGTAGCCTTGAGCAACTAACCGAGCTTTGTTCCGGACGACGACTTGGTTTTCGTCGGTTTTGTTCTTGAAGATCCACTTTGTCCCTATGACGGTGTGGTTCTTCGATGGCAATGGAACAAGCTCCCAAACTTCATTCCTCTCGAATTGAATGAGTTCCTCCTCCATGGCTAAGATCCAAGCGCTATCTTCGCATGCTTCATTAACATTCTTTGGCTCTATCGAGGAGGCAAAGGCACAATGAGCGAAGTAGTTTACTTGCGATCTCGTCTTGACACTATCATGGATATTGCCAATGACTTGCTCATGAGGATGATCACGAACGGTATGAAGCCATTTGGGAAAACCTTGGTCACAAGGAACATTCTCAACAACTTCATTAGATGGGTTAGTCTCAATAGAATCATTAGAATCATTAGAGTTAGAATTTTCAAATGAATCACATAAAACATCCATAGAATCATTATCATTTGAAATTCTTGTTGGAACAAATCCTTCATTAAATGAGACATGAAGCGATTCCTCGATCGTTGAGGTTCGTTTGTTGAATATCCGGTAGGATTTGCTACGCGAAGAATATCCAACAAAAATCCCCTCATCGGATCTTGTATCGAATTTGTCCAAACTACCATACGTGTTTTTAATAAAACATTTCGAACCAAAAACACGAAAATGTTTAACTTGAGGCAACCTACCAAACAACAATTCATAACAAGTTTGTTTAGTGCCGGGCCTCAAAAGTATTCTATTAAACACATAGCAAGCGGTGTGTACCGCTTCCGCCCAAAATTGATGGCCTAGTTGGCTATCATCAAGCATAGTGCGAGCACACTCCACTAGCGTCCTATTCTTTCTCTCAACTACACCATTTTGAGGAGGTGCACGAGGGAAAGAGAAGGTGTGTGTAATACCAACTTCATCACAAAATGTCTCAAAAGACTCATTCTCAAATTCACCTCCATGATCACTACGAATAGTGACAACGGTGGTTCCTAAGAGATTTTGTACTTTCTTAACAAAAACTGTGAAGTTTTCAAAAGCTTCATTTTTATTACATAATGAAAACACCCAAGTAAATCTCGAATAATCATCTACGATGACAAGTCCATATCTTGCATTTCCTAAGGAAGCAACTCTAGTTGGCCCAAATAAGTCTAGATGTAATAGCTCTAGTGGCCGTTTAGTAGAAATGCTTTTCTTAGGTTTAAATGAAGATTTAGGAAGCTTGCCACATTGACAACAATCACAAAAACTTTTCTTTTAAAAAACGAGCTTCGGAAAACCTTTAATGGAATTTAATTTTGAAAGCTTATAAAGTGTTCCAAAGTTCACATGTCCAAAGCGTCGATGCCATAAGTGTTGTTCACTTGTGTTGGCAACAAGACATTGTTCATAAGACTTAGGAAGATCCAAAATATAAATATCTTTATGACGAGTGCCGAAAAATAATAAATTATTATTATCACTCAAAATATGACACAATCCTTTCGCAAAGCTAACTTTGTAACCTTTGTCACAAAGTTGGCTTATTGAAATAAGATTATGATTTAAACCATTAACTAGATAAACATCACTAATTAAGGGTTTAAATGGGTTACCCACTTTACCAACACCAACGATGGTTCCGCTCTCATTGCCTCCAAATATGACGCGGTTTCTATTTGCAATGGGAACCACTCTGGAGAGCAATTGAGCGTCACCCGTCATGTGTTTTGAACACCCGCTATCGAGTATCCAATTCCCCTTGGAGCTAAATTTAAATTTGTTGCTCCTTTTCTTTTTCTTTTCCTTGAGTACCTAAAGATAGAAAATTTCATATCATGGTACCCAAGGTCATTGGGTCCAAAAGATTAGACCTTTGGAAGCCAAGTCCAATTGGACTTAGACTTCCCCACATAATTTCTACTATGCACAACATCCGAAAAATAAGCATTCATATACACTTGTTTTTCATCCATGCTTGTGTCCTTTGGGCTCCAAATAGTGAAAATCTTGGGAGCCCTCATCCTATTGGGTGCATGCATGCGACGTTGATTTCTACGTGATGCATGTTATGGATAGGTATAAGGAACATGATGGAATGGTGCATGTGGATAATTATTCATATGATGTTGTGGGTGAACATATGCATGTGAGGGAACACGTGCGTGAGGGTGTCTCACATGGTGTGCACGTGCCCGTGAATGTGTTGCATAAAAATCATCATATGTATGAGCCGGTAGAGTAGGACGTGTGTTCCTACGTGGCATAGTATTGGTGTACATATAAGCATGCCCCTTCTTTGGAGGTCCACCCAAAGTGGGTTTCTTTCCGAAAGAGGGTGTGGACGAGGTGGAAGCACCATTGGTAGAAGAACTACCAATAGAGTGTTTGCTACCACTCGTTGAGTTACCGGAAGTTGGCCTAACAAAAGTAGTGGCCGATTTGGATGAACATCCCATCGTATACCCCAAACCAATGTGGTGATTGGCCGGAAGTAAGTCACTTAGGATTTTATCCAAATGGTCCTTACCCTTATTGAATTTATTAATTCGGCCTAATGTGTTCTCATATTTCTCGGTGAGAGAACGCATAGAAGTATCCAAGTTTGATACTTGCGATGTGAGCACATAAACACGAGATTTAAGATTCTCATTCTCAATACTCAAAGTCGAGTTTTGAGAAGTTAAATCCGCTATCTTATGTTCTTCCGGATCTTCAATGCTAACATGTTCAAGTTTAGATTTGAGATTAACAATCTCATTTCTTAACTCTTCAACAACGGTGTCGTTGTTGGTGATGATAGTCTTAGGCGAGGTTTGAATGCTAGCTAGGTCATCTTTTACTTTAGTATATCTATTTACTAATTTAGTGTATTTAGACCATAATTGAGAATTTGCATTCCTAAGGTCATCCATAGTTACCTCATCACCTTCGTCGTCACTATCATCGGAAGAGGAAGATCCTTGATCATGCTCCTCTCTTGCCATGAAGCACATGTGCGCTTGCTCCACTTGCTCATCGTCCGACTCTCCGCTTGAGGAATCCTCGGAGTCGGTGAATGTTGCTCCGACAAGTCCCTTTTTGTTCCCTTTCTTGTACTTCTTGGACTTATCGAATTTCGGCGCCTTCCACTTCTCCTTTTGCTTGTTGAGAGGACACTCCGCTTTCATGTGTCCTGGCTTATTGCACTTGAAACACAAAGGAGAGGAGGAGGCGTTAGAAGAACCAAATTTAGCTTTGTTCTTATAGTTACCTTTTCGGAAGAAACGGTTGAACTTCTTGGCCATGAGTGCCATGGACTCCAAGTCCAACTCGTTTTTCGAGTCTTCATCATCGGTTGATGTGGATGTGGATGGAGCGGCCTTAAAAGCAATAGCCTTCTTCTTTGGCTCGTTTTGCTTTAGGTAGGACTTCATCTTTTCCTGCAATTTTAGCTTGCTATCTTTGCGTACCTCGTATGACATTAAAGTACCCATTAGTTGAACTACGGTGTACTTATTCATATCATTACCTTCCTCGATGGCGAAGGTACGCTTTTCCCAATAAGAAGGAAGTCCTTCGATAAGCTTCGAACACTTCTCCTGTTGGGTGTAGGTTTTACCGAGAGCCTCCAACTCGTTTATGATGTCGATGAAGCGAGCGTAATACTCTTTCATCTTTTCTCCCTGTTGCATATGAAACATTTCGTAATCTTTGTTAACAATTACGAGTTTAGAGTCTCTTACCCTACTCGTCCCTTCATGTAGAATGAGGCGGGAGTTCCAAATTTGATATGCACTCTTACATGTGCATATCTTATTGAAGTCCTCGGGCTCCAATGCGCATTGCAAGGCGTTCATTGCCTTGGCATTGCTTACCTCCACGGCGACCTCCGCGGTTGTCCATTTCTCGAAGTCTTCTTCGGCGGGCTTGACGTATTCCTTCATCGTGGTCCTCCATAGAGATGCACTCCAGAGGAAAGTTTCCATCTGGCATTTCCAGTACCTGTAGTTGGTACCGTTGAAGAATGGAGGCCTCTTTGAGGAATGTCCTTCCATCACCGAAGATGCTCCATCACGGTTCCTGAAGGTGCCATAGTCGGAAGGTGGACGCACGGTCTTGTTGTCGTTGGCAGACATAGCTAAGTATCTGGCTCTGATACCAAATGTAATGCCCTACAAGCTACTACACAAGTACTAGAGGGGGGGTGAATAGTACTTTAAAAATAACGAGGAGTATAATTCCTAATTATAGTGCAAACAACTACCAAATCAATTTGCGGAAGCTTAAATTGAAGACAACAACAAAATTAACAATGCAAACACAAGATATTACTGGGTTCGGATCCACCCAAGTCTCTCCGACTTGTTTCCGGTGATCCTACATCCCAACCACCCGGATCCCCTCCGGATACTTGAGTTAGAAACCCTAACTCAAGATTTCCACTATGAAATACTTGTGAAAAACTTCCACAAGTCAAATCATACAAAATGTAATTTGTGACTCCCACAACCCGGGATCACAACCACACTCTCACAACCGAGAGTGAAACTTACAATTCAAATATGAAATGAAATAAGAAACTTCTTACCGACAAAATACATATGCCTTGAGTATTGCTTACGAATTAGGGCAAGGATGATTTTGAGGAAGAAGTGGCACCAAACCCTAGCTCCAAGATGTAGATCAGCGATGGAGAGCTTTGGGGATGTTGGTGACCTAGAATCAAGCACTTGGCTTGGAAGGCTTCACACTCAATGAATCTCTCTTTGGAAGTAAGAGTGAGGAGAGATTATTGAACGGAATGAATGAGCTTTGAATGAGCTTGGAATGATTTCTCTTGATCTCTAAACTTGCAATAATATCAGCCTTGAGTGCAATGAATGCAGCTCAACAAGTATATATAGGATAGATGAGAGAGAGAGAGAGAAACGTTTCAATTAAAGCTCCAACGGCTCTTTTCTGAACCCAACTAGTCGGTCAAAGAACAACCACCGACCGACTAGTTCATCAACTAGTCTGTCGGTCAATTAACGTATACCGACTAATGAGTGAACAGAGAAAAGATCAAAGCACAGACACAAGGAACTAGTCGGTCCAAGAAGAGTAGCTGACCGACTAGTTTCACAACTAGTCGGTCGGTTACTCAACTGAGACCGACTAACAGATAAAACTGAAGTCTGAGCTTAAATAGACTTAGTCGGTCCAAGAACAAATGTTGACCGACTAATTCACCAACTAGTCGGTTGCCAAATGAGCTTAGACCGACTAACGATAAACAGTAAGTTAGGTGAAAAATTGGCATGTACAGTAAACTAACCTAGTCGGTCCAAGAAGGAAAGTTGACCGACTAGTTCATCAACTAGTCGGTCGGTCAATGAACACAGACCGACTAAAGATAAACAGTAGCTCAGGCTCAAATGTGCATGTACAGGGAAAGCTCAACTAGTCGGTCACAGAAGCATCACTGACCGACTAGTTCACAAACTAGTCGGTCGGTGAGTCAACTTAGACCGACTAACTGTAAACAGTAAAGAGCTTAGAATTAACTGACAGAAACTAGTCGGTCCAAGAAGCTTTGTCGACCGACTAGATCACCATCTAGTCGGTCAGTTCTTCTTCTTGAACCAACTAACATGCACAAGAAGTCGCGAATCGAAGCACGAAGCTTCGGGAAGGATTGTATGGACTTATACTAAGATCCTAGAGCTAAGATATGAGTGTTATGAAGATTTAAACCGTAAGACCTACTCAAGGCTTAACATTCTACGAAAGAAGCTTAAAGACTATAAATAAAACTTGACGATACCGTCTTCAATAGCTTCAATCAAATCTTCATGACTTCTAAATTGGTCCATAAGCTTCAACGAATCTTTAGGCGTACGATCACGTGCATTGAGAAGTCTTGAGACGTCGTAATTGATATTCATATGAATTTGGCGACGATCTCCATAACTGCGCTCACAAAATGTTAGTCCACGTTATATTTATGTTTGTTCATCATCCAAAACCAAATCCGGGGAGTCCAATATCCAACAAGATTCGCCATATGTCGTAGATGCTTCCCCATGGAATGATCTGGACGTTTTTTGTACGAATCGAATCTTATAGTTAAAGAACGAAGTTTGGACACTGAGGTGCCACCAAACTTCTCCTCTAGCTTGGACCATATGTCCATAGCTAGGTCATATTCTCGGAAGATTCGCATTATGTCGTCTGCCATACTTGACATCAAAGTTATGCGAGCAATCTTGTTGTTCCGAGACCAAGCATCAAAAGCTTCCTTGTCTCTCCTGTGTTGGGCCGTAGTGCCCAACTCTGGTTCAATCATAATGTTCTTCAGAGTTTCGAGCACATCTTGCTCCTCTAGAACATATTGTATTTTCATGGACCATAGTTTGTAATTATCGCCGTTGAGTTTTTCACCTTTGTTCAACTCAGCGACGATGTTCTTAGCGGCGGAAGACATTTTAGCTTTAAAATGCTGCAAAAGACATAAGAACAAATTCGATCAAAAACATTGCAAAGAATTTTTATTTGATAAGTTACTTTCGAAAAATATTGAAGGTGTTGCTCTAGAATCGAAAAGGACATTGCGATACCAATCACCATCTAGAACAACTTTACAATATTTCCCCATCACTTATCAAACAATAGTACTCTTATAGTACTTGCAGCGGAAAAGCATTTTTGAAAACGTATTTTAAAAAACATATTTTGCTAACGTATTTTGCAGTGGGAGGTAGTGACTTGCCCCGGCCATTGCCAGAGTTGAGCCGTGGCCGTGCCAAGGCCGGATTCCCCCAAGTAAGGGGTTTTGCCGTATGCAACTGCCGCCGGTCCCGTATGGGCCGGCCATGCAGGTGGCCGGGGCCGAAACCACCGGCACCATAGGGCTCCTCGGCCTGGCCTGGCCCTGGCCGATGCCAGGACCGGCCTCGGCCGGCCGAAGGCCAGGGCTCCCTCTGGCCGACCCTCTAGCCGGCCAGGCCCTGGCCGAAGGCCAGGACTCCCTCTGGCCCGCCCTCTGGCCGGCCAGGCCCTGGCCGAAGGCCAGGGCTCCCTCTGGCCAGCCCTCTGGCCGAAGGCCGGCCAGGCCCTGGCCGAAGGCCAGGGCTCCCTTTGGCGGCCCTTTGGCTGGCCAGGGCTCCCTCTGGCCGGCCCTCTGGCTGGCCAGGCCCTGGCCTCGGCCAGGGCCGGCCCCCAGGTCGGGGCCGGCCAGCCTGGCCGGCCCTGGCCATGGCCTCTGCCACGGCATGGCCCTGGCACAGGCCAGGGCCGGCCAGCCTGGCCGAGGCCAGGGCTAGCCGAGGCCAGGGCCAGCCCCCAGGGCCTGCCTTCTGGCCAGCCCTGGCCCTGGCTGTGGCAAGGGCCCCTTGGCCCTTGCCAGCCGGCCTTGGCCTCTTGGCCATGGCTGGCCTTCCCCCTTGAGGGGTCCGGTTGCACACCCCCCTCGAAGGGGTGGTGGCGTTGGTGGTCATTGGCCGAAGCCAACCCGCTCCGCATGTGGAGGGGGGATGCATAGCCTCCATGGCCCATATGGCCATGGCGATCATGCACCAAAGAGGTCATCTTCTCCGTTGAGAATAACTACCATCTTCTCTGATGAGACACCCGTTCGTCGAGAAAGTAGTTATGTTTCAATGGCCGTGTGCCAAAAAAAATAACATACCTTCACGACCGCAAACTTCACGCTCCACGTGAAGAGAGTTCACATTCCCTATTGAATGGAGACTAAGCATCCATGAAGAGTGCAAGTTTGGCGAGATGAACGGTCTGTTCTTCCCGTCACGGAGAGTTCCTGACATATCCGTAATGACAGAAGACCCTAACGTGAAAAGAACAACTGCTGCGATTCTCTCCGTCACGATGCGCTCCTACCATATCCATAATGGTAGGAAACTCATTCGTGAAAAAGACAACGCCTCGTTCATCGGTGAGACCGGAGCGAACCCGTATGGCTCTGATACCAATGTAGGTTCCCATGGAGCGATGTAGTCTCTGAACTTTGCCTTTGGATTCGCCACAACGGTCAGTACTTCGTCACAGAGGATCGAAGCAGCGTTTCCACCGTCTAAATCTCTATTTAGAAGAAGAACAAAATGGAAGGGAGAAGTGGAAAGTTTTGCCTTATGCAAACTTATGGCATGAAGGATTACCCTTAAAAGCCTTACCCTTGGGTCCTATTTATAGGCTTTAGGGGTAGTTATTGTAGGAAATAACCATATATAAGCTTATTAGCCTATATTAGCACATTTCCTTATCCTCTTCATTATGCACTTATCAAGTGCCTTTTTGCACTTATAAAGTGACTTTTTACACTTATCGAGTGGTCCTTTTCACACATGAAAAGGTTCCCTTCGTACATGCTTTCATGCACGTGACATCCGAGGTCAGTATACCCTCATACATCCCCTCATGGGTGTATACATGTCGTCCATATCCAACAAGCACTCCTTAGGAACATCTCCATTCGGCATTTCCAATAGCCAAAGTTCGTGCCATTGAAACACGGAGGACGCACCGTGGATTGACCTTCAAATAGAGTGGACGCTCCCTCACGATCGTGATTGTTGTACGAAGTCGGTGGAAGAACGTTGTTGTTGTTGGATGCCATAGCTTGAAACTTGTGCTCTGATACCAATTGTAAGGACCCTGGCTATGAAGAAAACACTAAATAGTGTTTATGCAATTTAAAAGGATAGTTACACCAAATTAAATTCCTAACCAACAATAAATGCTGAATAAAGAGAACCCCAAAATGAAACAATGCAAAAGCAAGGATGTTTCAAGGGTTCGGATTACCCAAGTCACTTCCCGACTTGTTCCCGGTAATCCTACGTCCCTTCCACCCGGTTAACAACCGGATACTCAAGTTAGAACCCTAAGTTGAGGTTTCCTTAAAACCCAGTTTTAGCATCCCTACAAGTGAAATCGAAATACAATCGATTGACCTTAACTCCCATAACTTGGGAGCAAACAAACCACTCACAAACCGAGAGTAAATTAAATAACTAAAGTTATGAAATATGAAACTGATCAACACTTACAATCACCTATGCCTTGAAGTAGAACTTGAAGGAGAAGTGTGTTGTGTGTTGAAAGACTCTCCTGGAAGAGAGGAAAGCCCTTTCTCTTGATTGCACCAAATGCCTAGAAGATTTCTCTTTGGTTCTAGGTTGGAGAGCAAGAGATGAAAGATAGGAATTCTAGGGCTTTTGGATTTTGAGAGCTTTGATCTTTAAAATGAAAGCTTGAATGTTTGAGCAAGAGATAATCAAAGTGTGTAGCCTCTCAATGGTACAATATAGGCTTCTTTTATAGGTTTCTCAAACCCTTCAAACTGAATCACTAAAAACCCCTCTGAAATCCGTGAGGAAAAACTCAATGAATAGAATCTGCGTCCGAGACAGTTGACTGTTGACTAACTCACAGTCGACTACTGCACAGTGATAGAGGGTAGGTGAGAATTCATAACGGTAACTTACCACGTGGACAGTCGACTGATGAGGCATAGACAGTCGACTGTTAAACTAACATGCGACTGTAAATCCTACAATAGGCGACTGGCCGTAAGCTGAGTAAGTTGAGAAAATCTGAGAAAAGTCTGGGAGAACATGACAGATGACTGATAAAGAAAAGACAGTCGACTGTTAAACTAAACATGCGACTGTAATTCCTTCTACAGGCGACTGTCAAGATCCTGAGATTTTCCAGAGAGTTGAGTCATCAAATAGGCTCAAAGACAAACGACTGGTGTAGCATTGATAGTCGACTGTTCCATTGGACAGTCGACTGTAAAGCCAACAATAGTCGACTGGCCAGATTAAACAGAGAAATAGAATTTGGGCTAAAGATAGACATGCGACTGATTAACAAAACACAGTCGACTGTCTCTTAGACAGGCACATGTGAATCGTTCATAAGTCGCCTGTGAGAGTTAAAGCTAAGAAGCCCAAAACTAGACTGAAAAAGTTTGTGCATTACATGCGACTGTAGAACAAAACACAGTCGACTGTTTTGAGACATGCGACTGTAAATCATTCAGCAGTCGACTAAAAAAAATGACATGCACAATTTAGATAGAAATGAATTGGAGTCTAAGGAAGGTTAATCTAATGATATCCTAAGACTAAAATGAAGATGTGTGTGTGATCCAACAAAGTTCTACTTCTAAGCTACATACTAGAAGAGAAACAAGAAAATTACATTTGACGAACTCTCTCTTCTATCCAACGCATGAGCTTGAAGTCTTCTAGGAGCTTCAATCACCATCTACGATCATCCCTTCTAGGAGCTTCAATCACCATCTACGATCATCCAAACCACTTCCTTTGATTTCAATGATCTTTGAATGTCATCCATTGCAAATAGATCTTCATAATAAGCTTAGGCAATGGATTAACTGCAAACAGGGGATTAGACACAAGTATTTATATTTGCTCATCATTAACACCAAGTAGGGAGAAGTCCAATACTCAACAAACGGTACCTGCTGCTCGCGGTTACTGTCGTCTGGGGTTTCGAGCCCCCACTTGTAGTAGGGTTAGGCTTTAAGGTCTCACACAGAGTGCAATCTTCGCCAAGTAATAGGTAGAAATTAGGGAGAATATGCATTTGATGCAAGGGATAGAATACTGCAAAGAGTTTGCAATTATCTTCTGCATTCGGGATAAATGATCCTGAGTGCAAGAGGGAGATGTTGGGGGATGTTGCCCTCAGATCATTTGTATTTGATGCAAATGATTTTTTATTAAAGATGTGGACATTTTTGCATATGATGCAAAGGGAGTTAAATATGTCGTAAATTGTTTACGTACATATTCAATATAATTAACACGTGGAAAAGGTTATATGGATGACGGGATCGTCCCGATCTAAACGTAGGTTCGAACGGCAAAAACGGACGCCGAATGCACAAGTTATGGCCAAAACCGTCAAGGAGCACAAGGGGGGTCAACCCAATCTATTGGGTTGAACCCATCCCAATTCACAAGGCGGGCCCACGCCCGATTTTGTGGTCCGCCCACAGGCGCAGGCGGGCGCCCGCTGGCAGCGAGCGGAGCCCGCTCGCCAGCTGGGTGTGGCACGTGCGCCTGGCAGTGCATGCACATTGCACGTGCACTACCCGCCTAGGGCATAGGTGGGGACAGCGGGTGGGCCCCACATGATGCCTAGGGTTGCGTGCTATTGGTGGTAGCTGGACTTGTGCGAAAATCTGATTTTTGGGCTATCTTTGGAGCCTCGTTTGAGGGGGTCAAACGAAATCCAAATGACTCGACGTTGTTTCCTACGCGTTCACCGTTTAACGCTCTTCGATTTGATAGGTTGTATCAATTGCGAAGCTCAACAGTGAGGGAGTTAAAATTCATTGAAGTTTGGCCTTTATTTAAGGCAAACTAACTTGAATTTTTTACTCCAAAAGTTTTAGTCCCACATCGGAAGTGGAGTGAAGGGGAGGGGTCAGCCGCCTACATAAATAAGGGCATGCCCCCTCCTCATAACTCGTCCCAATCCATGGATCTGAGCAGCTCCCAAAAGTTTGGAACACGCTCGGATCTAAGCTAAAAATAAAAATTCTCTTCTCCCTATATTTCTCACTTGCTCCTGAAGGGCTCTAAAAATGACACGAAGGGGCTCGGATTCGATTCGGAGTCTTGGCGAAGGATCCACTCAAGGTGAAACTTTCTTCGATGCATGGTTGGCTCAACGACAAGGGGGTTGCTTGCATCGGGACATGGTGCGGTTCGGAAAGTGGTTTAGCTTGGGACGAGGAGCGGCTTGGGACGCGGTTCGGTACAGTTTGCTGGTGCAAGCAAAGTTTCGGGTATGTAGTTTAATTAAGCATTTCATTTATTATATTGCAGTAGCTTAGATCTATCTTGGGGTGGTCAGATCCACCTCAAGATAGTAGAGATCCTGACTAGGGTCTTGAAATCCTTAGAGCTTGCTCGTTAAATAATTTAACGCTTTCCGCTGCTTTCTTTTCTGTTTTCTTCTATCGTTCGTCCGTCGTATGACGAGCATAGAATAATGCCCTAAGGGTCCCTCAAAACCCATCACATTGAAAAGCTGAAATGAAGGACTTAGATCCATGTTCGGGATGTCTATCTTAGAGCCAAGGAATGGAGCAAATGATGGCTCACCCAAGGACTCAAGATCAAGACTAGATGGCTCAAGTCAAAGAACGAAGATCAAGAGCTAGAGAAGTGTGTATGTGTAAGTAATGAGCTTAGGATGTTAAAGCCAATATATATTCTCTCTACACACACAAAAATATCTTGAAAAATAGTTTTTAAATGTATTTAACTATATTTTATTTTAATATATTTTTACAAAATATTTTTCAAAGTATTTTCTAGTAGAAAAACTCAAGTATCAGGAAATAGCCGATTATCTGAAACAGATAACCGATTCTGTCTAGAGAATTTTACCCAGAACTATTGGGTTTTTGAAATAGCCACCTATCACTTTAAATAGCATACTATATTAGAAAATAGCCGACTATCAACTGAAATAGCCGACTATCTGGGTCAACTTTCAGTTTTTATGGAAATTTGACTTTAAATTCTACTAGCCGTTAACTAACCATTTGAGGAGACTTCTTGAGCTAATTTTGAGCTGATCCTTACCTATATAAATACCAAAAATCTCAGAGGTTTTATACATCAATTTATATTATTAAAAATCTTTTTTATTGCTCAAAAGTTCTAAAAGCACTTTAGTTTTTCAAAAGTCTTCTTGGCTTTGATTTTAATTTCTTGTGCACAATTTCTTATTAATTTTTATTATCTTCTTGCCTTTAAGTCTTGATTATTGATCTCTAAAGCCCAAGAGCTATTATTTTAGATATTCAATTTTAAGCTATTTCTTTTGATCAAATTTATACTTAAAGTTCAATCTTTTTATTTGATCAAAAAGGATTTGAATTTCTTTTAGCCATAATATTCACTTATATATATATATATCTTGGCTATAGGAATCTTGTGCTATCATTCTTTTCATATTTTGTAAAGCCTTTGGAGAAGGTTTGGAAGTTGTAATTCGCGTGTGAAGGGAAAGTGTTGCTTTGTATTGGAAACTCCTAGTTGGGTTATAACTAGGTGTTGGTAATTCCTAGCAAGTGGAGCTAGGTGGTTGTTCGAAGTCGTCCTTGTTGAGTTGAGGCAATGTTGCACTCGGTTGAGATCTACTGGATCGGTTACTTGACGTAGGCCAAGGTTGGGCTGAATCAGGGTAAAAATCATTGTGTTTGCGATGTGTTTTGATTTTCTCTCTCTCATCTTTTATACTTGCTTGTAATCCTTTTATTCAGATGTTATCTCTTTTATTTTATCATTACAAGCTTGTTAACTGAGTTGATTAAGTACCAAGCTAGGTTACTCTACTTGGAGACTAAGGCAATGTTAAAGAAGGGATTTATATATCGAAGAATTTTATTTCTTAACTGACAACCATATTCAACCCACCTTCTAGTATTGTTTGCCATCTACAGGATCCCACACTTGGTATCCGAACGTTGGTTAATGCAATGTCATCAACAGACATGTTCAGATCCAGTCTTTCCATTAGCGCGCCTCATTGCTTCGATGGAACCAACTTTCGAATAAGGAAGAGGAAGATAGAAGTATTCATCACGACAACCAACCTTGAATGTGGAAAATTTCTACAAGAACCATATGAAACCCACACCATCTCATGAGCTACTTGGACCATTGATCAAAAGGATATTCATGGAGTAAAATCAAGGTAATGCATATATTGTACTCATGTTTCTCTGATAGTGTGTTTAATGACAGTGCAGAGGCAAACACCGCACAAGAAATCATAAAATTGTTGGAAGAAAAGTACGGAGAACTCCAAATGCACAACCCATGGAGACACAAACGACCAAATAGAGCAACACAGAAAACTTTCGAGATGAAGTATGTCTAATGACACATCACCAAGATGATATTGAGGTTAGTGATTTTGACGATGAATTTAATAGTGAAGATGCCTATGTATAACTTCACAATGAATTTAAGAAACTAAAGAAGAAGAATAAATGATTAGAGAGCAATTATACTTCTTTAAAACAGATTATGATACAATTATGCATGAACATGAATGCTTGAAGAATGAATATAGTATTTTAGTTAATAATAATGACGGACACAATACATTGGTGTATGATTTCAAATGTCTTAAAGATATATATGATGCAGTAGTACATGATCAAGATCTTTTAAAAATTAAGTGTGCATGATGTGTGTCTCTTGTAAATGAACGTGTAAATACTCTTGAGCATGATATATATGTTAGTAAGCTCAAACATGAGGAATTAATGCTTAAAGCTAAGATTTCTCCTACACTCAAGCATTAAGCAGCAGCCGGTGGCTATTCTTGACCGGAGACAGAAGATGCTGAGAAAGAAAGCCATCCACCTGGTAAGAGTCAAGTGGCAGCAAGAGTCTCCTTGAGAGTCAACTTGGGTGCGTGAGGATGAGTTGCCAGAGAAATACCCCCATCTGTTTGTATGATAACTCTATTATCCTTATGTCTCCCCAGTTGTTTTGTTTGTGCTTATGTGTATGCTTGCCCTTCTATGTCTATTTTGAATTCCGAGGATGGAATTTGTTTTAAGGAGGGTAGAATGTAACACCTCTAAGTGCAAAATACTATTTCAGCTCCTATTTTCTTGTGCGAATGAGTGTAATAGTCTCAAGTGTTGGTGATCTTTGCATTTATGCCCAACAATGTCTAGCATTTATACACAACTAGGGCATGTTTCCAATTTTGGGCATAAAGAGGGGTTTTGTGCAAAGATTCCTAAAATGGCATGCTATGTAATTAAGAGAGCAAGTTGGAGGGCACATATGAAGTGAGAATCAGAATGGCATGAAGTGTAATAAAGCAAGCAAGTTGGAGGGTAAAGTTGAAAGAAGAAGTAGACGAGGTTAATGTTAAATCAAGAAGTTTCTTCTACCTTCTCCCACTTTCTACATTCTTCTTCTCTTCTTATCTTCATGGCCATTTTTCTTTCTTCCATTATTCTCCCATGTAGGCCGAATTCACCTTGAGCCATAGAAAAAAAATCAAGGGAAAAATAGAAAGAAAAGGAGAAAGAAGAAGGAGGAAGGAGGAGAGGCCAAGGAGATCAACTAAATAGCTCATTCAAGCTCCTTGTAGGTAGGATTCTCAACACTCTATGTATTTTATATAGAGCTATACGGTTCATGCATGGCTAATGGTGCTCTTGGTGTAAATTCACAATTTAATCTCCTTCTTCAAAAGTGTTCATGCATGAATGATGCAAGTAAATCTGTTTTCAATTTCCAGCAAAACTGTCCTCTGTTAAATTGTGGATATCTGTTATTTTTAGTTCTAATCAAAATCTAAAAAAATAGTCATGTAGCTCATAGATTTCTAGTCAAAAGTCATGTATGGGGTTCCTTATGGTTTCGGCCAAAATTTAGGAGTAATTGGCTCTGGATTGCAACATAGCAAAATCTGCCAATTTGGACATCCTTCACTAAATCAGCTATATCTACTACTGCACTTATCAGAATTAGGTGTTTTTAGGACATTTGGGATATCTACTCTTTAAGATACACAATTTTCATGTTTTGCTTTTCACCCATCTCTGACTGTAACTATGAGTAATTTATTGACTCAGTTGCTACAATTTTCTGTTTTTCTGCAGACTATCTGTTACTAAATTGGCCACCATAAATCACACTTAGTATTATTTTTTGAAAATTGGTGGAGCAATGTAAACGTTGCATATTTACAACTTTGTAGTTCGGACAACTATTGGCCATGGACATTGCCATGGCTGTCTGGTACTATCGACCACAGATATGTCCGTGGCCGATAGTTTAAAATTAATTTTTTTTAAAATCCAGAATTTCCTACATACACTATACATTTATAACAATCAAATAAGTACATGTATACACAAAATAAATCAAACAACTAATTAAAAGTAAATGCACACAAATTCATTAAAAACGAGCAAATATAGTATTTATTACATATCCGGCCACCATGTACGCAGTTTAAACCAATAAACATATAAAAACAATAAAAAATAACATCCTCCACGTTACGCCGCCAACGTCCCCAAGCCTGCACCATCGCCATATCTGTCATCGACCGCCACTATCGTCCCCATGCCCGCACCATCGACATGTCCATCATCGACCGCCACCATCGTCCCCATGCCCGCTCCCCTCGCCAAGACCTACATCGCCCCCTTGCCATCCATTGCCACCGCTGCCACCCTCAGGTCCTTAATGACTGCCCTCGCCATGTTGACCCTACCAAAAAATAATAATAACTTAGACGGTAAAACAAAAAATATTAAACGAGTAAACACACCAAATTATATAGCATGAAAAGAAATACGTAAATTTGAGTTTGCCCAGAAACTGCCCAAAATTTTGTTGGAAATAATAGGCTCTCAAAAGCCTTGTTTCATTCCCACTTTATTTTTTGTCTCTAATGGCCTTTTAATTCATGCTTTAATTCACTGCCATTAAATTGCATTATTAATTTCTGCTTTTATTGCTGCAATTACTACAGCATTAAATACGACATTTATCTCTTGCCCGTTTGAATTCTTCAACGGTTTTTGTTTGTTTGTTTTGTTTTCCTATAAATTGCAGAGACTTCTTCTCTTGCAATAACATAGAAAATCTCTCCTATCTCCTCCTATCTTCTTACAAAATTCCTCTCACGAGTTCCTGGGTTCCTGTGTGCAAACTCCACTGTTTCTGACCGCGAGTGGACGCGTTCAGAAGCTGCAGCTGTGTTAACCTTGGGGAGCAACCGGCATCAGCGATTACCACCACGGTCGCGTCGTAATTGCTTTCAAGGCAGTGGGCATCCCACGCCACAGCGCTTTCACTTACATCCGATAAGTGTTTCGTTTCTCTGTTCATCCTCTTATAGCCACGGTATTCTACTCATTTTTTCTTACAATTTGAAAGCAATTATTTCTGTAGTATACTATGACTATCATATAGCCACGATGAAGGGACTGCACTCCTGCGATATGCACCTCTACCCAGTTTGCACTTTCCAATTACAAGCGTCCTTTAATCGGGTTTTTCTTCTTCTTGAAATTGTGAATTTCTGTACATTACCTAAGTGTTTACATGAAATCCGTGAGAACGACAGAAAAAACAAACCATTTATATTCAATTTAAGGAAACACATATGTTATATTAGTTCTCAAACAAAACCTGAAACATGGGAATCTGAAACAAATTCATGTGAGTATACTCTGGTAGCAATTCAATGACAATGTGTATGCAAAAAAAAATGTTTTTCAAATAATAGTCTTTCTTAGTACGTATGGAAGGATAAGATGGGTCATAAGAAACTGAAAATTAGCCAACGCTTTAGTTTATGCACTAAACATCATCTAGAAGTAGATAAGTATACTATAATGAAATTTATTCATGAAGTTGAAAGGAACATACTTGAAGGCTTATCTACAATAACCAGAGTAGGATCTCGCTGGTTGAATTTTGGTTCTCCAATAAGCACTTTTGAAAGCGCAATGGTGACCCGTGGTTGAGTATCCTGCAGATCGGAATAAATTGTTAATTCCATCTTGCTGGGCACCATCGGGTTACGGGAGTCAGAGGGTAAAACCACTGCCCATATTTTCCATTATAATGTTTTTGTCATTACGTTAGCAGACTAACAAGTTAAAATTGTTCTTGATACTGTAGTTCATAAATTGATCCTTGTTGAGCATTGATAAGGTTAGCTAGCTCATTTTTAGACTTTGTCCACCCATGCAGGAAAAAAATTTAAATGTTTCTTTACATGTATGCTATTATTGTTTGTCGATGACACATAGATTTGCTAAAGCTACTGTTACTTTTGGATTCTAAATGATCTGATCAAGTGTGATTAGAATAGCCACGATACATTACATCCGTTGAAAAAAAAAACTGAGAGATTTTTACATCATTCATTTTTTATCATCTACGCATGGATTCTTGGTGCGGAGAAAAAGAAAAGAGAGAAAGAGGGGACGGCAGCTATGATTTCTCAAGGTACACATTTTGGTTAATAATTCAACATTTTCATGTCATTTTGGACTTATATGTGGATTTTGAATCCTACTTGTGGTTATCGGGTGTTTTGCAAGTGGATTTTGTTGAGTTTGAGCAACTACGGTAACAGTTGTATTTTTTCAATTTTGTTTTCTTGATTCCTCAAGTTTGTGCTAAATTTGGGGGAGATTATTGCTAACGTAGATGAATCTTTTCTTGGGTTTATAATTGAAGAATCTCTCTTAGTTTGTGGATGTAGGCTTGGATTGTGATTGAACCACACTAAATTTGGTTTCTTTCTTGCGGTTGCTTGTTACTATTTGTTATTCAAGGTTTAATCCATTGCTCACCAGATCTTGGGTAAGGATACATTTTTTATCCCCAACAGAAATATAATAGTGACATCTAGTATGGATTTTGGAATACCATTGTGTGAGGACCCATGAACAAATCATGTTTTTTTTTCCATCTTTACCGACTGTTTGTGTGTGTTTTGGTATGGATTGGTTGGTCATATGTAATCTAAGTATCATCATTGTTGAAGTGGTTAAAATTTGTTGCATTTTTGGTGTGCAATTTTGAGCTTGAGTTTTGTTTCTTATAATTGGTGTCTTTCTACAAAATAACTATCCTAAGTCAGCATAATCTAAGCCATCTTGATGTTTGGATGACTTAACACTGATCATGGACGTTTAAAATCTTTGTGCTTGGGGCAATGACACAGCTAATGAGGTTATAACCGAGGCGCGTCAATTGCTGGTTGAAAACTATTTCCAACAGTTGAAATTTTTTGGGGTGAAACATTACTCTATGTTGATGATTACTCTATGTTCACTAGAGTGTTCCTTCTTAAAACTTAATATGAGGCAGAAGAAATGTTTATTAAATACAATGCCGAAGCAGAAACCCAACTTGATAAGAATATCAAGAGAGTTAGGCCTAACAGAGGTGGAGAATATAGTACCAACATCCTAAAAAGACTATTGTGATAAGAATGTGATTAGTTTAGTGCCACTTCTTACCGCAACAAAATGGTATAGATGAACGAAAAGACCATACCTTGAAGGAAATGATGATTGCTAGATTTTTTTTAGAGATGTCTGATGACATGTGGGGGGGAGCTGTTCTTTCGTCCTATCATATTCTTAACCATGTACCCATAAAAAACTAGACTAGACACCTTATGAGATGTGAAAAGGTTATACTCCCAACCTGAATTTTCTTAGAGTGTGGGGGTGTTTGGCTAAAGTAAGTCTACCTGACTTTAAGAAGTCTAACAGTGGTTCTAAGACCTATGACAATTTGTTCATAGATTATTCTCATCATATGTGATGAGAGTGTGTCTGCCTTTATGATAGGAGACCCAAAAACTTATGATGAGGAAATGAGATCTATTGATGCTAGTTTTTGGAAAGATGCTATTAAAAGCGAACTTGATTCTATTATTTCTAACCAAACTTGGGAATTGTTTGATTTACCTAAAGGTAGTAGACCCATTAGTAGTAAATGGATCTTTAAGAAAAAGATGAGACCTGATGGTTTAATTGAGAAGTTTAATAGCACTTTAGTAAAGAATGACTATATTGTGAATACCTATGGTTCCCGTGTTTATTCTAAACTTATAGTATCAGATTGTGTAATTATATGTCTTGGACGTGGTGAAAGATACCAAGAATTTCTTGTCATCTCAATTTGAGATGAAAGACCTAGGAGAAGCAGATGTTTTTTAGGAGTTAGAGTTCTTAGAAACTCTAGTGGCATCTCCTTGAGTCAATCTCATTACGTTAAAAAAAAGTGCTGAAGAAGTTCAACTTGTGGTTTTGTTTTTACTTTGGTTGGAGTCGCTTTTTTAATGGAAGTCTTCCAAACAGACATGTATAGCACGACCCACCATGGAATATGAATTCATTGCTCTTGAGTTGGCAGGGCAAGAAGCTGAATGGTTACGGAACTTGTTAGCAGCGTGCCATTGTGGGGGAAAAATCTGCGGCAGTTTCCCTTCATTGTGATTCTCAAGCAGCCATTGGAGTTGCTAAAACAGTGTTTATAACGGAAAGAAAAGACACATACGCATCAGACACGGTGTGGTTAAACAACTCCTGAAAGTGGTTCTTGATTCGTCGAGGGTGATGTGGCTAAAGCCCATGAGTTAAGATAATATGGTTGATACCCAGTGTGGTCTAACGAAGCCATATGATTCTTAACATACACTACATTTCCATCCCTATAACATGTGGTAGTGTTTTAAATCCATAGCCAAGTTTTGGTGGTGCTATTGAGAAGCACTTGATGGATTCACTTTGAGATAAATTCATAACCAGTTTTGGTGGTGCTATAGAGAAGCACTTAATGAACTCATATCTGTTGAGAGGTTGAGCAATATACTCTTAATGGTTCCATACTCTTTAAGATGGTGCTATAGAGAAGCACTTAATGGACCACCTAGTGGGTGTGAAGGTTTGGCCGCCTTCTATGAAAGACAAGGGCAGTCTTTCTAGAGCACTCATGAGACCCAAGGTGTGCGCATGGCCTTAAAGCGCTTGACTTGTATCGCGGAGTTTGCACATACTCGGTTCAGTACGTGTTGTGGGGGTCGCAACCGAACTCTAATGAGTTCAAGAGAAATTCACTCATTAGTAAGTAAGTTGTTGCCTCACTTCACTACGTATCAATTCAATCGAAAGACATTGATACTTAAGTATATATCCATTCTTTACCCAGAACTCTTGTTTCTTTTCTCGAGCCATTAGTGGGGGATTGTTGGAAATAATAGGCTCTCAAAAGCCTTGTTTCATTCCCACTTTATTTTTTGTCTCTAATGGCCTTTTAATTCATGCTTTAATTCACTGCCATTTAATTGCATTATTAATTTCTGCTTTTATTGCTGCAATTACTACAGCATTAAATACGACATTTATCTCTTGCCCGTTTGAATTCTTCAACGGTTTTTGTTTGTTTGTTTTGTTTTCCTATAAATTGCAGAGACTTCTTCTCTTGCAATAACATAGAAAATCTCTCCTATCTCCTCCTATCTTCTTACAAAATTCCTCTCACGAGTTCCTGGGTTCCTGTGTGCAAACTCCACTGTTTCTGACCGCGAGTGGACGCGTTCAGAAGATGCAGCTGTGTTAACCTTGGGGAGCAACCGGCATCAGCGATTACCACCACGGTCGCGTCGTAATTGCTTTCAAGGCAGTGGGCATCCCACGCCATAGCGCTTTCACTTACATCCGATAAGTGTTTCGTTTCTCTGTTCATCCTCTTATAGCCACGGTATTCTACTCATTTTTTCTTACAAATTTGAGTTTGCCCAAAAACTGCCCAGAAACTGGGCAGAGCCCAGCACGCCAAGCGTGCACTTGAGTGCATGTGTGAATGCGAAAAGGAAGGGCATATGCTCTGGGCAGAGTCTGCCCAGAACTGGGCAACTCTGCCCAGTTTAGAGCATCTCCAATCGGCCGGGCAGACTCTGGGCAGGGAAATCCGGCGTTTTGGCGTTTTTGCTCCAATCGGCTGGAAAAAATGGGGGTTTCCCGATTCTCTACAGTCTCACACCAAATTTGGCATGAACAGAAGCAAATGGCGGACGTAAAAAGGGGGGGCAGAAAATGGAGGGTTGGGTTGGAGCTCCCTCCATTTCCAAACCTCCATTTAAGGAATATGTAAGGAATATGCCTTCACAACCCTCCAAATTGGAGGATTGGGTTGGAGATGCTCTTACGTATTAAACGGCCGTCCATTTGAATTATTCGAAAAAATACGTGCTTTTTTGGGGGTTGACGAACAAACGTGTTTTATTCCCGTATTGCGCATTTATGCGTTTAAACTCATTTCTACTGATATATATATATGCAAACCCAAACACAAAGTGTTATAGGTGATAGGCTATATGGTTATAGGTGATATATATATATATATATATACTAGTAACGTACACGTGCCCGTAGGGCACGGTTCAATTTAGATATTTCCCCCTCAAAATCTTAGTTCCCCCCGAAAATGTGGGCACGATTCATTTTAGATATTCCCCCCTCAAAATCTTAGTTCCCCTGAAAATGTGGACATGATTCATTTTAGAAATCCCCCCCTCAAAATCTCCGAAAATTTAGCTCATCTCAAGGAATTTTGTTCCCCCAAAAATCTTAGTTTCTCCCAAAATTTAGTGCACTCCAAATTTAGTTCCGCTCCAAAATTTTAGAGTTTTTCCAGCTAAATTTTCACTTTCCAAAAATATTAGTTTCTTCCAAAATTTAGTTTCCAAAGAGAATTTAGTTCCCCTCAAAATTTTTAGTTTACCTCAAATATTAATTCCTACCAGATTTAGTTTCCTTAAAAGTTCCATCCAAAAATTTGATTACCTCCAGATTTAGTTCCCCTTAAAATTTTAGATTTTAGTTTCCCCAAAAATTTATTTCCACCAATATTTTATGTTTTAATTACCCCGAAAAGTTTAGCTCCTCCCCAAAATGTAATTCCCCATAATTTAATTCCCACAAGATGTAAAATTTCAGTTCACTGAATTTTTTTAGTTCTATGTATTCTGTCTTCGCATTTCCTGGCATCGAGCAAGGAGTTAAGAGCAGTGCATGATGCATGAATGCAACAGATATACATGTTGTTGGCAAAGCAAAAATATTCCATACGATCTCCAGCTGCTTATATTGAGCTTATTATGTGTTAACACATGTTGCTAGCATGTTAGTCAAGGCAGGAGAAGCAAAGTGGTGTAAATTATTTTACCTAAGAGCAGTTTTATGCCCAATGCTTTGTTACGTAATTTTAAATGAAAAATAATAACCAAAGCACAATAATTGTTATTCAAATTTTCAAAAAACTTATTCCCCAAAAATCTTACTCTGTGTTTATTTTTTTTTATAGATTAGGATAATTTTTGTTTAAAAATTAGAGTAATCCCAAACAATTCTTTATCGTTTATGCTTCAAGAACATGATTATGCATTAGTGTAGGGTTGCAAGATAAGTGGTGAATACAACTAAATCTATAACATTATTTCTTCAAATTTGGCCAATGGACTATGGACACGTTTTTAAAGGTAGTGAGGGGTTGTCAATTCCATGGAAACATGTGTTCCATCAAGTGATAAGATTCGCTTAAAGAAAGATTTTGTGGAGTTATTACAACAAATCATTAAAAGAAACTCATAGATTCGATGAATCATTGAAAGATTTTGAAATTTGCACTGTTAAACATATCTTGAGCTTATTTATATATTCAGTTAACTCATTGTTAAATTTATCTATCTATATTCAGTTAAATTTTCTGAGTTACAATATCTATTTATATGTATTACGCAATGAGAGCATCATAATTTGAATATGAATATCAATAGATAGATAAATTGAACCTAGAAATAATAGATTCAATCTGAGTTAAATTCAACCTGCATATATTTGAATCTTGTTATATGTGTGAAAAATGAATTTAGAAATACATATAGGGAAATTATGTGTGAAATACATATAAGGAAATTAGAAATCTGATGATACATCAGGGAAATTGAACAATTCCCTCCAACATCATGGAAATTTAACATCAGGATTCAAAATGATGATGATGATGGTTGTTTCTTTGCGTGGAGGGCCCTCATAACACCCCTCGACTATTCAAAATGATGATACATAAGGATCAGGATTCAAAATGAGAAATGGTTTTGTGTATCCTGAGTTTTCCCTATATCTAATTTCCATATATGTAGTTCACACATACATCAAGGAAATTGAACATATAATCACATATCCTGAGTTTTCCCTATATGTATTTCACAAAAACATCACAGATTCATATTTCACACAAAAACATGCAGGTTCAATTAAACATCAGGATATAACAATCACATCATGATTCAAATTTGAAATCAATTTGGAACCCAATGAGTTCAAGATCTTATCCTGTTATTTGATATTCATATTCATATTCATATTTCACACAAAAGCATTCAGGTTCAATTTAACATCATGATATAACAATTACATATGATTCAAATTTAAACTCAATTTGGAACCCAATGAGTTCAGGATCATATCATGTTATTTGATATTCATTTTCATATTCAAATAACAACAATGAGTTAAATTTAACAGCGCAATGTTTTTGTGTGAACTAAGAACTCAATTTAACAGTGCAATGAACCCAAGTTAAATTTATCCTGAGTTAAATTTATCCTGTTATTTGAAATTTTGCGATGTTAAACATATCATGAGTTTATATATCTATTCAGTTAACTCATTGTTAAATTTATCTATCTATATTCAGTTAAATTTTCTGAGTTACAATATCTATCTATATGTATTGCGCAATGAGAGCATCACAATATGAATATGAATATAAATAGATAGATAAATTGAACCTAGAAATTACAGGTTCAATTTGAGTTAAATTGAACCTGCATATGTGTGAAATACATATAGGAAAATTATATGTTTGAAATACATATAGGGAAATTAGAAATCTGATGATACATCAGGGAAATTAAACAATTCCCTCCAATATCAGGGAAATCCGCTTTTTTTTTACATTTCTATTTTTGTCATTTGATCTTTTGTGTCTCTCTTTTTTTCCTGATGCCTGATGAGTTCCATCTTGCTCCAAATTCTTCAACCTGGCATAGAAATATCAAACATCATCAAAAATACATCCCTGGAATAACAAAGAAATCAATGATTGAAATTTTGCAAGTAGCTTTACCAGAGCACGGGGTGCTGAGTTGCAGGACCATTGGTATTTTGATTGCTCCGGGTCCAATGCAGTTGACTCGGATATTGTGTTTTGCCCACTCGCAAGACAAATTCTTTGAAATTTGAATGTATGCTCCTGATAATTCCAAACGCAAGCTTAGTTAGCATCAAACAATCATACGATGATGTGTATTCAACTTAATCTTGACCAAATTTTATGGGAAAGTTGAACTTACCTTTGATTACTGAATACATGGTTAGGTCTGTCAGTGCTAAGACAGCCGCAGTTGAGGAGATAACACGACGCTGCCAACACACGAAGCCTTGAGAAGCGGATGGGCTAGTTGGGTCAGATGGAAAACAGACTCGAAGTTTTTATTCATTATGAATGAGTAGTCCTCGGCGGTCAGATCGACGAATGGCTTCATAAAGGCTACGCCTGCATTATTAATCTACAAATGCAGTAAAAAATGGAGAAACATCACCAGGGTTCAACCAGCCTGCTTGATCACTTGTTAGTATGCATCAATTGATCACTTAAAAGTAAAAAAAACCACACCCCTACATAAATTTCAATGATTTCGTCACACTTCAAATGTGTATTTTTTATAGCAATGACATAGTAATATCAGTACATCAAAAATTTGGAACAAATATTTGAACCTTTCTTTGTGGAATAATATCAAACATATTGCAAACGCCTACAACTGACATCCGATTTTCTGTTCTCGATGTGGGAGACAATCTCCTTTGCTTGGGCAACTTCTGTCCAAACGCAAGCTTACTTGGCATCGAACAATCAAACACTGATGCGTATTCAACTTCATCTTGATCAAATTTTACGGAAAAGTTGAACTTACCTTTGCTTACTGAATACATGGTTAGGTCTGTCAAAGTAGGCAAGGCTTCACCTTCCTCATGGATATCTCCAAAAAAAGTATAGATTTCGCGACTCTATCATTTGCAAATGCCACATTTGGATGAATACAACAAAAAATAACACCAAGAATTCAGAAGATGCCAACTGATTCTAAATCAAAGAACCCAATAAAAATTGCCTAACTAAGATTGCAAAAAAAATCAGATGAACTAACCACAGTTTAGAGATGAAAACTTTATAAGAATGAAATATGACCCAAGTGCCTAAATGCAAAGGCCTAATGTGACAGTAACAAAGATGAATTGACAACCAAATTAATGATTAATTGAACAAAAAAGCTCGAGATAATATTTGGTGGATGCATTGGAAAAATCCTTGAGAGGGAGTAGAGAGAGATTATACCTTGTATTGCTGCATCGTGGATTTTGAAAATTTCTCCAGAGTTTTTCCTCGGGCAAACTAAGAGATTATACAATATCATACTGCATCACATGTTATAATAATTCCTCTAGAGTTTTTCCCTAGGTAACCGCATTAACCAAGATTCCATAGGCTTGCATTTCTTGAAACGGCACCATCGCCTTAATTTAAAACAAATTAACCTTAATAATCACGAAAATTTGATGGTATCATACATCAATGTGCTAGTTGTTGTCATTTTTGAAAGTATATTGATCATTAATCTCCTTCTAAGAATATGAGAGTGTGTACAAACTTAATAAATATGTAGCATTTACATAAGAAAAAAAAATTTAGCCACTGTCTAATGCAAGACACCAACCAATCTTAAAAATCATAATGAACATCATTATGAGTGTATACCTTATTGAACTCCTAATCAAAAATTGCTTCTGCCTCAAAATCATGTGCCAAATTCCATACCAACGACCGCTACGCTGCAATCGGATAAAAACCCGTATGAAAAAATCGATTGATAGTTGATTGTTCGCCTTTCAAATGAACTGAGTTCAAATCAAGAACCGTTTAAGAATTTAGCAACTGCCATTCCTAACCAATCGAACAGCCAAATAATCATCCATGCAGTCCTAGCTAAAAGAGATGTAATGAGATTTCACTTACCAAGGCCGACAGAGATGCTAGTAGAGCTATGGCCTGCACCAAAGGCATCATGCACTCTCTCATCCCTTTTGGGGAAGCCGACGAGCCCGGAGGTCTGCCTCAAGGTGTGCATTCTAGACCTCCTCCCTGTTAGGATTTTATGTGGGTATGCCTGCAATGCGATCATAAACAAAATCAATATAGGCTAAAAACATCATTAAAATCTCAATTTTCCACCTCTTTTTCTCCTGACCAGATGGCCAACATCCCATATGATCTTGTCCTCAGGAGTGTTGAACCCATGATGAAGAGCAACAGCTAACTCCACAACCCCCAGGCTAGCACTCAAATGTCCTCCAGTTTTCAATACAGAGTGAACTATGTCTAGCCTCAATTCTGACGCTGATTGCTCCAAATCCTGACCAAATCCAGCAGAAAAACAATCCCATTAGCGAGCCTACCAGCTCACAACAGAGAGAGAGAGAGAGAGAGAGAGAGAGAGAGAGAGAGAGAGAGAGAGAGAGAGAGAGAGAGAGGAAGTACATGAGTATATAGATTCTTCAAGTGGAGAGGGTAATTGACTGTGTCCAAAAGAGGGGTAGATGGCTTTTCTACGGAGAAATGAAGAATGAAGAATGAGGCCATTGCACCTAACATACAAACACTTTGTCCCAGTCACCATTACTTTGTCCACGTAGGACAAAAGTGTCCATGTAGGACAAACATTCAAAAACCTCCCTAAAATGTAATATAGATAGAATCTGATATCTTGTTAGCACTATGAGATAAAATTTATGCATTTTCATGTTCACCGAAATAAAACTTACTCTTAATAGAGTTTACCAGTTCGTATTATCATGTGTTAATGATGATTATTGACGTAATGTTGCTGCTACATTCTGGAAATTAAAATCAGCACTACATTATAGCATGCATCTATAACCAAAAATTGTTAATTGGTGGAATGTTGTTGGAGCTGGTAGATACCAAAATGCAAATTTTTTAATATCTGAAGATTGGGAAATGTAATGGTATATTGGCATGTCATCTTTAAAGGTTTTATATACAAAAATAAAATAGCTGTGTGATGTTTAAATATTCTAATGCCAACCAGCTATTAGGTTCGATAACTAAGTATAAAGAATGTGACCCATACAAATTTTTTTACTACAGTTAAGAGGCAGCAATCAATATGTCATTTGCAATCTATAATATGCAAGTGGGCAATACAAAAGTGGCTCGTTTGGTTCCTCGGAGAATATATGTAATCTGTAAACCTATGTTCTGCATCACTGCGTTTAAAACTATTATCACGAGTTTTACGATAACCAACACAAATTTCTTCAGAAATAACATCATATATCATGTTGATATATCTATGAATATACTGAGCATACCTGTGTCAGAAATCCAGCACCAAAAGTTCTTATAGCCTTCAAAGACCCATTCACTCAATCATTTGAAATAGCCAAATTATCTTCAGGATGTTCATTCCTAATTATAATAACTTCCTGAATATCACAAGCATAAAAAAAAGAAACATAGAAACACAAAAAGATCACCAAAAAGCAGCCAAAAATTATTTGAGGAACTGGTGTTGGAACTTATCCAACTAAGTTGGATCTTAATCCAACATTGGGCTAATATACGGTGAATAATTATATAAGTGCTACGCTGTCGTATTAAGCCCAATATATTAGTGATCTGGTTTTAATTAATTAAATGGGCTAAATGAGTTAAACAGGTTGTGGGGCCTTTATGTGTAGAGACTATTGGGCTTCAACTCGATGATGGGCCGAGTTGGAAACCCTAGGGCTATGGAGGCTAGCATATAAATATTAGCGGTCATGGTCCCCGGAATACACGAACAAAGTTGAGCCGTCTTTTCTACGTCCTGTCGCTAGGAGAGAAACCAGGAGAAAGCTAAAGGGGTTCTCCAACGGTTGATTCGTGCTATTCTGGAAGATCGTCCACTGTGCTATCGTCAGGATCTTTCAGATTATTAGCGATGGACTCAGGTACGCTTCCGCTAAATCCGAGTAGGTCAATAATTTAAGATTCCACATGTTATACATCTAGATCTGTGTTATTCGGTTTGTACACATCTAGATCTTTATTTTCTACAAGTGGTATCAGAGCCACCATGCTTGGATCTTAAATTTTTTGACTGCTCGTAGTAGATCTGATAAAAAATCAGATTTTTAATCTGTCTTAAGTTTCAGATCTGATAAAAAATAGATTTTTATCAGTTATAAGTTTCAGATCTATGAAAATTGGGATTTTTGATTGATTTTTCCTGTTTAAAAAAAATTGTTTTTTTATCAAACCCTAGATCGGGGGCGGCCCGCCGGCCGCCACCTGACACAGTAAAAGAGGGGCGGCAGGGCCGCCCCCGTCGGAAGATCTGCGCCGGCATTGCTGGCGCCGACGCGGGACAGAAAGGGGCGGCTTTTGCCGCCCCTGTTGGTTGAACAGAGGGGAAGGGGCGGCTTCCGGCCGCCCCTCTCAGATCGGGGAAAGCAAGGGGGGCGGCACCCACCGCCCCCCGTAAGGGCATCAAAGGGGGCGGCCGAGCCACCCCCATCATCATCTCTGAGGGGGCGTCGTTTAAACCCCGCAAGGGGGCGGCGTCCCACCGGCCCCCACTCTGTCGCAGGAGCACCCCCCGATCCGGGGGGGTTTGCCGTGGAACAAAAAGAGGGGGCTGCGGCCTGGGCCGCCCCCTCCGACGCCGATCGACAGAAAAGGGGGGCTCACGCCCCCCCCCTCCGACGGCGATTGACAGAGAAGGGACGGCGCCAGGCCGCCCCCTGTCGGTTGACGGCGGCGCCGGCTCTCTGCCGGCGCCGGCTGCAAGGGAAGGGGGAGGTGGCGGCCGCCGCCCTAGGGCACCCGAAACAGTATTTTTTTTCCAAAAAAAACAGACAATGGGCACAAATTTCTGGGCTGGGCTTACAATTGGGCCTATTTGGGCTGTTTGGGTTATTTGGCTGCTTTGGGCCTCTTGTAAAGATTATTGCAAACCAGTTTTTGGGCCTTTTAAGGCTTATTGCAAAACAGTTTTGGGCATCCACATGGCTAATTTTGGACCCAATTTTTGGGTCATTTGGACACAAATTTGGGCCTATCTTGGGATGTTTTTAACACAAAGTTAGGGAGGAAATAAAAGGGCAATTTGTATATTTCCATTAAGTGTACTTTTTGTGTTAAAATTCACATTTTAATTCAATTTTAGGCGTAATTAATTATATATATATATATCTCGAAATAATTTTATTTAAAAGGACAACCCACCAAAGTGGGCTCCATCGTGGCAATTAATTTTATTTTGATATATATGAAAGGCTACGTACATGCTTGGCATGAAAAATTTATCGCCTAAAGTTTTGAATTTAAATTCGTGAAATGAGGATATCATGGTTAACTGTATATATATCGATCCTTTAAGCCCAATTTTGTGTGTTAAATTAAGTTCATTCCGATTTTTAATTCTTTAGGCAAAGTTTCAGTTAAATATACATTTCGAAATAACTCTATTTTTGTGAAATTCCACCAAAGTGGGTTCCACTATTAAAAATCTTATTATTTCGGAATGTAAACGGATTAAAAATACATACTTAGTATGATCAGTTACCTGGATGAATTTTAAACGGATCGAAGGAGTAAATAAAAGGCTTTCCTGTATATTTACATTTAAGTTCAGTTTCATTTAAATTCAATTTTGGGCGTATTAAATTATATGTTTCAAAATAATTTTAATAATTACGGGATCCCACCAAAGTGGGCTTTACTGTTAAATTATTATTATTTCGGAACATAAACGGTTAAATACATACTTTTGTATGATTGGTTGCCCAATATTGAATTTAATTGGATTGAAGGAGGAAATAAGACGCTTAATTGTATATTTCTCCTCAAAGATAAAATTTTTGTGTTAATTGTGCAAAATAAATTTAAATTCTAAGTTTAAGGCTTAAAACCATATATATATACTTCGGTATATAACAAGTTGACTTCATACGTTGGTATGAAAATTCAGTTAGCCTGAATTTAGATTTAAATTAAAACACAAAATTCAAGAGTTTTCTTCGGGAGTAAATAAAAAGCTTTAACATATATTCTCCTCAAGAATAAGTTTAAAAGGCCTTAAAGAATTTTTTGTGCACTAACCATCAAGCAAACGGCCTTAAGGAAATTTGACACATTTTAAAAGTTATATATGAAATGGGATAGGATGTGTATTTATATATATAAGTTTATATGTATGTTCATATACACATTAGTACACCTATATGCCCCATTTTAAGAAGAAAATTTGTGTTGAAGTTATGGATTTTATTTAACTCAATATAAATGATTAAAAGGGTGGAATAAAAGGTTCTTATATATATTTCCACTTAGTGTAATCATTTTGTGTTAAATTCAGTTTCGTTTCAATTTCAATTTTTGGCACAATTAATTATATATTTCGAATATAGAATGATTGGATCATCAACTCACCAAAGTGGGTTTTCTTGTGAAGATCAATTCTAATCTCGAAATATAACAAGTTGAATACATACTTTTGTATGAAAATTTTGGTTGCCTTAAATTTGATTTTGAAGAAAAGTGGACTTGAATATCTCCACTTAAAGTATATTCATGTATTAAATTGCGACTTAGATTCAAATTTTGCAAAGGTATATATTTTTGAAATGATTTCGTGCAATCATCACCTCGCCAAAGTGGGCTCTGTTGATTTGCATTATTTCATTTCATGAATATAAAAAGAATCAAATGTGCCCATGATTTGCGTAAGAATGCTAAATCGGCCCAAAGGAAGATTACCGTTCTCTACCATTTCATGCGCACCTGTGGCAATAGACAAGGTGATGATTAGTGAGTTCAATGCATGCAAATTTAATTTGGCCCAAAGGAAGTTTTATTTTTGGCATGTTATTATTGTCATTGTCTGATTGCTACAACAAGATGTCAGTGACTAGTCAATAGATTATCCAAAGATAAATATTGGGCTAGTAGGGGATGTCTTGAGATGGGAAAATAGCATTAATTTGAATTTTTTGTTGTATTTAATACTCATATGAACATGTTATAAATTGTTTTCTTGTTCTCTTTTCAGCTAATATTCCTGAAAATTTTTCTGCCAACCTAAAATCAATTCCAGTCCTTAATGGCACTAACTTCAAGGCATGGAAGGAGAATCTTTTGATAATCCTCGGAGTCATGGATCTTGATCTGGCATTAAGGACTCATTGTCCCCCACCACTCACTGATGAGAGTACCTCTGATGAAAAGAGGGAGATGGAGGAGTGGAAGAGATCAAATCGCATGAGCCTAATGCTTATAAAGAATGCCATTCCAGAATATCTCAGGGGTTCTCTTTCAGAGAAAATTTCCACAGCTAAATGGTTCCTTATAGAGCTTGAAAAGAAGTTTGTCAAGAATGAAAAGGGTGAGATTAATACACTCTTGACAAACCTATCTTCAATGAAATATGAAGGAAAAGGAAACATCAGGGAGCATATAATGAAGATGTCTGATATTGCTTCAAGGTTGAAAGCACTTGAGCTAGACCTCTCTGAAGCTCTGCTAGTGCATTTTGTTATGATATCTCTTCCATCCCAGTTTGACGAGTTTAAGATGAGCTACAATCTGAAGGATGAGACTTGGTCTCTGGATGAGCTCATCTCAAACTGTGTAAAGGAAGATGAAAGGCTTGAGCAAGAAATGACAGAAAGCCCTCTCCTGACATCCACCTTCAACAAGAGGAAGAAGGATACTGAAGCTGCAGATACAGCTTCTCAAAAGAAAAAACAAAGGGAACTGAAAAGTTCAGAAGGTCATGGTTGTTTCTTCTGTGGAGCTGAAGGGCATGTAAAGAAGAATTGCTCAAATTATCACGCTTGGCGTGCTAAAAAGGGTATGTTTCTTTAATTTGGTTTGATTCTAAGTTAATTTCTTTTCATACAACCTTTGGTACTTATAGGCACGTGATGGAAAGATTTGATATAACCAGTCACATCATTGTGCCTATGCAGGATTGCCTAAGATGCCAAGAGCCAAATGATGGTGAAAGATACATCGATATGGGCAATGGCAAGATGGTTCAAGTAGAGGCACATTAAACTTAGATTATTTCTTTTAAATGCTAGAATGTATTTGAATTTTATGAGACTATTATGTACCGTTTTTAACGGAATTTGGATTTCCATTTCTATTTTGAACAAATTTGGTTATAAGTGTTCAATTTTGAAAGGAAAATTTGGTTGTCTCTTAATTCAAAATTAGTTTATTCTAGTTATTTAAAAGATCATTATAATCTTCATTTATTTGGAAATGTTGCTTCATCTATAGAATTCCTGCATTTAAGTACATGTGTTGTAATGAAAGAATTAACAGTTTAGAATTCAGTTATATTTTGATTGCAGCTTATATCCTTAATAAAGTTTCAACAAATGAATCACTTGCATGTTTGGAGATGTCCAACTAAAGTAAGGCTTTATAAGCCTAATAAAGTAATAGGACATAATGCTAATGATTTTCTAATTTTGTTGAATAATTTTAAAGTTGATATTATTTTGTACGATTTTACATAATCCCACTATTAAGTTAGTTTACGAATTAGGAAATGCACACCTATTTGAGGATGCTGAGTTTGAGGGGGAAGTTTGGTTAGTGACATTATTCTTGAAGAAAATTAATCTCACATGTGTTGTTGGCATTGTTCAGGATGGTATTCCTGACATTGTTCAAGACACAATAAATTCAAGATAATGTTGCAATTCCTCCTATTCAGGAAATCGTTCATAAGGACAAACTCTAGCACCCTCAAAGCACTAGTTGCCATTCAGGAAATCCATTAAAGAGATGACAAGCTCACTTTTGACATTAGGATGATGGAAGGTGTTGTTGGCATTGTTCAGGATGGTATTCCTGACATTGTTCAAGACACAATAAATTCAAGATAATGTTGCAATTCCTCCTATTCGGGAAATTGTTCATAAGGACAAACTATAGCACCCTCAAAGCACTAATTGCCATTCAGGAAATCCATTAAAGAGATGACAAGCTCACTTTTGACATTAGGATGATGGAAGTTCGACTTACATCAAGTCATAAAAATACTACATCTCTAAAATGGATTAATGCATTAATTAAGAAAGTCTTTAAATGATACTTAAAATCTTTTTCTCATTGCCATAAGGTTTGAAACCTATTGATTGTAAATAGTTTTTTATAATCAAAAGGAATTCAAAAGGGTATTAAGAAAAGATTTAAAGCGTATCACTCAAAGACTTTATATGGAAAAGAATGCATTAATGTGTAAAGAGACTTTCTATTGGGCTTTTCATGAAAGACTCTATAAGGTTTAAAATGGCATTAGTAGAGCATTTCAATATCGTTATTGATACATTAAATTTCATTAAGTGATCACCTCGTTCGGTTTTGAGATGATATTTAATGATGTTATCTATGTTCTGTGGGAGCATGTAATTTATATAATATCTATGAGGGAATGAATGCTAAGTTCTGTGGGAGACAAGTTTAGTCTCAATAATTGCCCTGAGAATAATCTTCAGTTGATTCCCTATATCTCACCAATATGGAGTCTAAAGTATGCTCAGTTTTATATGCATTTGGTTGTTGCATATATTACATGTGTGTTGGGCAGATTGCTAAGTTCAGGAGTTGACCATTTGATAGCGGCCAAATGTGTCTTACGGTATTTATGGAGAACAAAAGGGTTACATGTTCAAGGATCAGTAGTCAAAAAGGGTTGAGATCATTTTGGTATACTGACTCTGATCATTTATTGGATGCAAAGATTATATGAAAATCTATATTAGGCGCCATCTACTAGAAGAGATCTAAATGGTCCCTTTTATATAGTCTCTTCTGACATGGCTTTAGATTTCATATCATATTACGTGACATCCAAATCATGAAATATATCTGCATATTTTGTCACTATGCTGCAAATTACGGATGGTGTTGAAACACCACACAGTTTATGTAGTGACAATGAAGTCTGCAGTTTTATATTCCAGCAACAACAGGAACTCGACAAAGTTTAGATATTCAGAGATCAAGTTCCTAGTTTGTTAATAATAGGAGTGTATAATTGTCTAATAAGCACATCGGAACAAACCATGTAATTACGGATCCGTTATAGTAAGGAAATGTCATCCAGAAGGTTTTATGAGCTAGCTACTCATGGATGTCATTTCATTAAGAACATTCAGTTTTGTGGGAGTTTGTTCTTTTGGGTGCTCTTATGATAGACAAAATTAAGTCTCCAGCTTAAGCTTGAGGTTATTTTCTGATCAGAAATAAAGTTTTTGGTTTCAGTTCGGCTTCACTCCGATTTTGGTTTGTTTATGATCTCACTAAGGTTAAGGAGGATCAGTTGGAAATAGACATGTTAGATCACATTACATGTAATTTCCATGCTACACATCCACTTCATAATCCATGTCATTCTTTTGTATTAGCACGGTTACCACTGATGGGTCGAGCTGCAATTGCTGCGGCGAAGATCTCCTTGATCCCTTGCTAATATAATTGATGTACCAGATTGGTTTTTTGACTCATTAAAGAAATGACATCAAGTTAAGATCTTATTTGGTTGTATGCACTATGAAATATAATTATAAAGTTTAGCATATAGCCCAAGTGGGAGATTGTTGGAACTTATCCAACTAAGTTAGATCTTAATCCAACATTGGGCTAATATGCGGTGAATAATTATATAAGTGCTACGCTGTCGTATTAAGCCCAATATATTAGTGATCTGGTTTTAATTAATTAAATGGGCTAAATGAGTTAAACAGGTTGTGGGGCCTTTATGTGTAGAGACTATTGGGCTTCAACTCGATGATGGGCCGAGTTGGAAACCCTAGGGCTATGGAGGCTAGCATATAAATATTAGTGGTCATGGTCCCCGGAATACACGAACAAAGTTGAGCCGTCTTTTCTACGTCTCGTCGCTAGGAGAGAAACCAGGAGAAGGGGTTCTCCAACGGTTGATTCGTGCTATTCTGGAAGATCATCCACTGTGCTATCGTCAGGATCTTTCAGATTATTTGCGATGGACTCAGGTACGCTTCCGCTAAATCCGAGTAGGTCAATAATTTAAGATTCCGCATGTTATACATCTAGATCTGTGTTATTCGGTTTGTACACATCTAGATCTTTAGTTTCTACAACTGGGAGATAATCACCTCTCGAACTCAAGTGTTATGATAGCTGAACTGCATCCAATTCAAGAAATTCATCAAAATCCTTTCTCCGCTTAGTAGCAAGAATAAAGTGACTATCTCTATAATTTGGTGCCATTAAGCAAATCTCTATAATTAGAACAAAAATTCAGATAGATAAATAACAGAAGTTTCCAATCAATTAAATCGTGATGATGATTAAGACAATTCACCTAAACCAAAGTAAGGGCTAAAAATTTCCAGATCCAAGAGTGCATTTTCTTGATGTTTACAGATCAGAAATTTGCAGATTACGCATTTTTGTAACTTCATGCAAACTACCTGTCCATGAACAACCAATACAAAATATTCAGAACATGATTTATTGATGCTTGTAGATCCGAAATTTGCAGATCATGCATTTTCTGTAACTGCATGCAAACTACCATGTCGATGAAAAACCAATACAAAATATTCAGAAATCAAGATTTCTGTAATTTTTTGTTTACATGAACAGAAGAAGGTTGCTTTACATAGATAGAAAACATCAAAAAAGACAGATTTATTCTGACATGAACATCAAAAAATGACAGAGCTAAGGGACTCAGCACTTTTTGGAAAAGTTCACCGACCAAAGAAAAGCACATACATGCATTCTGGTGCATGCTCTCAGAATCACAACTTCAGATAAAAAAATCATGCCAAAAAACAAAAAAGTAAATAACAATAGATAGACAAATTTCCCCAAACCAACGCAAGGATTTTCCTAGATCAATAGATAGACAAATTTCCATAATGCCGTATGTATATAAAGCCAAAATAGTATTTTCTTGTATGGTTATTCTCAACTAAGTAAATAACAATGTTGAACTGATGATTACCAGGCCACACGAAAGAAAATTGAAGAGAAATGGTAGTAACTTAATTCAGAATGATATCTTCTGTTACAATTTTTAGGGCAAGGTTTCTACCAGACAAAGTTCAACTTTATTTTCATATTCGTTAACTAAGAATAATTGGAATAAAGCTCACATTTCGGAAGCAACACTTCTTCTGGGTTACTTTTCTATATACCTCCTCTTTATCCAAACCAAATAAATCTCTTCAAGTCTAATTGTCGCATGCATAGTATTAATTATTTCAATTACAATGAGGCTAAAATAGATCTAAAATATGAAAGTAATGAAGATGAGCTGATTGGTTAGATAATATCTTTCATGACAATATCCAATTGATGGAGTTGATTAGAGAGAAAATGTGGCATCTTAAATGAAATGATAATTCACGAATAAATAAAGCACGTACTGAAAATGAAAATCTGAGGTATAGCTGCTTGTCGCTGCAATTTACTTGCCAAGATGCAAAATTTTAAGGGTTTGAAAGCAATTTCTATCAAAAACCACAACGTTTCAATTGATCAGAACACATGTAAGAATGAGGCACTTGATCAGAACATTCTAATTAATCATAGTATTTTGATTATTATTGAAGAGAAATAGAGAGACACTAACAAAAGTAGATATGCAATATCAAACATTGTATCCAGTATTAGAAAAATACGATTGAAAATGTTGTTGAAAGCAAACCTTTGCCAGTTTGTCACAATGAATTTTATTTTTGATAAAATGGTCAGGACATCCCTATTCAGGACAATGATTTGGGGGTATGGCTCTCATTTCCTCTTTATTTCTAAAAAAATATTAACAAAAATAACAACATAACAACAAATTTAACACACAAATTTGGGGTATGACAACATGAGAACATGACAACAAATTATTGGGGTATAAAAACATGACAACAAATTATTAACAAACACAACATGATTAAAAAAATTAAATTGTGGGGGGTGTGATCACCTATTTTACAAACTGCAAATTATTACCATGCCCTGCAAATTATTACCACAACATGAGTAACAAATTATTAACAACCAAACACAATGTAAAACACTGTTTTTTGAGAGTGAATGAAGGGGATGTTGACAGTAATGAAAATGAATATTTAAAAAGCAGAAACAACAAACACCATGCACCCATGTACTCAAAATTAACTTAAACAAAAGTAGATGTGCTCAACATTAGATGATGGTACTAAAAATTAACGAATACCAGCAATCAAAATCCAATCTTTAAGAGAAAGAGCACACCTGGAAGATAACAAAATATCACCCACCAAAGATCAGAGCTTACCCATCAAATATTAGAACTTTACAAAATATCAGACTTACCCAGCCAAGGAGCGATCTAGAGGGAGCTCACAGTGAACACTGGAGGGATCCATGAGCTCCATCGTCCAAAATTTCCATGAGATCTTACCCTAGAGAGATCCAGGAGCTTCAGAGGCAAAAATTTCCATGAGATCCAGCTTCAAAAAAATTTCCATGAGATCCAGCATCAAAAAGATTTCCATGAGAGATCCATGATTGAGCTGCCACAGCAGAATAGAAGAGAGAGAGAGGGAGGAGACGGCGGGGCGGTAGGGCGGTAAGGCGGCGGGGCGGCGGAAATTACTGACGGTGGGCGGCGGCTTCTGCTAGAGAGAGGGAGTTGGGTTTTAGATGAGGGAGTTGGGAAATTATTGACGACGGGCGGCAACATCAAAAATGTGGCTGGGGTGTTTTTTGCTTTGCGTTAGTCACGTGACGGGGTGTTTTTTGCTTTGCGTTAGTCAAAAAATGCGGCTGAGGTTTTCCCCCCAATAAATTTTGTTTTCCCCCCAAGAAAACTTTCAAAATTTAAAAAACTTGATTTAAATTTTAGGTGATGTGATCAATGTGATGTGATTTGATTTGTTATATCCAATATCTCATAACCCAATTTCTCATACCCTATATACAATCTATATAAACATCACACCCAATTACACATAACCAAAACCAAATTTTCTTATCCATTATCTCTTATCCATTATCTTTTAACCAAAATCTCTTATACAACAATACACATATCCACATATAACAATACACATAACCAATATCTCTTATCCAATTTCTCTTATCCAAAAACCCATGATAACATCCATGTTTTATAATATAGATATACTAGTCACGTGCCCGTGCCCGTAGGGCACGGTTCAATTTAGATATTTCCCCCTCAAAATCTTAGTTCCCCCGAAAATGTGGGCACGATTCATTTTAGATATCCCCCCCTCAAAATCTTAGTTCCCCTGAAAATGTGGACATGATTCATTTTAGAAATCCCCCCTCAAAATCTCCGAAAATTTAGCTCATCTCAAGGAATTTTGTTCCCCCAAAAATCTTAGTTTCTCCCAAAATTTAGTGCACTCCAAATTTAGTTCCGCTCCAAAATTTTAGAGTTTTTCCAGCTAAATTTTCACTTTCCAAAAATATTAGTTTCTTCCAAAATTTAGTTTCCAAAGAGAATTTAGTTCCCCACAAAATTTTTAGTTTACCTCAAATATTAATTCCTACCAGATTTAGTTTCCTTAAAAGTTCCATCCAAAAATTTGATTACCTCCAGATTTAGTTCCCCTTAAAATTTTAGATTTTAGTTTCCCCAAAAATTTATTTCCACCAATATTTTATGTTTTAATTACCCCAAAAAGTTTAGCTCCTCCCCAAAATGTAATTCCCCATAATTTAATTCCCACAAAATGTAAAATTTCAGTTCACTGAATTTTTTTAGTTCTATGTATTCTGTCTTCGCATTTCCTGGCATCGAGCAAGGAGTTAAGAGCAGTGCATGATGCATGAATGCAACATATATACATGTTGTTGGCAAAGCAAAAATATTCCATAAGATCTCCCGCTGCTTATATTGAGCTTATTATGTGTTAACACATGTTGCTAGCATGTTAGTCAAGGCAGGAGAAGCAAAGTGGTGTAAATTATTTTACCTAAGAGCAGTTTTTATGCCCAATGCTTTGTTACGTAATTTTAAATGAAAAATAATAACCAAAGCAAAATAATTGTTATTCAAATTTTCAAAAAACTTATTCCCCAAAAATCTTACACTGTGTTTATTTTTTATAGATTAGGATAATTTTTGTTTAAAAATTAGAGTAATCCCAAACAATTCTTTATCGTTTATGCTTCAAGAACATGATTATGCATTACTGCAGGGTTGAAAGATAAGTGGTGAATACAACTAAATCTATAACATTATTTCTTCAAATTTGGCCAATGGACTATGGACACGATTTTAAAGGTAGAGAGGGGTTGTAAATTCCATGGAAACATGCGTTCCAAAGTGATAAGATTCGCTTAAAGAAAGATTTTGTGGAGTTATTACAACAAATCATTAAAAGAAACTCATAGATTCGATGAATCATTGAAAGATTTTGAAATTTGCACTGTTAAACATATCTTGAGCTTATTTATATATTCAGTTAACTCGTTGTTAAATTTATCTATCTATATTCAGTTAAATTTTCTGAGTTACAATATCTATTTATATGTATTACGCAATGAGAGCATCATAATTTGAATATGAATATCAATAGATAGATAAATTGAACCTAGAAATAATAGATTCAATCTGAGTTAAATTCAACCTGCATATATTTGAATCTTGTTATATGTGTGAAAAATGAATTTAGAAATACATATAGGGAAATTATGTGTGAAATACGTATATGGAAATTAGAAATCTGATGATACATCAGGGAAATTGAACAATTCCCTCCAACATCATGGAAATTTAACATCAGGATTCAAAATGATGATGATGATGGCTGTTTCTTTGCGTGGAGGGCCCTCATAACACCCCTCGACTATTCAAAATGATGATACATAATGTTACGACTAGTATGGACCAGCCCGAATTACAACTGCCCACGGCCCAACCTCAGAGGAGACGCCCACTAGAGAAGATGGGCCCGCCCGAAAGGGCCCACGGACGGGGCTGAAGGCCCAGCCACTTCGCCCTCGGGGGCACCCGACTGGCCCCCATTCGGCCAGATTAACCGCCCCTCTGAATCCACGATCCCATGATGGCCATTAACGGACCCGTTAATGGGCCACCCCTCCACTACGCACGAGTGGGAGGAGGCGGAGGCGGATCGTGGGGACGTGAGAGGAGGCAGTACATGAGGCAATCACGAAAGACCCTATAAGGGGAAGGCCAGGACGACGGAGAAGAGGATCGAGACTGAGGTAATCTACAGAGAGGTACTCCATCAACGACCTAGGCTTTCGCCACTCCATTTCCTCCCTCCCCCCAAACTCGTGCTGCCTGGGTTGACGTTCCGGCTTCCTTACAAGCCGGATCTCCCCCGCCGAGTATCCTTTCAGACCTTGATCTGACTTAGGCATCGGAGGGGATTTGGCCGGAACCTAGGTCCGGCCTCCCTGACAAGTTTCCTCATCTGTTCAGGAAGAAGATATCCGTGGCGTCGAGGCTACCCCTCAGTGTCGGTCGGCAACCACCATCGCAGTCGTCAGGTGGACGGCTGCTCAGGCATCATCCCACTTGCATGGCACCGAAGCAACCCCTCGACGCGGATCCGACCGAGGCCAAGCGCGACCCAGCTGAGGCCGAGCACGACCTACCGAGCCGAGGCTTCTCCTTAGCTCTCCCATGCCGAGAACAAGCGGGCTCGGCGATCCCAAGGAACCCCCAAGTCGGCCCCTTCACCACGTTGACCACGCAGCCGACGGTCAACGAACTGTGGTGAGAAAACACCCGTAAATATCTGGCGCCATCTGTGGGAACGAATTAACACCCACGTCAAACCACCAAAATGGAACCCATCGACAACGGCCTGGGGCGCATGCCACCCATCCAGGAGGAGGGCGCATACAACGCCCCCGTTAAGAACCCGAACGGTCGCGCTACCGGAGAGACCGACGACACCTGGCTGGCCACACAGGGGCAACTCCGAGCCTATGCGTAGGAGACCAACACCAACATCCAAACTCTAGTCGTGATGATTCAACAGCTCGTTAGCAGCGCTCCCACCCCGAGGGTGGGGAGGGACGGGCCTCCCGCCAGGAAGAGGATCGTCGACCTCTTCGCTCCGCCGTGGTTGCCGACCACGGAAAAGGAGTGCAGAACACGGAAAGGAGGTTCACCATGCCCGGTTTTTCGCCGGCACGATCTCCCACTCCCACCTCATTCAGAGAGGGAAATGGCTGGGACTCGGAGTGGAAGGGTGACGTCTTAAGGACGGCCTCGTCCGCACGTCCAGGATCACACAAACGTAGGCGGGATGATCACCGATCAGTGAGCGTCCGGTCTTACCAGAGTGGAGGCAGCCAACGAGCAAAGGCCCACCACCAGAAGGGCTGGAAAGAACGTTCGTGCCGATCGAGTCCGGCACCTAAGCTGGCAAGGACCCAAGAGGAGGTCAAGCTTCCGTCGGCCCCCTCGTTGCAGCCGAACGGCAAGGAGGCGGGCGAAGGGGAGCGACCCAGGTGCATCAGCGGAAAACGATGGCCCCTGACTCAGAGGATAACCGAGGCACAGATACCCTCGAACTTCAAATTACCAACGCTGGATAAATACAACGGCGTTAGCGACCCCGCGAACCATGTGATGGATTACGAGGGCGTCATGGCGTTCCAGGGGGGCGATGACACCCTGCTCTGCAGGGGCTTCTATCCACCCTACGGGGGGCTGTTTGGACCTGGTACATCATCCTGCCCGGTCGGTCGATAGACAGCTTCGAGGAGCTCACCCAGTTGTTCTGCAAGCAATTTATGGCCGGGCGACAGGTAAGACCTGATTCGGAACACTTGTTCAATGTGGTATTGGGACCGGCCGAATCTCTGAGACACTTCATGCGTCGATTCAACATGGAGCGATTGAGCGTGGATAGCTGCTCCGAACTGGTTGTGAAAGCGGCCCTGAAAAGGGCCTACGACATAGGGGCTTGTAGAAATCGCTACACAGCGACCCACCGAAGGACCTCGCCGGAATTATGGCCCAAGCAGAACACTTCATGCTGACAGAAGAGGCCCTGGCTGTGGATGAGGGTAAGCCCAGGCGCGGGACCAAGCGCGATGAGAACGAGCGTCGTGGCACGGAGGAGCATCGACAAGAGAAGAGGGCCAGAGGAAGACCACGGAGGGAAGAGCCCCGGCACTCCTCGGTGACCACCGCCCCGGACGTGATCCTAGCGCAAGCCAAGAAGGAAGGACACATGAGCCGACCTCCCCGAAGGACGAAGAGAGGCGGGAGGGATGAAGAGAAGTACTGCAAGTACCACAAAGACAACGGCCACGATACCGACGACTGTTGGCACCTGAAGAAAGACATCGAGAAGCTTGTGAGCCGGGGGCATCTGAAGAACTCCACCAATGACCACGCCTCGGGAGAAGGAACATCCAAACAGCAGGACAGGGGAAAAGGGGTGAACGCGGTCCACACCGTTGCACGTATCATCGAGTGAGGAGATAGAGTAAACAGCCGCTGCTTCGCCGGGGGAGGGCTACCCTGCCAGAACCTCCCCTGTGTCTTGTCACCTTTTCCTTTTTTCATTACTCCAAATGTATTGTCTCATGGAAATGAAGGCATACACAGTCAGTGCAAATCCTGTCACCTGTTTTAAGCAGACGATTCGGGACACATAGGAGGACTCAATCAAGGCAACCACGGTTAACCGTTAAGTGGGAGGAATGCCGCTCCCCAGAGAGTTCGCCAGTCGAGCCCGAGGACCGAAGCAGACCGCCCGTTTGTAAGGCTGGGGGCAACTCCCCCAGCAGACAGGCACGACGGTCGGTCGTAAGCCGAGGGGTACTCACCCCCGCAGACCGAGCGAACCACTCGCTCGTAAGGTTGGGGGCAACTCCCCCAGCCGACGAGCACGACGGCCAGTCATAAGCCGAGGGGTACTCACCCCCGCAGACTGAGCGAAGCTCCCGCTCGTAAGGCTGGGGGCAACTCCTCCAGCCGACGAGCACGACGGCCGGTCATAAGCCGAGGGGTACTCACCCCCGCAAACTGAGCGAAGCTCCCGCTCATAAGGCTGGGGGCAACTCCCCCAGCCGACGAGCACGACAGCCGGTCATAAGCCGAGGGGTACTCACCCCCGCAGACTGAGTGAAGCTCCCGCTCGTAAGGTTGGGGGCAACTCCCCTGGCCGACGAGCACGACGGCCGGTCATAAGCCGAGGGGTACTCACCCCCGCAGACTAAGCGAAGCTCCCGCTCGTAAGGTTGGGGGCAACTCCCCCAGCCGACGAGCACGACGCTTGGTCATAAGCCGAGGGGTACTCACCCCTGCAGACTGAGCGAAGCTCCCGCTCGTAAGGTTGGGGGCAACTCCCCCGGCCGACGAGCACGACGGCCGGTCATAAGCCGAGGGGTACTCACCCCCGTAGACTGAGCGAAGCTCCCGCTCGTAAGGCTGGGGGCAACTCCCCCAGCCGATGAGCATGACGGCCGGTCATAAGCCGAGGGGTACTCACCCCGCAGACCGAACGAAGCACCCACCCGTAAGGTTGGGGGCAACTCCCCCAGCTGACGAGCATGACGGCCGATCATAAGCCGAGGGGTACTCACCCTCGCAGACCAAGTGAAGCACCCGCCCGTAAGGTTGGGGGAAACTCCCCTAGCCGACAAGCACGACACCTGGTCATAGGCCGAGGGGTACTTACCCCCGCGGACCGAGCGAAGCACCCACCCGTAAGGTTGGGGGCAACTCCTCCAGCCGACGAGCCCGATGACCGGTCATAAGCCGAGGGGTACTTACCCCGGCGGACCAAGTGAAACGCCCGCTCGTAAGGCTTAGGGTAACTCCCCCAGCTGACGAGCACGACGGCCGATCATAAGCCGAGGGGTACTCTCCCCCACGGACCAAGCGAAACGCCCGCTCATAAGGTTGGGGGCAACTCCCCCCAGCCGATGAGCATGACAGCCGGCCTAAAGCCAAGGGATGACCTCCCTCGCGGACCGAGTAACCCACCCGCTCGCCTGGCTAAGGACAATCACCCCGACGGACAAAATCGGTGGGAAGAACGACATCCCAAGCCAGATGAGCCCGGGACAACTCCCCCGGCCGACGAGCACGACGACCGGTCTAGGAACGTTGAAGGCTATTCCAAAGGGGGGAACCCACGAAAAATAGACCAGTGGCGCAAGAAGAACAGACTAGAAGAAATCGTTTTAATTAATGTATGGGTTACATATCACTCAGCAACGTCCTCTCGAGCACTGTTGTTGACAACAAAATTTGTCACCCAAGAAAAGAAAAAAGGGATAGGATACAAGGGCTCTTCAGGGGTCCGGAGCACAAGGGATAGCGTCGTCCGGGGCCTCACCTTGCTCCGAGCAGTGGGGATCGGCGTGTCCCGGTGGAAGGAGGATCGGCTCCCGAGCAAGCTCCGCGAACTGTCGGAATGACTCCCTGACGACCTCCACTATGCGAGGGGCGAGGAGGTCCTCATAAGTCCCAAAGACCTCCCTCAGGACCGATGCAATCTTTGGCCTTATGGCCGTGTCGATGCCCTTCTCAGCCTCCTCGGCGAAACAGAGCCTCCGACGCAGCTCGGCGAGTTGGCCCCAGAGATACTCTCTCTCCCGTCGGAACTTCTCTTCCGCTTATCGGCTTAAGTCATGGACATCCACAAGATTTTGCTTGAGATCATGTACTTGAGACTTGAGCTCGTCGGCACGACGGCGTTGCTGCCGAGCTTCCATGCAGGCGCCTTGAAGGGATATGTCAGCCTCCCCGGCCCGAGCGCGCTCCCGATTTAGGGAATCCTCGAGGCTTCTCAATTGCGTCACCCGGCGTTGCGCCTCAACAGCCATCGCGGTGGCTTGCAAATGAAAGAAAGGTGGATTATACCAATGAAGATTGAAGGGCAAGGCAACTGTCCAAAAATGACAGGAATTCGAACCTGTCGGAGATGACCGACCAGAGAATCTGACAATATGTCCACGGGGGACAACTCCAAGAAGGAACGGTCCCCCAGAAGGACGGAGTCCGTCGTCGGCCGACTTGCCAAGGCCATATTAAGGGACACCGAGTCCCCGATGAGATCAGCGGGGCCTGCTGAGGCGCTCGGCAGGACGCAGACAGCCCCCAAGACCGAAGGGGTAGCCGCGGGAGTGACGACGGTGTGGGCGGCAGGGTCGGCCGAGACGGTCTGCACGATTGCCTTGCCGGGATCCGTCGGCGCGATGGTGGGAGCCGGGGAAGCGGCGTGCCCGCCGTTCTTCCGCGACTTATTCCCGTTGGGGCCAGCGGTAACTGGGGGGGAGTGCTTGCGACTCCCGCCCGTGGACGGCCGAGGAGCCGATCCGGAACCCTCAACAAGGAGGGGGTCGACCCCAGTGACTTCTCCTCCGGGGGCACCCGATGCGACCCGTGGGGGAGACCTGGCCTCAATCCTACCCGAAGGAGGCTCAGACCGGCGCAACTCTTCATCTACAGAGTGGCGAGGCGCCCGTCTGGAAGAGCTCCCATGGCCCCGACGAGATCCCAGCCGAATAAGCTCGTCAACATCGTGGGTGAATTCACGGCCAGCCATCCCTGCGAGAGGAAGCGAAATCAGGGTGAGCCAGAGGTTAAACGGAAGGAAGGGAGACAACTAACCGGGGGACCACAGAGTGCACTTAAGAAGCAAGTCATCCATCAAATGCCAGACCGACCTCTCCTCAAGAGAAAGTGACGACAGGAGGCGGGCCGCGCCCCGCTCGGCCTCGGATAAGGTTGCCGCCCTGTCGGTTTGTTGTGAACCCCCCCAACCTGTCAAGATCACTGAGACCCAGGGAAAGACAACAAAAACAAAGCTAGAGTCCCAGTTCCCCGACCAAGGGGCAGACCGAGCAGGCACACTCGCCCCGCACGGGCTCGGTGGTGCAGCCAAGACCCGAGGCTGACCGACTGGATCCAGTAAAAGTGAAAGAGGAGGGGGAGAGACGGCTCCAGGCCGTGAGTGATACAAAGTGTAATGAACCCGGTCAGCACCATGACAGAGGATGGCGTTAGCTGGCATAGGGCGACTTTCAAGGAATCCGTGAATTGAATAATAAAAGGGTTGAGGGGGAAGCGGAGCCCCAGATGGAACATCTCGACGTAGACGCCGACCTCGTTACTCCACAGGAAGCAGATCCGCTCGTCTCCAAAGGGAATCCGGACGTCATAGGGATGACATAAGTACCTCTCTCGTATTTCCCTGGTAACTAAGAAAGGGGCCATGGATGACGACCGGAGGACCGATGGAGGGATGCCTAATCGCTCGGAAGACGAGGCCACATCGTCCCCAACGGGATCCGGAAAAAGCTTTCCTTTCCCTTTATCCGGGACCCCCGGGGGCGGCAAAGGATCTTTGAGCCCCGAGGGACGGGCACGATCGGGACCAGGCGTCGGTCCGCCAGGACGTGTATCACATATTCTAAGCATGTCCATAGCCCGAATTAAAGAGTGGACGAATTACCTTGATAAAGAGCTGGGAAGAAGGCAGATGTCGGGAAGAAGAAGCTGGCAGAACGGAGATCAAGAAGGAATGAGAGCGAAAGAGTTGAAGCTCGAGGGATTGGAACGTATATATAGAGGACGATGGTTGGATCTGAACCGTCAAGGGAGAGCACGTGGCGACATCAAGACGGTGGCGATGCTTCGAAAACTGCACCAACGAAAGTTCAAACGGAGCGGTAATAATGACACACATTTAATGGCGGAGCCTCGACTGACGCACCCATCGGATCATGAAAGAGTCACATCACCCGAACCGAACCGACGGAAGCCGAACGGCCCGGGTGATGGGGGTAATTGTTACGACTAGTATGGACCAGCCCGAATTACAACGGCCCACGGCCTAACCTCAAAGGAGACGCCCACTAGAGAAGACGGGCCCGACCAGAAGGGCACACGGACGGGGCTGAAGGCCCAGCCACTTCGCCCTCGGGGGCACCCGACTGGCCCCCATTCGGCCAGATTAACCGCCCCTCTGAATCTGCGATCCCATGATGGCCATTAACGGACCCGTTAATAGGCCACCCCTCCACTACGCATGAGTGGGAGGAGGCGGAGGCGGATCGTGGGGACGTGAGAGGAGGCAGGACGTGAGGCAATCACGAAAGACCCTATAAGGGGAAGGCCAGGATGACAGAGAAGAGGATCGAGACTGAGGTAATCTACAGAGAGGTACTCCATCAACGACCTAGGCTTTCGCCACTCCATTTCCTCCCTCCCCCCAAACTCGTGCCGCCTGGGTTGACTTTCCGGCTTCCTTACAAGCCGGATCTCCCCCGCCGAGTATCCTTTCAGACCTTGATCTGACTTAGGCATCGGAGGGGATTTGGCCGGAACCTAGGTCCGGCCTCCCTGACGAGTTTCCTCATCTGTTCAGGAAGAAGATATCCGAGGCACCGAGGCTACCCCTCAGCGTCAGTCGGCAACCACCATCGCAGTCGTCAGGTGGACGGCTGCTCAAGCATCATCCCACTTGCAAGGCGTCGAGGCTACCCCTCGACGCGGATCCGACCGAGGCCGACCACAACCCAGCCGAGGCCGAGCACGACCTACCGAGTCGAGGCTTCTCCTCAGCTCTCCCACGCCGAGAACAAGCGGGCTCGGCGATCCCAAGGGACCCCCAAGTCGGCCCCTTGACCACGTTGACCACGCAGCCGACGGTCAACGAACTATGGTGAGAAAACACCCGTAAACACATAAGGATCAGGATTCAAAATGAGAAATGGTTTTGTGTATCCTGAGTTTTCCCTATATCTAATTTCCCTATATGTAGTTCACACATACATCATGGAAATTGAACATATAATCACATATCTTGAGTTTTCCCTATATGTATTTCACAAAAACATCACAGATTCATATTTCACACAAAAACATGCAGGTTCAATTAAACATCAGGATATAACAATCACATCATGATTCAAATTTGAAATCAATTTGGGACCCAATGAGTTCAAGATCATATCCTGTTATTTGATATTCATATTCATATTTCACACAAAAGCATTCAGGTTCAATTTAACATCATGATATAACAATTACATAGGATTCAAATTTAAAATCAATTTGGAACCCAATGAGTTCAGGATCATATCATGTTATTTGATATTCATTTTCATATTCAAATAACAACAATGAGTTAAATTTAACAGCGCAATGTTTTTGTGTGAACTAAGAACTTAATTTAACAGTGCAATGAACCTGAGTTAAATTTATCCTGAGTTAAATTTATCCTGTTATTTGAAATTTTGCGATGTTAAACATATCATGAGTTTAAATATCTATTCAGTTAACTCATTGTTAAATTTATCTATCTATATTCAGTTAAATTTTCTGAGTTACAATATCTATCTATATGTATTGCGCAATGAGAGCATCACAATATGAATATGAATATGAATAGATAGATAAATTGAACCTACAAATAACAGGTTCAATTTGAGTTAAATTGAACCTGCATATGTGTGAAATACATATAGGAAAATTATATGTGTGAAATACATATATGGAAATTAGAAATCTGATGATACATCAGGGAAATTAAACAATTCCCTCCAACATCAGGGAAATCCGCTTTTTTTTTTACTTTTCTAAATTTGTCATTTGATCTTGTGTGTCTCTCTTTTTTTCCTGATGCCTGATGAGTTCCATCTTGCTCCAAATTCTTCAACATGGCATAGAAATATCAAACATCATCAAAAATACATCCCTGGAATAACAAAGAAATCAATGATTGAAATTTTGTAAGTAGCTTTACCAGAGCACGGGGTGCTGAGTTGCAGGACCATTGGTATTCTGATTGCTCCGGGTCCAATGCAGTTGACTCGGATATTGTGTTTTGCCCACTCGCAAGACAAATTCTTTGAAAGTTGAACGTATGCTCCTGATAATTCCAAACACAAGCTTAGTTAGCATCAAACAATCATACGATGATGTGTATTCAACTTCATCTTGACCAAATTTTATGGGAAAGTTGAACTTACCTTTGATTACTGAATACATGGTTAGGTCTGTCAGTGCTAAGACTGCCGTAGTTGAGGAGATAACACGACACTGCCAGCACCTGAAGCCTTGAGAAGCGGATGGGTTAGTTGGGTCAGATGGAAAACAGACTCGAAGTTTGTATTCATTATGAATAAGTAGTCCTCGGCGGTCAGATCGACGAATGGCTTCATAAAGGCTACGCCTGCATTATTAATCTACAAATGCAGTAAAAATGGAGAAACATCACCTGGGTTCACCCAGCCTGCTTGATCACTTGTTAGTATGCATCAATTGATCACTTAAAAGTAAAAAAACCACACCCCCACATAAATTTCAATGATTTCGTCACACTTCAAATGTGTATTTTTTATAGCAATGACATAGTAATATCAGTACATCAAAAATTTGGAACAAATATTTGAACCTTTCTTTGTGGAATAATATCAAACATATTGCAGACGCCTGCAACTTACATCCGATTTTCTGTTCTCGATGTGGGAGACAATCTCCTTTGCTTGGGCAACTTCTGTCCAAACGCAAGCTTACTTGGCATCGAACAATCAAACACTGATGCGTATTCAACTTCATCTTGATCAAATTTTACGAAAAATTTGAACTTACCTTTGCTTACTGAATACATGGTTAGGTCTGTCAAAGTAGGCAAGGCTTCACCTTCCCCATGGATATCTCCAAAAAAGTATAGATTTCGAGACTCTATCATTTGCAAATACCACATTTGGATGAATACAACAAAAAATAACACCAAGAATTCAGAAGATGCCAACTGATTCTAAATCAAAGAACCAAATAAAAATTGCCTAACTAAGATTGCAAAAAAAATCAGATGAACTAACCACAGTTTAGAGATGAAAACTTTATAAGAATGAAATATGACCCAAGTGCCTAAATGCAAAGGCCTAATGTGATAGTAACAAAGATGAATTGACAACCAAATTAACGATTAATTGAACAAAAAAGCTCGAGATAATATTAGGTGGATGCGTTGGAAAAATCCTTGAGAGGGAGTAGAGAGAGAGATTATACCTTGTATTGCTGCATCGTGGATTTTGAAAATTTCTCCAGAGTTTTTCCTCGGGCAAACTGAGAGATTATACAATATCATACTGCATCACATGTTATAATAATTCCTCCAGAGTTTTTCCCTAGGTAACCGCATTAACCAAGATTCCATAGGCTTGCATTTCTTGAAACGGCACCATCACCTTAATTTAAAACAAATTAACCTTAATAATCACGAAAATTTGACGGTATCATACATCAATGTGCTAGTTGTTGTCATTTTTGAAAGTATATTGATCATTAATCTCCTTCTCAGAATATGAGAGTGTGTACAAACTTAACAAATATGTAGCATTTACATAAGAAAAAAAAATTTAGCCACTGTCTAATGCAAGACACCAACCAATCTTAAAAATCATAATGAACATCATTATGAGTGTATACCTTATCGAACTCCTAATCAAAAATTGCTTCTGCCTCAAAATCATGTGCCAAATTCCATACCAACGACCGCTACGCTGCAATCGGATAAAAACCCTTATGAAAAAATTGATTGATAGTTGATTGTTCGCCTTTCAAATGAACTGAGTTCAAATCAAGAACCGTTTAAGAATTTAGCAACTGCCATCCTAACCAATCGAACAGCCAAATAATCATCCATGCAGTCCTAGCTAAAAGAGATGTAATGAGATTTCACTTACCAAGGCCGACAGAGATGCTAGTAGAGCTATGGCCTGCACCAAAGGCATCATGCACTCTCTCATCCCTTTTGGGGAAGCCGGCGAGCCCTGAGGTCTGCCTCCAGGTGCGCATTCTAGACATCCTCCCTGTTAGGATTTTATGTGGGTATGCCTGTAATGCGATCATAAACAAAATCAATATAGGCTAAAAACATCATTAAAAATCTCAATTTTCCACCTCTTTTTCTCCTGACCAGATGGCCAACATCCCATATGATCTTGTCCTCAGGAGTGTTGAACCCATGATGAAGAGCAACAGCTAACTCCACAACCCCCAGGCTAGCACTCAAATGTCCTCCAGTTTTCAATACAGAGTGAACTATGTCTAGCCTCAATTCTGACGCTAATTGCTCCAAATCCTGACCAAATCCAGCAGAAAAACAATCCCATTAGCGAGCCTACCAGCTCACAACAGAGAGAGAGAGAGAGAGAGAGAGAGAGAGAGAGAGAGAGAGGAAGTACATGAGTATATAGATTCTTCAAGTGGAGATGGTAATTGACTGTGTCCAAAAGAGGGGTAGATGGCTTTTCTACGGAGAAATGAAGAATGAAGAATGAGGCCATTGCACCTAACATACAAACACTTTGTCCCAGTCACCATTACTTTGTCCACGTAGGACAAAAGTGTCCATGTAGGACAAACATTCAAAAACCTCCCTAAAATGTAATATAGATAGAATCTGATATCTTGTTAACACTATGAGATAAAATTTATGCATTTTCATGTTCACCGAAATAAAACTTACTCTTAATAAAGTTTACCAGTTCGTATTATCATGTGTTAATGATGATTATTGACGTAATGTTGCTGCTACATTCTGGAAATTAAAATCAGTACTACATTATAGCATGCATCTATAACCAAAAATTGTTAATTGGTGGAATGTTGTTGGAGCTGGCAGATACCAAAATGCAAATTTTTTTAATATCTGAAGATTGGGAAATGTAATGGTATATTGGCATGTCATCTTTAAAGGTTTTATATACAAAAATAAAATAGCTATGTGATGTTTAAATATTCTAATGCCAACCAGCTATTAGGTTCGATAACTAAGTATAAAGAATGTGACCCATACAAATTTTTTTACTACAGTTAAGAGGCAGCAATCAATATGTCATTTGCAATCTATAATATGCAAGTGGGCATTACAAAAGTGGCTCGTTTGGTTCCTCGGAGAATATATGTAATCTGTAAACCTATGTTCTACATCACTGCGTTTAAAACTATTATCACGACTTTTACGATAACCAACACAAATTTCTTCAGAAATAACATCATATATCATGTTGATATATCTATGAATATACTGAGCATACCTGTGTCAGAAATCCAGCACCAAAAGTTCTTATAGCCTTCAAAGACCCATTCACTCAATCATTTGAATAGCCAAATTATCTTCAGGATGTTCATTCCTAATTATAATAACCTCCTGAATATCACAAGCAAAAAAAAAGAAACATAGAAACACAAAAAGATCACCAAAAAGCAGCCAAAAATTATTTGAGGAACTGGTAGATAATCACCTCTTGAACTCAAGTGTTATGATAGCTGAACTGCATCTAATTCAAGAAATTCATCAAAATCCTTTCTCCCCTTAGTAGCAAGAATAAAGTGACTATCTCTATAATTTGGTGCCATTAAGCAAATCTCTATAATTAGAACAAAAATTCAGATAGATAAATAACAGAAGTTTCCAATCAATTAAATCGTGATGATGATTAAGACAATTCACCTAAACCAAAGTAAGGGCTGAAAATTTCCAGATCCAAGAGTGCATTTTCTTGATGTTTACAGATCAGAAATTTGCAGATTACGCATTTTTTGTAACTTCATGCAAACTACCTGTCCATGAACAACCAATACAAAATATTCAGAACATGATTTATTGATGCTTGTAGATCCGAAATTTGCAGATCATGCATTTTCTGTAACTGCATGCAAACTACCATGTCGATGAACAACCAATACAAAATATTCAGAAATCAAGATTTCTGTAATTTTTTGTTTGCATGAACAGAAGAAGGCTGCTTTACATAGATAGAAAACATCAAAAAAGACAGATTTATTATGACATGAACATCAAAAAATGACAGAGCTAAGGGACTCAGCACTTTTTGGAAAAGTTCACCGACCGAAGAAAAGCATGTACATGCATTCTGGTGCATGCTCTCAGAATCACAACTTCAGATAAAAAAATCATGCCAAAAAACAAAAAAGTAAATAACAATAGATAGACAAATTTCCCCAAACCAACGCAAGGATTTTCCTAGATCAATAGATAGGCAAATTTCCATAATGCCGTATGTATATAAAGCCAAAATAGTATTTTCTTGTATGGTTATTCCCAACTAAGTAAATAACAATGTTGAACTGATGATTACCAGGCCACACGAAAGAAAATTGAAGAGAAATGGTAGTAACTTAATTTAGAATGATATCTTCTGTTACAATTTTCAGGGCAAGGTTTCTACCAGACAAAGTTCAACTTTATTTTCATCTTCGTTAACTAAGAATAATTGGAATAAAGCTCACATTTCAGAAGCAACACTTCTTCTGGGTTACTTTTCTATATACCTCCGCTTTATCCAAACCAAATAAATCTCTTCAAGTCTAATTGTCACATGCATAGTATTAATTATTTCAATTACAATGAGGCTAAAATAGATCTAAAATATGAAAGTAATGAAGATGAGCTGATTGGTTAGATAATATCTTTCATGACTATATCCAATTGATGGAGTTGATTAGAGAGAAAATGTGGCATCTTAAATGAAATGATAATTCACGAATAAATAAAGCACGTACTGAAAATGAAAAACTGAGGTATAGCTGCTTGTCGCTGCAATTTACTTGCCAAGATGCAAAATTTTAAGGGTTTGAAAGCAATTTCCATCAAAAACCACAACGTTTCAATTGATCAGAACACATGTAAGAATGAGGCACTTGATCAGAACATTCTAATTAATCATAGTATTTTGATTATTATTGAAGAGAAATAGAGAGACACTAACAAAAGTAGATATGCAATATCAAACATTGTATCCAGTATTAGAAAAATACGATTGAAAATGTTGTTGAAAGCAAACCTTTGCCAGTTTGTCACAATGAATTTTATTTTTGATCAAATGGTCAGGACATCCCTATTCAGGACAATGATTTGGGGTATGGCTCTCATTTCCTCTTTATTTCTAAAAAAATATTAACAAAAATAACAACATAACAACAAATTTAACACACATATTTGGGGTATGACAACATGAGAACATGACAACAAATTATTGGGGTATAAAAACATGACAACAAATTATTAACAAACACAACATGATTAAAAAAATTAAATTGTGGGGTGTGTGATCACCTATTTTACAAACTGCAAATTATTACCATGCCCTGTAAATTATTACCACAACATGAGTAACAAATTATTAACAACCAAACACCATGTAAAACACTGTTTTTTGAGAGTGAATGAAGGGGATGTTAACAGTAATGAAAATGAATATTTAAAAAGCAGAAACAACAAACACCATGCACCCATGTACTCAAAATTAACTTAAACAAAATTAGATGTGCTCAACATTAGATGATGTGACTAAAAATTAACGAATACCAGTAATCAAAATCCAATCTTTAAGAGAAAGAGCACACCTGGAAGATAACAAAATATCACCCACCAAAGATCAGAGCTTACCCATCAAATATTAGAACTTTACAAAAGATCAGATCTTACCCAGCCAAGGAGCGATCTAGAGGGAGCTCACAGTGAACACTGGAGAGATCCATGAGCTCCATCATTAAAAATTTCCATGAGATCTTACCCTGGAGAGATCCAGGAGCTTCAGAGGCAAAAATTTCCATGAGATCCAGCTTCAAAAAAATTTCCATGAGATCCAGCATCAAAAGATTTCCATGAGAGATCCATGATTGAGTTGCCACAGCAGAATAGAGGAGAGAGAGAGAGGGAGGAGACGGTGGGGCGGTAGGGCGGCAAGGCGGCGGGGCGGCGGGGCGGCGGCTTCTGCTAGAGAGAGGGAGTTGGGTTTTAGATGAGGGAGTTGGGAAATTATTGACGACGGGCGGCAGCGTCAAAAATGCGGCTGGGGTGTTTTTTGCTTTGCGTTAGTCACGTGACGGGGTGTTTTTTGCTTTGCGTTAGTCAAAAATGCGGCTGAGGTTTTCCCCCCAATAAATTTTGTTTTCACCCCAAGAAAACTTTCAAAATTTAAAAAACCTGATTTGAATTTTAGGTGATGTGATCAATGTGATGTGATTTGATTTCTTATATCCAATATCTCATAACTCAATTTCTCATACCCTATATACAATCTATAAAAACATCACACCCAATTACACATAACCAAAACCAAATTCTCTTATCCATTATCTCTTATCCATTATCTTTTAACCAAAATGTCTTATACAACAATACACATATCCACATACACCAATACACATAACCAATATCTCTTATCCAATTTCTCTTATCCAAAAACCCATTATAACATCCCTGTTTTATAATATAGAATATGTATATATGTATATATGTATACATATGTATATATGTATACATATGTATATATGTATACATATGTATACAAATATACATATGTATACATAGGTATACATATGTAATGTATACATAGGTATACATATGTATATAGATATACATATGTATACATAGGTAAACATATATACATATCTATATTATAAAACAGGGATGTTATCATGGGTTTTTTGATAAGAGAAATTGGATAAGAGATATTGGTTATGTGTATTGTTGTATGTGGATATGTGTATTGTTGTATAAGAGATTTTGGTTAAGAGATAATGGATAAGAGATATTGGATAAGAGTATTTGGTTTTGGTTATGTGTAATTGGGTGTGATGTTTATATAGATTGTATATAGGGTATGAGAAATTGAGATATGAGATATTGGATATAAGAAATCAAATCACCTAATATCAATTTTTTTAAAATTTGAAAACAAATCTTGCGTTTGCTCTCATCTGTTTTTTGATCACATCACAAATTGGAGGGAAAAAACTTGCGTTTCCTCTCATCTGTGTTTTGATCACATCACACAATGGAGGGAAAATTTTTATCATCCGCCATTTTGATCTCTCCTAAAATTTTTATCCTTCGCCATTTTACTCTCACTCTCCTCAAGCTCGCGCTGTAGGGAATTTTGCCCGCCAAGCTCCAGCAGACCAAAGGGAAAGCACGAAGAGCAAGGGAGAGCACACGTTCCTCCTCGCCATCTTCTTCTACCTCCATCTCAACAAAGGAGAGCACGAAGAGGCAAGCACATCAAGCAGAGCACCCTCATCTTCTACCTCGGTTAGCTCTTCCTCTCATCTGTTTTTTCTTTTTCTTTTACTTTCTTTCACCCTCATCAAGAAGAGCACCCCCATTTCAGCGCTTTGAGCTTCATCACGGCCTCAGCAACTCAACCCTTGGTGAGCTTTGCGAGTTTGCTAGCTTCATCACGTCCTCTTTACCTCAACCCTTGGTGAGTTTTTGCACCTCAACCCTTCATGCAACTGTCAGGTTATTGAGATAATTTTTTTTTTGGTTTTGCAAGTTGAATGTTGATGTGGTTTTGTTAATTTTGCATAAGCTCTTCATTTTCATTTTCATGTTGATAAGCTCTTCATTTGTTAATGTTGATAGCTCTTCATTTTCATTTTCATTTCGCTTGATTTTTTTAATTTTGCATGAAAGTGTCCTTTTGAAAGTGTCCTCAAAATGTTGCGAAATTTTAATGTTAACTTCATGCACCTCAACATGATTAATCAACATGAAGTTAACAAGAGTGTCAACAGGATCGGATGCAACTCAACTCTATTTTTCGTTAAGTTGATTCTATGCCATGGTATTTGATGATATAAGACAAATGTCAACAGGATTGGATGAGAGATTCTATGCCATGTGAGTACGTGTAAGAACTATGGTGTTGACAGAATTGGATGATATAATTTCAACACCATAGTTCATTTTTCTATGCCATGGTTCATTTGGTTATTTTGGTTATTTTTGAGAGATTCTTCTGCTCATTTGGTTATTTTTGAGATAACCAATAAAATTGAATGCAAAATAACCAAATTGTTCATTTTTGAGAGATTCTTCTGCTCATTTGGTTATTTTACACAGAATTGAATGCAGTATACATTTCAAAATTAAATTGAACTATGGTATTGACATAATTGGATGATATAATTTTTGAGAGAAAAATGAACTATGGTGTTGAAATTGAATTTAATTTTGAAATTGAATTTTTCTCCTGCCCAAATTTAAGTTATTGAATGCAGTCTACTCTTCTGAAATTTGAGTTATTGAATTTCAATAACTCAAATTTCAATAACCCAAATTTCAATAACTCAAATTTCAACATAGTTCATTTCATATTTAAGCACACATATCCACATACAACAATACACATAACCAATAACAATGAAATTCCAGCACACATAACCCAAATTTCAATAACTCAAATTGCAAATGTCTGTCAATTGATTGAGAAATGTGTATACACTCAAATTTGCAATGCTGTGAAATTTTACGGTGTCAATTAATTACTGTTATTAGTTCCAGTAAAAATGATTGATTTAATTGATTGAAATTTCATTGATTGAACTATGGTCTCAAATTTGAAATGATGTCATTATATGTCAAGTATGAACATTACAGTGTAAACTTCAATATATTTTGAACTATGGTTATGTGTAAACTCCCTTGTTGTATCTCATTTGGGTGTTTTTGAGAGAATGAACTATGTTGAATGCAGTATACAGGACATTTCAAAAATTGGGTGTGTAAACTATGGTGTAAACTATGTGTAAACTATGGTTGAGAATGAACAATGTGAGAGAAGAGAGAACTATGTTGAGAGAAATATGAGCAAGCACCTCTATAAAGAGTATACTGGATTTCTTATTTGAAATCCAATACACTGAAAAAATCTTTGTTGTAAATTCACATTTTTAGGTGTAAATGTAACGACCACTTTTCGTTGTACTTTGTTCGTGCACGTGCTTTTGGCCGTGCACGTGTTTATTTTAGACTTTATATGAATGTGAACACTTTTGTGTGATATGCCGTTGTGAACGTCTCTGAGGGTATTAAATAGTGGCACTAATTTGGAACGACGTTTCTCGTGTCGTTTTCCCACAATTTAATCTTATTTGATGGGACGTTGCGATTTTCACTTTTGACGGGAGACGTTTCTATTTTTAGTTTCGTCGTCCGATGTTGAAATTGAGATCCGTCTTCTTAGTTAGCTCACTTTCGTCATCACGATCACCCCGATATTTATTTTATAATTTTTGGAGTTTATTTGACCACTTTTATATTTTTAACAAGGTTTATAATATTTTTAATAATTAATTTTTTAATTATTTTCGGCCAAATAAAATTTATTTGAGTTTTAAACGTATTAAAGAATTTTTGAGCCAATTTCCAGCTCATTTGGACCGCATCAAATCCTTGTGTGAGTTGGAGAAGTTGAGATTCAAATTTTAAATATTCTTGAACTTCTAATCCTATTAGATGTAGCCCTAGACCAAGTCAACCCATCTACACTATATAAACAACCCCTAGGAAGACCTATTTTCGCAAGAAAATAACCCTAGCCGCTTCCAAAACTCAAATTTGACGTTGCGACGATTCGTCGCAACGTTGCGACAAACAGCTGCCGCACGACCGAGAAAACCAAGGCCGTTCCCCGCTCCGACCACTAGCCCGCCCCGCACCAAGCCCGCTCCGCACGCTGCAGCCGCCGCCCACTCCGTTCCCCCGCTCCGACCGAGAGAGGCTCTCGGTCAGACCGAGAGCTACGCTCGCATCCCGCTCCGCACAGCCGCCCGCCCTGTCGCCCCGCTCCGCACCGTGCCCGACCAAAGGCCTCGTCCGCACCGACCGCTCTCCGCATCATTGCAACATTGCAACATTGCAACCCCCGCATCCATAGCGCCTGACCGGCCCGTTCTCCCGCACTGACCGAGAGAACCAAGCCCCCGCTCGCACCGCTGCAGCCCGCTGCGCTGCAATCCCCGCGCCGAGCGTGTATGACCGAGCCAAGTCCCCGCACCGAGGCTGTACGACCGAGAGCCATTCGTCGCAACCCCGCACCCGTCGTACCACTTGACACCGTGGGCCCCCCAAGTTCTCCATAGGTATTGTGGGTCCCCCATAGGTCCCTAGGACTACTGTGGGCCCCACCTAGGTGCTTTCTCTTCGAGGATTCGCCGCGTACGATGTTGTGACACGTCGTAGCCCGTCGTCGCACGTGCTAGCTTTGGAATCTGGAATCGTTGCTCCGGTTGATTGCTCTGAAATTTCCAGCAGGGAATCTAATTGGAATCTGGACTTGGAGCGCGATATTATTATTCCAACCCCCGGCGTCGCTACCCGACGCCGGTGTAGCTTTCGCGTCGTGTTGAGGTAACGCTTTGCACCCCTAGGACCCCCAACCCAATTGCATGCTAATCAAGACTAAAATCAGTATTTTTAAAGTATTTTAAATGTTTTAGAATTCACTAATCAAGATTAATAAAATGGATGTAGGCCGGTGGACTTGTGCACGTAGGGTTATTGTGATTTTGGACTCGTTGGACGGTGTTGCTCAGACGTGATACTTGCAGGCAAGTGAAACTTGCCAACTCTGGTGTAGGGCCATGTTTTTAGGCCACTTCCTTGCTTTTAGCGTAAAAGAGACTAGTCAGTGAAATGATAGCTGGCTAGACGCCTACTTGATCTAGTTTGACAACGAAACTAGATCCGTCACCTAAATGATCTAGCTTGACAACGAAGCTAGATCCAACTCTTTACACTTGTTGATCATGCATACTAAACTGTCATGTTTACTTTCCTTACCTGTACGCTTTACTACTTGCCATGTCATGTCATCCATGCATTGAATGTCGCATTCGTAGCACACGCTACATACTTGTACTTGCTTGTCCCGGGCTAGGTGCACCCCTATGCCAACATGAAAAACACTTCATGGCTCGTGATCCAGAAGCGATCATTCCCGTTCGGGGGTAAGGCCCTGTGTGACGGCCTGTATCCGTCAAGATATATTTCCTAAGTATTTTCCATATTTTCAAATATTTTTATGATTTATATATATTATAGGAGTGGATTGTATTATAATATAATAAAATAATATTAAAATAATATTATTTATGGCTGATAAATACTGAAATATGCGAACGTCGTCCAGACGACTTCAAACTCTGTCTCCATGACTTTTGGGTCATAATAGACCATCGGTTCAAGTTTTGCACGATTCCGAAGTCAGATCGACTAAGTACCCGCAGACCCGACACCGATGATCGAAATGACCTTTTTATTTTTCACGAATTTTCTATAACTTATCATAAGACACGGACTACATATTCGTGCTCCATGCGTCGTCAGGGACGTGTCCGTATTTTTAAATAATTTTTCCGGAATACTTCAGAAAAATACTATTTTTATAATAATATATTATTATTATTATTATTATTATTATTAAATAAAAAAAAATTTTACCAGAATGAAAACGTGGGGAACAAATTTGCAAACCAAATCTTATCATATCTTATCCCTTGACTAAGAATTAAATGAAATTAAATGAGCCTAATTAAAAATTATTTAACCTAATCTATTTAAACTCCCCCTTAACCCATCTTCTCCAACAGCAAACCTCCCCTCCACCGGTGAAGCCCTGCCCAATCCGGCGAACCCATCCCCACTTCGGCGAGCTCCTTCCTCCGGTGAGCCTCATCATCCTCTTCATCCTTCTCCATTCTCCTTTCACCATCTTTCCCAACTTCAATCTCTCTCTAAATCTCTCCATTTCTCTCTCAAAATCCCCAAATCAACAACCAAGAACAACCATAATCTGAAAATAATTTCAGATTTCTCCCTCCAAATCAGAAATCAAAGCCCAATTCCCTCCTTCCTCCTCCATCAATCCATCATCATCTTCTTCCCATTGATTTCAATCAAAAAGAAAAAAAAAACAAGAAGGCAGCGCGCGCGGCCAGCAGCCGCCGGCGGCCGCCTGGCCGCCGGCGACGGCCGGCGGCGGCCGGGCCGGCCGCCCCCCTTGGCCACCCCCTTTGCTTTCTCCCCTTGGTTGCCTCCCCTCCATTGATCCACCTGCAAAACAAAGAAGGAAGAAGAAGATGGAAAAAAAAAGAGAAAGAGTTCATAGTTTTGTGGTGCTAATATTTTGAGAATGGAATGAGATTTGTGAATGGAATTTTGGGAGATAAGAATTTTGTGAAGGGAAAGAAGGATTAGAAAAGGGGAAAGATTTTTGTTAGGATTTTGTTTAAGTTTTTTTAAGAATTATTTTTATTTGTATTTTATACATGTATACGTACACGTGCACGTACGTACATGCACGTAGTACGGACTTTGTAATCTTGGTTATTAATGAATAAAATATGGGTGCGTGCGTGTGGTGTTTGTAGGTAGACGTCCCGGGAAGACACCGACCCCCGGACACGGTACGAGACCCGCCCAAGGAACCGGATTACAACCGGTTACAACTACAGGCAAGTAAATACCGTATATATGTGTGTTGCAAGTAATTCCCGGGTATCTACTGCATATGTGCTTGTTGTACTTGTGCTCATTGTATTGTTGAATGTTAAAGTGAAGGGCCTATAAAGCCATACGGATACGGATACGGTTAATGTGATACCACACGGGTTTTGGGGTAGCCTTGAGCTACGAAGTGTGCGGGAGTGACCGGGTCCACCCTTATTAGTTAAGCTGTACCATCACCCGGCAGGGGATGGTAGGTAGAGATTCCACGAGTTGCTCCGTGGGATGGGTGCACTTCGGGTTGCATATCGTGCACTCGGGCTAAGGCTGATGCACTAGCTTGTTTGTTACTATGCTACTATTGCTGACTGTTCTACTGACTAAGTCGAGACTACTCGAAGGTGGCAGAGCGGCGTAATAACAAGCGGTCTTAAATTACAACCGAATCAGTGTCTAGGAAGGAATGGGAAGGGGGTTGGTCAACCAAAGGACTTGTCCTGCGGTCATTGAAGTGACCTGTGCCTTCAAGCCCTGACTGACTGGCTGATTTGGAAGTTAAGTTAGACTTCTTATTATTAGGCATGCCTACACTATTGGATAGTCAAGCGACGTTTGTTACCTCTTGTTCGTTCATTACATTTCCTACCTTTACTTTCTGCTGGTCTTTACTTGCCGCTTAGCGCTGACATGTATTTCATTGTTTTTTTGAAATGCATGTCAGACTACGAGCCGACGGAGTACGTGGAGTATTACACTGAAGACGATCCCGTAGACCAGGGATCAAAGGACGTTACTGAGCCCGCCTACAGAGGAGTAGGAGTTTCCGATTCGACCACAGCATCCACTTGATTTCATCGTCAGTGTGCTTTCCTTACCATCGTCAGTGTGCTTTCCTTATTGCCAGTGTGCTATTTACTTCCGAGTGATGTACTTTACTTTTCTGTCGAGTCAATGTAGGCCGTACTATAAGGCCCAGTCCTGTACTACTTATCATCTATTGGGATAATAAAGATGTTGTGTGTTGTTTCTCTGAGTTTGCATGACAAGAACCTGTCCTTCAATGGAATTACTACAGACGCTTATTGTGCATCGAACAAGGAAGAAAAATAAAAAATTCCTCCTTGTTTTATGTACAAGCGGACCTTCGTCGCGTCCTCGCTCCCGGGTATTTTGGGAAGCGGGGCGTGACAGGTTTCTGTGGTGGCCCATGCAAGTTATGCAACTACTCAGAGCAATATACACATCTTTACGATCCTAAGCTTACTGAGTACATATTGACTCAGGTTTATTGTTTTGCAGCATGGCAGGAAGATCAAACACCCGCAACGGAAATGGCGCCAATGGAAACAGTGCCGATGGTGCCGCCGAGATATCTGCAGTCCTGGGAGTGATTAGAGAAATGTTGGAAATACAACACCAGATGCTGCAGCAGGAACCAAGAGCACCACCACCATCCGCTGAGCCTGGGGTTAAGCAATTCCAGGAGCTTCGTCCGAAGACTTTCTCTGGAAAGGAAGGACCACTAGCAGCTGAAGAATGGGCCCTATCCACTGAAGACAAGTTGAGCGCTGCTCGCATCTCCCAAGCAGGATGGGTCGAAGTGGTAAAACTGCAACTGACTGACAATGCTCGAAGCTGGTGGGATCGTGAAGAACGACATCTGGTTAAGCCTATCTCTTGGGGCATGTTCCGGGAAAGTTTCAACGCCCAATATTTTACTCCCTCGGCCAAGAGAGAACTCCAAAGTCGTTTTACTAATCTGAAACAAGGCAATAGGACCGTGGATGAGTATGAGGCAGAATTCTCAATGCTCAGTCGCTTCGCTCCACACATGGTCGAAAATCCAGAAGACTGTGCCTATCAGTTTCGCCAAGGCCTAAACCCTCGTGTTCAAGCCTCGATGAGTTCAGTGAAGCTGACTACCCTTGAGGATGTTCTGGAAGCTGCACGAACTCATGAAGCTGTTACACGACTTGAAAGGGGAATTCAAGTTAATACAGGCAAACGCCCGATGGAACCTATAAGGAACAACTTAGGTCTGACTCAGACCACCAATTTCAAAAGGCCAGCAGCTCCGGCCGATGCCAGGTCCACTATGGTGTGTGACTACTTCAACCGTGTTGGACACGTCAAGAGGGACTGTCGTGTGTTATTGAACCTGTGCCTAGTGTGTGGGGCATCTGACCATCTTGCCAAGTATTGCCCTCGTCGCACTATTAACCCAGCCAACCCTATGATGGCTTCAGGATCAACCCAGCAAAAGCAACCCCTACCTCCTCAGCATCAAGCTTTTCAGAATGCCAAGCCAAATCCACCAAGGCGTCAGGCATTTATTATGACTGCTGTTGAAACAGAGACCACTGATCAAGTGATCTCAGGTATGCTCTAGACCACAGTTTCATGACTGATGCACATGCGTTATCCTCATCTCCTTCCTTAAATTCCGAGGGCGGAATTTTTATAAGGTGGGAAGGATGTGACGGCCTGTATCCGTCAAGATATATTTCCTAAGTATTTTCCATATTTTCAAATATTTTTATGATTTATATATATTATAGGAGTGGATTGTATTATAATATAATAAAATAATATTAAAATAATATTATTTATGGCTGATAAATACTGAAATATGCGAACGTCGTCCAGACGACTTCAAACTCTGTCTCCATGACTTTTGGGTCATAATAGACCATCGGTTCAAGTTTTGCGCGATTCCGAAGTCAGATCGACTAAGTACCCGCAGACCCGACACCGATGATCGAAATGACCTTTTTATTTTTCACGAATTTTCTATAACTTATCATAAGACACGGACTACATATTCGTGCTCCATGCGTCGTCAGGGACGTGTCCGTATTTTTAAATAATTTTTCCGGAATACTTCAGAAAAATACTATTTTTATAATAATATATTATTATTATTATTATTATTATTATTAAATAAAAAAAATTTTACCAGAATGAAAACGTGGGGAACAAATTTGCAAACCAAATCTTATCATATCTTATCCCTTGACTAAGAATTAAATGAAATTAAATGAGCCTAAATAAAAATTATTTAACCTAATCTATTTAAACTCCCCCTTAACCCATCTTCTCCAACAGCAAACCTCCCCTCCACCGGTGAAGCCCTGCCCAATCCGGCGAACCCATCCCCACTTCGGCGAGCTCCTTCCTCCGGTGAGCCTCATCATCCTCTTCATCCTTCTCCATTCTCCTTTCACCATCTTTCCCAACTTCAATCTCTCTCTAAATCTCTCCATTTCTCTCTCAAAATCCCCAAATCAACAACCAAGAACAACCATAATCTGAAAATAATTTCAGATTTCTCCCTCCAAATCAGAAATCAAAGCCCAATTCCCTCCTTCCTCCTCCATCAATCCATCATCATCTTCTTCCCATTGATTTCAATCAAAAAGAAAAAAAACAAGAAGGCAGCGCGCGCGGCCAGCAGCCGGCGGCGGCGGCCGGGCCGGCCGCCCCCCTTGGCCACCCCCTTTTCTTGCTCCCCTTGGTTGCCTCCCCTCCATTGATCCACCTGCAAAACAAAGAAGGAAGAAGAAGATGGAAAAAAAAAGAGAAAGAGTTCACAGTTTTGTGGTGCTAATATTTTGAGAATGGAATGAGATTTGTGAATGGAATTTTGGGAGATAAGAATTTTGTGAAGGGAAAGAAGGATTAGAAAAGGGGAAAGATTTTTGTTAGGATTTTGTTTAAGTTTTTTTAAGAATTATTTTTATTTGTATTTTATACATGTATACGTACACGTGCACGTACGTACATGCACGTAGTACGGACTTTGTAATCTTGGTTATTAATGAATAAAATATGGGTGCGTGCGTGTGGTGTTTGTAGGTAGACGTCCCGGGAAGACACCGACCCCCGGACACGGTATGAGACCCGCCCAAGGAACCGGATTACAACCGGTTACAACTACAGGCAAGTAAATACCGTATATATGTGTGTTGCAAGTAATTCCCGGGTATCTACCGCATATGTGCTTGTTGTACTTGTGCTCATTGTATTGTTGAATGTTAAAGTGAAGGGCCTATAAAGCCATACGGATACGGATACGGTTAATGTGATACCACACGGGTTTTGGGGTAGCCTTGAGCTACGAAGTGTGCGGGAGTGACCGGGTCCACCCTTATTAGTTAAGCTGTACCATCACCCGGCAGGGGATGGTAGGTAGAGATTCCACGAGTTGCTCCGTGGGATGGGTGCACTTCGGGTTGCATATCGTGCACTCGGGCTAAGGCTGATGCACTAGCTTGTTTGTTACTATGCTACTATTGCTGACTGTTCTACTGACTAAGTCGAGACTACTCGAAGGTGGCAGAGCGGTGTAATAACAAGCGGTCTTAAATTACAACCGAATCAGTGTCTAGGAAGGAATGGGAAGGGGGTTGGTCAACCAAAGGACTTGTCCTGCGGTCATTGAAGTGACCTGTGCCTTCAAGCCCTGATTGACTGGCTGATTTGGAAGTTAAGTTAGACTTCTTATTATTAGGCATGCCTACACTATTGGATAGTCAAGCGACGTTCGTTACCTCTTGTTCGTTCATTACATTTCCTACCTTTACTTTCTGCTGGTCTTTACTTTCCGCTTAGCGCTGACATGTATTTCATTGTTTTTTTGAAATGCATGTCAGACTACGAGCCGACGGAGTACGTGGAGTATTACACTGAAGACGATCCCGTAGACCAGGGATCAAAGGACGTTACTGAGCCCGCACCTACAGAGGAGTAGGAGTTTCCGATTCGACCACAGCATCCACTTGATTTCATCGTCAGTGTGCTTTCCTTACCATCGTCAGTGTGCTTTCCTTATTGCCAGTGTGCTATTTACTTCCGAGTGATGTACTTTACTTTTCTGTCGAGTCAATGTAGGCCGTACTATAAGGCCCAGTCCTGTACTACTTATCATCTATTGGGATAATAAAGATGTTGTGTGTTGTTTCTCTGAGTTTGCATGACAAGAACCTGTCCTTCAATGGAATTACTACAGACGCTTATTGTGCATCGAACAAGGAAGAAAAATAAAAAATTCATCCTTGTTTTATGTACAAGCGGACCTTCGTCGCGTCCTCGCTCCCGGGTATTTTGGGAAGCGGGGCGTGACACCCTGGCTCGATACACGTGGAGGGGTAGGGTTGAGCGACCAATCAGCGTAGAAGTGTGCCCGTACAGCCTCTTCAGCTGTAAGGCGTGAACTCTGTGCACGACATGAAAAAGTGACTTGTGATTGATAGTACTTGCTACTCTTGCCATGCCATGCTAGTTGTCCTCTTGTACTTGCTGTACTTTACTTTACTTGTTGCACTCATACTTTAACTGCCATGTCATTGCATCATACTAGAACTGCTAGGTTGCTTAACTTTCAGTTTCCTTGCACAAGTCTTTCAAACTTGCTGACATGTGCCCCTTGCTCTTTTGGGTGCCACATGTTAGACCCTGAGCCAGAGACAGTTGTTGAGGACGAGGTGTTTGCTGACGCTGAGCCTGAGCCTACGTTTGACGAGGAGTTCGTGGACACCGGTGACCAGTCTTAGAGGCTGTTTGAGTTGCTTTTGCTTTAGGTTGTTGTTAGTTGTCGGTGCTTGCACTATTACTTTGTTTTCGTACCTTGTACTTTTGTTGGTCATGCTGGGGCCTCTCTTAGACTCTTTTATTTTAGCCTGGTGGCTTTTCTGCGATGTTGAAAATTATTATGGATATTCTGATATCTATCTCTTGTCTCATTTCCTTTTATTATCTTTCTTTCGTATTGCAATTGCAAGGACCTGCTATTATTGTTTATTGACGCTTATCGGACTTGCAGCTTTGTAGCTTCAAGTCTGAGTGGACCTTCTCACGCTTCGCCTCCACGTTTTTGGGAAGCGAGGCGTGACAGTAAACAATTTATGATATAGGTGTAAACTAATTCATTCATTATAAATTGCTATTTGAATGAAGTGTACATTCCATTCATAGAATTGAGAGAAATATATGTAAGTATTCAAGTAAAATTGGGTAATTAACAGGACACTGTCATTGCCAACAGGACACTAACCTATCTGCTTTGAGAGAATTGAGTTTCAAAGTTGAATGTTGAGAGAATTGAGTTTGAATGTTGAATGTTGATGTGCTTTCAGTGTCCTGTTGAATGTTGAGAGAATTGAGTTTCAAACTGTGGTTTTTGAGATAATTTTTTGTTTCTTTGATTTCATGGCAACTCAAATAACAATGTTATGAACTATGGTTATGTTTGATTCTCTGCAACTCAAAATTCAAGTATTCAAAATTCTCTTGAGAGAATTCTATGCAAGTTGAATTTTGAATTATGTTGTTGAGATGTTATTCAAAATTCAAGTATTCAATGAACTATGTTGAGATGTTATGTTTGATCCTATGCCATCTCAATACTCAATTCTCTCAAAATTTAAAATTCTGTCAACATGACACTCAATTCTCTCAACATTCTGTCATTGCAAATTTGAGTTTGAGTTATTGAACTATGTATTTTGAGTTATGTTGAGAGAATTGAGTTTGAGTTTGAGTTTAAGTTTGAGAGCTTTAGGAATGCTAATCATCTATATTGCTGAAAGCTTGCTGAATTGCTTTAGGAATGCTAATCATTTATCTTTGCTGAAATCTTTGGTGCAAGCTTGCTAAAATGATTTGCAATAGAGATTTGATTTTCAAAATAAATCAATTTCTCAAGCTTGGATGGTTAAATGGTTGACATGACCCAATGTTTGCAATAGAGATGTTTGCAATAATGGTTAAATGACAGGACCCAAAAAAATTGATTAGCATTCCTAGATGGTTTAATATTTCAAAATTTGGGTATTTGCACCATATGAATGGTTATATGAATGAGATGTTTGCAGATGCTTGAGATTTTAAGAATGGTTATATGACTGTGCAAAATGTGAATGTTAATCAACAAATTCATATAACCATTCATATGGTTATATGAAGATTAACATTGGTTATGTGAATACACCCAATACACCCAATATTCACATTTTAGTCAATTTGTGAATTTGCAGTCAACTTTCAATATGAGCAAGCATGGAAACAGTGCAGTATTCATATTCTCTATAGCAATATTCTCTATAGCAATTTGCAGTCAACTTTCAATATTAAGAATGTCCTGATACCATTTTCTCTATAGCAATGTTGGTTAAGAATATTTTGCTAGCAGATATTCATATTCAGATATTCAGATATTTTGCATATTCATATTTGGTTATGAATATTCATGACCAAATATTCTCTATAGCAACATATTCTCTATAGCAAAATATTCATATCTGAATATAAACATATAGAGAATATTTTGGTTATGAATATTTGGTTATGAATATTTTGCCACAAAAATTTGCCACACAAATTTGCCAAATATTCTCATATCTGAATATAAACATATAGAGAATTCTGCTATAACCAAATATTCATAACCAAAATAATCTGATATCTGAATATGAATATTTTCTATAGAGAATATTTGCATTCCTATCTGAATATCTAAATTATGAATATTTGGTTATGAATTTTGGTTAGGAATATTTGTTGTTGCTCATATGAATTTGGTTATAACCAACATTCATAACCAAAATTCTTTATGTCATGTTGCTTATAGCCAAAATTCTCTATGTTATAACCAAAATTCTCTATGTGAATGAATGTCCTGTTGCTTATAAGCAAAATTCTCTATGTTATAACCAACAAGACCCAAAATTTTTTTATCAATTCTCTATGTTAATTGATTAGCATAACATAAGGAATGCCAAAATTGATTAGCATTCCTTATGCTAATCTATGTTATAACCAACAGGACCCAAAATTTTGGTTAAATGACAGGACCCAAAAATAAGGAATGCTAATCAATTTTTTTGGGTCCTGTTGGTTAAACTTCTCTATGTTATAAGCAAAATTTTGGGTCCTGTTTGCCAAAATTCTCTATGTTATAACCAAAATTCTCTATGTTATAACCAAATTCATATGAGCAAATGAATGTCCTGTTGGTTATAACCAAATGCTCATATGAATTTTGGTTAGGACATATGTCAATTCTCTAAGAATTTATTAGCATCTGAATACTAGCATTTGTTATAACCAAAATTCTTTATGTCCTAACCAAATATAACCAAATTCATAACCAAAATTCATAACCAAATATTCATAACCAACATTCATAACCAAATATTCAGATTAGCATTCCTATAACCAAATTCATATTCCTATAACCAAATTCAATTGGGTCCTGTCATATCTGAATACTGAATAATTGATTAGCATTCCTATAACCAAATATTCATAACCAAAAAATTCATAACCAAATATTCATAAACAAATATGCATATAGAGAATTCTGATATCTGAATATGAATATTTGCTATAGAGAATATTTGGTTATGAATATGAATAGCCAATTATTCAGATATTTTGCTCATAACATCTGAATATTTTTGCTCATAACCAACATAGCCAATTCTGACATATAGCCAATTTTTGCTCATAACATGTTGGTTATGAATATCTGATAACAAATATTTTGCTCATATTATCTATGTCCTGATAACATATAGAGAATGTCCTGATAACAAATATTAAATAGCCAATTCTCTATGTCCTGTTGCTCATATTCAGAATGTTGGTTTGCAAAAAAACATGGCCACCAATTTCATTTTATATAAACAAATATGCTCATTTCCAAAAAACATGGCCAAAAATATTAACAGGACATATATTAATTGATGAAATTGAGTGATAACAGTTGCAAGTTTTCAGTCAATTCAGCATATATGAACTTGCTACTGCTTTTACAAAAGAATGTTGGGTTAAAAAGAATGGATTTTGCAAACTTGCAAGTTCAATTTAATGGATAACATAATTATAAGTTCAATTGAGTTTTATGAATGAGCTTGCAAACCAACATTCAAGATAGCTTAAGAATGAGCTTGCAAATTGAGTTTTATGAATTGCTGTTATAATGCTTGGTGGTTATGAATGATTTTGGTGGTTATTTTGCATATCATGTCAATTTATAATGCTTAAGAATGAATTTGGTTATGAATTTCTCCTCATACTTTTGTCATGTGGCTAAATGAATTATTTTGCATCATATTTTTTATCCCATCTACCTCCATCTGCTAAATTTACAAATTTCTGTGGCTAAATTTTTTGTGGCTACCATATTTACAAATTTAGATATGACAAAACATGGGCTATATTTCTCATATTTTATCATGTGGCTAAATTGAGATATGAAAAAAACATGGCCAACAATTTCATTTTGTTATCAGTGAATTTTTGTCAATTTGTGAATTTGCAACATGGACAACAGTATTCTCACCTATGTATAAAATTGGTGATGAATTGGTTTGAGAGAATTGGTTATGAATTGGTTATGAATTTAGAGAATTGGTTATAAATTTCTGTCAATGTGCCAATACATTCACTTGATTGAGTTTGAGATAATTGTAATGCATATAGATGTAAATTGGAATGAGCTTGCTATTTTGCACCTCAACTCTTCTGAAATGTTGCACCTCACATGCATAGAGAATTGGCTAACATATTTTGCATATAGTTCAAAATGTTGCACCTCAATTCTTCTGAAATTTGAGTTTAACATGAAATTAAACTGAACTAAGGTATTTGATGATATAAGAAAAGTGTTGACCTTAACATGAAATTATCAAATGAAATTTGAGTTATTGAACTTGAAATTGAATTTACTTTTGAACTTGAATTTTTCTCATGCCCAAATTCAAATTTGAGTATTCAAATTTTTCTCATGCAGTATATTCTTTTGAAATTTGAGTTATTGATATGGAATTTGAGTACTCAAATTCTGAAATTCTCAAATTTCAGAAGAGTATACTTTGGGAATATTTCTCATGGAATTTGAAATTCTAAAATTTCTGAAGATATGGAATTTGTGCATTTGAAATTGAAGTTCAATAACTACTCAAATTCTGAAATTCATTTTTGTCTACTCAATATTTTTGTTTAACATGATTTTTGACTATTACTTGATATTTTTGTTTAACAGGGAGAACTTCATTTTGAATATTTCTATCAAGTTTACAATCAAGTTTACAGTCAATTGGAGTAAACTTGATATTTCCATCTGCTATGAATGTGAATATTTCTACCAAGTAACAGGGATTGAGGTAAAATATTCATACATTTACTGAATTGATACTTTATTCAAATGAATATGCCAATTTTGCAGCTTGCCAATTTTGCAGCTTACCAATTCTTGATACCCAATTTTATGATACCCAATGATGTGATCAAAATTTAGCATAAATTGATTTGGTTTCTATTTTGAGGTTTCTGCATAATAAAGTATAATGAAGTGTAAATTTAGCATCAATATGACCCATTGGATATGACCCATTGGAACTTGATTGCTATTAAGAAATTGGCAGTTTAGAATACAAACTAAGTCAAGGTTCAACCTGCTAACCTAGAAATTGGTAGGTTAGACTAGAAATTGATGCTTTAGAAATGTTTTCGTGTAACAAATGTGTATTGAGAAAACTAAACTGTTTGCTTTTTGCTATTTTTAATCATCCCATTTTTAGAAATGTTTTAATGAGGCCAGTTTCGTATGTATTTACTATTAGAGTTAGAAATGTCAGGATAATATGATGAGGACATTTCTAATGAGGACAGTTTGATTAAGTGTTGTTACGCCTATTTGGCCGAGGCCCGGAAGACACGAGCCCAGAAACCCGACTGCCGGTCAAGAGCCCATCTGCGCACTCAGGCCCACTCGGTAAGGCCCTATGGGGGACCCCCCAATGTCAATCCGACTCGGCCCCGGTAACACGCTGGTCACTCGCCCACTCCTGCGATAACCGCTCCCTCGATCTCGTTACCACTTAATAGCAGTTATGGGGAGATGCTGACATGGCGCAGGGAGCGGCGACGGGGGGGGGATTGAGGGGGCACGATTGAGGACGGACGAGCGATGTGGGTTGGGGGCAGTCACGGCGGAGGTCTATAAAGGGGCTAGGAGGACGACAGGACAAAGGACCGCATCTCAGGTATCCAAAGCCTAAGGTACTCCATCAACGACCAAGTTCCCCCATTTCTCCTCCTTCCTCCCCCGTTCGCGCCGTGAGACGCCGTACCGATCTCCTCTCGAGTCGTACCGTCTCCGCCGGGCCTCCTCTTTCAGATCACTGTCTGACTTAGGCATCGGAGGGGTTTTGGCCGGAACCAAGGTCCGGCCCCCCTGACGAGTGTTCTCGTCCACGCAGGAGGATATCCAATCCACGGGCCGAGGCTTCCCCTCCGCCCCTCGCTGACCACGCAACCAGCTGGACGATCGAGGCTTCCCCTCGTCATCCGACCGCCGATGCTGAGCATAACCGACCGAGGCCGAGCGTCTCAACCCAGGCCGAGGCTTCCCCTCGCCCTACCAACGACCGAGGACCCTGATTCGACCCAGCCGACGCGCTCCACGTCGTCTGCAGATCTGACTCGAGCCTCGTCTTCACCAACTCGACTCACCCGAGGGACCCAAGCGGGCCCCTTGACCACGTTGACCGGGTTGTCCACGGTCAACGCTTTCGTAGTGAGAAAACACTCTGAAACATCTGGCACCGTCTGTGGGAACGAACTGTCCCACGAAGAAACAAACCACACCTGCAATGACGCGTCTTCACCCATCTCGACGAATGGAGAGCAAGGCTTTGACGCGAAGCGACCGGGCCCGCCATCGTTGGCGAGAGTGGGCCCGGGCCCGACGTGAGGAAGATCACGAGGAGAGGGCCGGGAGACCCTCACCATCCCCACCGGTCAGGAGACCGAGCGCGTCAGTAACGGCGCGCAGCTCGGACGCAGCTTTGGTGGTGTCGGTGATCATCGACACAACCATGGTACGGTGACTGCTTGTCGACACCGGCAGCTCCTGTGACGTCCTCTTCATGTCAACCCTGGAAAAGATGGGGCGGTGGAAGGAAGACTTACGACCTCGTTCGGGTCCCGTGGTGGGATTCACGGGTCATTCCACCCCCATCATCGGCACGATCCACCTCCCGATAACACTCGGAGGCCCACCAGACTCGGTGACCTTGGCAGTGGAATTCATCGTGTTGGGGATCGGGTCGGAATATAATGGGATCATCGACCGACCCATACTCAACGCCATCGGCGCGGTGGTCTCGACCCTCCATCAGACTGTCAAGTTCCGAACGCCTGGGGGGATGGGGCAAGTCGAAGGCGACGCGGGGAGACCGAGTACTTGCTATCAACTGGCGGAGGAAAGTCCCGAAGATCGTCTGGCCGATCGAATGGCCGCGCTCGACTTAAGGGGCGGGCCGAGGCCCACCCCTGCGGAGGAGCAAGAGCAGATCCCGGTCACGGACGTCGAGGGCCGGTTCGTCTCAATCGGGAAAGGGCTAAGCCATGACCTGAGAGACCAACTGGTCGAATGCCTGGAGGCAAACCTGGACATCTTTGCTTGGTCACCGGAGGACATGCCCGGCGTAGATCCCTAGGTGATCGTCCACCAGATCAACGCCGACCCCAACTTCAGGCCGGTCAGGCAGAAGAAACGGAACCTGGGTGGCGAGAAGATGAAGGCGGCCTCCGAGGAAGTGGAGCGTCTCCTCGACGCCGGCTTCATACAGGAGGTCTGGTACCCGGAGTGGCTGTCGAACGTGGTGATGGTCAAGAAACCCAACAGGAAGTGGCGAATGTGCGTGGACTTCAGTGACCTCAACAAGGCCTGTCCCAAGGACAGCTACCCCCTGCCGCGCATTGACCACCTGGTGGACAACGCCTCGGGGTACGAGATGCTCAGCTTCATGGACGCCTACTCGGGGTACAATCAAGTCCAGATGGATCCCCGGGACGAAGAGATGACAGCCTTCACGACGGACCGGGGAACATACTGCTACAAGAAGATGCCCTTTGGCCTGAAGAACGCAGGGGCCACCTACCAGAGAATGGTCAACAAGGTTTTTAGCTCCCAGATCGGGAGGAACCTGGAAGTCTACGTCGACGACATGCTTGTCAAATCAAGACGACCGGAGGACCACATCGCTGACCTTCGAGAGACCTTCGAGCGGTTGCGCCGACACCACATTCGACTCAACCCCGCAAAGTGTACGTTCGGGGTAAGATCTGGCAAATTCTTGGGGTTTATGATAACTAACCGTGGCATTGAAGCTAATCCTGACAAGATCGAGGCACTGATCAACATGCGTGAGCCGACGACGATCAAAGAACTGCAGAGGCTGAATGGGCGCATCGCAGCCCTGGGGCGATTCCTTTCCAAATCGGCGGAAAGATTGCTCCCCTTCTTCAAGGTCCTGAGGAAAGCGATCGCGGAACCTTCAGACAATAGGAAGGCGATACTATGGGACGAAGACTGCTCTAGGGCGTTCGCGGATCTCAAAGAATATCTCCGCAGCCCGCCTCTCCTGTCCAAGCCATGAGAAGGGGAGTCGCTGAGCCTTTACCTGGCGTGCGCAGAGGAAGCTGTGAGTTCGGTGCTGATCCGGGAAGACGGCGGGGTGCAGTGGCCGGTGTACTACACAAGCCGGATCTTAAAGGGGGCGGAGGTGCGATACTCGCCCATGGAGAAACTGGCGTACGCCCTCGTCCTCTAAGCACGAAGGCTCCGACCCTATTTCCAAGCCCACACCATACTCATCCTGACCGACTCACAACTGGAGCAGAACCTCAAAAGACTCGATCGAATGGGGAGGATGCTGAACTGGGGGGTGGAATTGAGCGAGTTCAACCTCCGATTCAAACCGCGCACGGCCATCAAAGGGCAGGCTCTGGCCGACTTCATCGCTGTGTGCACGACGGAAGGAAATGGCCCCCCGGTAGAAGAGGGCCCGACAACGGTAATTGCCCAACCCTTGTCCTTTCTTTCGGCTGACCACCTCCAGCCAGGAATTCCAGGAGCGTGGATAGTCCATGTGGACGGATCGGCCACACAGTCAGGAGGCGGGGCGGGGATTGCGATCCGATCTCCGGAAGGGAACGTCGTGGAGTACGCGTTGCGGTTCGAGTTCCCGGCCACCAACAACGTGGCAGAATACGAAGCGGTGATCAACGGCCTGAAACTAGCACGGGAGCTTGGGGCCGAATCTGTGCGCCTCCTCAGCGACTCAAAGCTCATTGTCAACCATCTTCTGGGAAGTTACGAGGCGCGGGAGGAGACAATGCAGAGGTATCACGCCGTCGCCAAAGCGGCGCTCTCCTGGTTCGAAAACACGGAAGTCTTGCATCTTCCACGGTCGGAGAACGCACGGGCGGATGCGTTGTCGAAGCTAGCCTCGTCCTCACCTAAGGAGCTGGGCCGCACCATCTACGTGGAGAACCTGCAGTCCCCCAGCACGGAGGAGCAAGAGGTGATGGCGATCGACCAAATTCCCACCTGGATGGATCCGATCATTCGGTACCTCACTCATGTGGAAGTGCCGACGGATTGGGTCGAGCGTCAGACCCTGGAGAGGAAGGCGCTTCGATACATGATCCATGAGGGGACGCTCTACCGGAGGCGCTGGACGAAGGCTGATGTCCTCCCGTAACTGAAATGCATCGGACCGCAGGAAGCCGACTACATCCTGTAGGAGGTTCACGAAGGGATCTGCGGAAATCACCACGGAGGCAAGGTGGTTGCACAGAAAATCTTGAGGGCGGGATACTATTGGCCGACCCTGGTACAAGACGCAACAAGCTACATCCAAAAGTGCCAGGAATGTCAGAGGTACGCCCACCACTCCTCAATTCCCCCATCGGAGCTCATCCCTATCGTGAGCCCCGTCCCCTTCGCAAAATGGGGGCTCGACATCCTCGGACCGTTTAAACCGGGCCGAGGGCAGAGGAAGTTTTTGATAGTGGCGGTGGACTACTTCACCAAATGGATCGAGGCGGAACCGTTGGCCACCATCACATGGAAGAAGGCGAAAAGCTTCGTGTGGACTTCCATCATCTCCAGATTCGGAGTCCCCCGGTCCATCGTCACAGCCAACGGGAAACAATTCGACTCCGCGGGGTTCAAAGACTTCTGCGCGGAATGGGGAATCAAGCTTCTCTTCGCCTCTGTAGCACACCCCCAGACCAACGGGATGGCGGAAGCGGCCAACAAGTGTATCATAGAGCCCCTCCGGAAGAAGGTGAACGACGCCGAAGGAAGCTGGCCGGAAGAGCTCCCCGAGATACTCTGGTCATACCGGACGACCCACAAGAAAGCCACCGGCGAGACCCCGTTCATGCTTGCCTATGGGGCCGAAGCGGTGGTACCGGTCGAGCTAGGCGAGGAATCTCTCCGCCTCAAGTACTTTGACGAAGACAGGAACTCGCAGGGTCTGGAGCTCAGCCTGGAGCTCCTCGGCGAACGACGGGAACAAGCCCTGGCCACCATCATCCGCCAGAAGCAGAAGGTGGCCCGATACTACAATGCTCGGGTCAGGGGTCGAAGCTACCACCTGGGAGACCTGGTCCTCCGGAAAGCCGGCTTCAACCCGGATACCGCTCGCAAGGGGAAGCTCACGGCTAAATGGGAGGGGCCCTACAAAGTCATCGAGGTCCTCGGACCTGCGACTTACCGTCTAGCCAATATGGAGGGGAGGATCCTCACTCACGCTTGGAATGCGGAACATTTACGCAAGTACTTTCAATAGATGTATCGTTTCTTACGAAATAAATTTATTTTGAATTCATTCCTTTCCAGATAAAGCAAAAAGATATACAGAGAGACGCACGAAGAGGCCGAGGGGCATTCCCCTCCCTCATTCTTCTCCAGGGGCACCGGTGGAGCCACAGGCTGGCAGTCCACTAGGGCCTTCCCCCATACTCCGTTCGACGTCAGGGTACATCCGAAGATCCTCGAAGTTGACCCCCGAGAGTGGGAACTTCTTTTGGATCTCGGACTGACACCGGGCGAAGCCCTTCTCGAACGCCTCCGATAAGGCGGTCTCAACGAAGGAGGTGGCATACTCAGCCACGGCATCCTGAGCGATCCGGGCCGGATCCACCTCCTCAAGCCCACGCATCCGGGCCTCTAAGGTCTCGATCTGGCGTTGGTGCTCCGCCCTCTCCTTCTCGATCTCCCGGGATCTCTCGCCAAGTTGAGCAAGGAGGATCCTCGCCTGCTCCTCCGCCGCTTCCAGACGATCGGAGAGCTCCAAGGTCTCGGAGGCAGCAGCAGGGATGGGGATCTGTCCGGCTCCCCCAGACGTGTCGGTGCCTCTCAAAAGCTCGGCGACCCGCGCCTCAGCCTCCGACCTTGCAGTCAGAGCCAAGGCTCTCTCCCGGTCCGCCTCCTCCAGGGCAGAGGACAGCTCAGTTACGCGGGACTCCAAGGACTGGACCCGCGCTTCCTCTAACTGACCTGCCTCCCCCTCCTCGCCGAGGGCCTCAGGGCCTCGCCCGGCATCGGATTTGGCTCTGGGAAGAGCCGCGAATTGGCGCCTCATTGAGAGGCCCACCGAGGACAACTGCACCAAGGCAACGAAGGTAAGGCAGCGAAAGCAGCTGGAGGAAGGGAGGACAAGCAGAGGCACACTACCTGTTGACCAGCCTGAATCACGAAGGTGGCCAAACAGTCACCTCTGACTCCTTCCAACACTACCTGATCGGGAGGGAGACAACAGTTCTCGGCCACTCGTGCGGCGGCTCCGCGGCTCGAAAACACCGACTCCTTCTCCCCCACCGGGAAGCGTGGACGAAGAAGACCCTCCCCTGACGAAGGGAACTCGCCAGGAGTGGAGCGGAACGCGCCAAGATACCGATCGTAGGCATCGGGGAGAGAACCGTCCGGGAGAGGTGAAGGGCCGACCCACGGCCAGGAAACCTCAACGGGGGCGGGTTAAGGTTGATCAGCAGTCGGCAGGACATCAACCCCTTCGACCCCCTCACGGACTCTCTTGGAAGACCCCAGCAAGGGGAGAGAGGGGGATGGCACCTTCTTCCTTTTTGAGCCTCCGGTCGTGGTCACGACCCGCTGCTTCTTCCGGACCTCCAGCACATGATCCCTTCTGTGCGGATCCGGATCTGGGACCTGCACGTGAGTGCTGGCGGGAGAAGGACCGAGAGGGAATCCACCTACACGCAAAGGAGAAATGAGAGACCAAGCAGAGCCCGAGCGACCTCGAATGGCGAACACTCGGAGAAGCTTACCTAGGGGCCACACCGTCTTACGCAAGTTATGGTCACTAAAGAGGACGTCGATCGAGCGCTCCCTCGCCGGAATCGCCAGCATGTCCTTCGCCGTCTGCTGTTCGGCGACCGTCGGCTCACCCAGATCGAGGATGACTGCACCGGCCGCCTCCCACCGAACCGGGAAGGGTACACTCGACGGGAACATGACAAACACGTATTCCCCCTTCCAGCGTTTCAGGGAGCTCGGTAACCCCAACACCAGGGTCATCTTCAGGCGGGCGCAGATGTAAATCCACGCCCCTGATTGGTGGTGGCTCAGGCGGTAGAACTGGGCAAAGAGACGAAGAGAGGGCGCCACTCCCCTTAACATGCAGACAACAATGAACCCGACGAGGAGCCCGACGGCGTTGGGGCAGAATTGACACAGGCACACGTTGTGAACCTGAAGGAATTCAACGATAAAAGGATGGAGCGGGAAACGAAGCCCGAAGCGGAAACACTTCTCGTATATTCCAACCTCGTTGGAGCCAGGAAAGCAGATCCGCTCGTCAGCCCCAGGGGCACGAGCCGAGTAAGGCGGAAGCAGGTAGGCGGAGCGCATGCTCCCGATGGCGATGGCACAGATCGACGAAGGCCACGACAAGACCTCTGGGGGCACCCCTGAAAGATCATCCCCGTGCCGACGAATCGCCGAAGGAGGGCTACCCGCCAGGCCCGGAGCCGCGTCGCGCTCCGGCCGACCCAAACCCGTGGCAGAGGAAGACGACATAAGGCAGAGCTCAGGCAGAATAGGGATCAGCGCAAAGAAGAAAACGACGGGATGGCGGCTTACGAACCCCTCGGCTTATCAACTTAAGACGACCCCGCGAGCGGTGGGGATAAGCTTGCAGCTACACGTGGCAGCATCAGAGGACCGACGGCGCTTCGGAGCCCGCGCCTTAAAAGTATCGAACGGGCCAACTCATGATGACGACTAATAAATGAGTCGGAATCGACTGGCGAGCCTGTCAAAGTCGGCGGAAGTCACATCGGCTGAGCCGGACCGGCCGAAGCCGATCGACCCGACCGATGGGGGCAATTGTTACGCCTATTTGGCCGAGGCCCGGAAGACACGAGCCCAGAAACCCGACCGCCGGTCAAGAGCCCATCTGCGCACTCAGGCCCACTCGGTAAGGCCCTATGGGGGACCCCCCCAATGTCAATCCGACCCGGCCCCGGTAACACGCTGGTCACTCGCCCACTCCTGCGATAACCGCTCCCTCGATCCCGTTACCACTTAATAGCAGTTATGGGGAGATGCTGACATGGCGCAGGGAGCGACGACGGGGGGGCGGATTGAGGGGGCACGATTGAGGGCGGACGAGCGACGTGGGTTGGGGGCAGTCACGGCGGAGGTCTATAAAGGGGCTAGGAGGACGACAGGACAAATGACCGCATCTCAGGTATCCAAAGCCTAAGGTACTCCATCAACGACCTAGTTCCCCCATTTCTCCTCCTTCCTCCCCCGCTCGCGCCGGGAGACGCCATACCGATCTCCTCTCGAGTCGTACCGTCTCCGCCGGGCCTCCTCTTTCAGATCACTGTCTGACTTAGGCATCGGAGGGGTTTTGGCCGGAACCAAGGTCCGGCCCCCCTGACGAGTGTTCTCGTCCACGCAGGAGGATATCCAATCCACGGGCCGAGGCTTCCCCTCCGCCCCTCGTCGACCACGCAACCAGCTGGACGATCGAGGCTTCCCCTCGTCGTCCGACCGCCGAGGCCGAGCACAACCGACCGAGGCCGAGCGTCTCAACCCAGGCCGAGGCTTCCCCTCGCCCTACCAACGACCGAGGACCCCGATTCGACCCAGCCGACGCGCTCCACGTCGTCTGCAGATCCGACTCGAGCCTCGTCTGCACCAACTCGACTCACCCGAGGGACCCAAGCGGGCCCCTTGACCACGTTGACCGGGTTGTCCACGGTCAACGCTTTCGTAGTGAGAAAACACTCTGAAACAAGTGTAATTAGAAATGACCTTATTAGAAATTTCAGGATATTTTGATTTACTCCTTTATTGTAACTACATTGTTTGCTATTAGCTATTTGTAATCATCCCAGTTTCATATGTATTTTCTATTTTTAGTGTAATGAGGACAGTTTCATATGCAACAAATTTCTTTTACTGCTTTAGTGTTATTAGAAAAATGCTGGATTGTTTGTATATCTTGCAAAACTACATAGGAAATCCTCAATGTTGAAGTTGAGACAAATTTTAAAAATGTGAACAATGTGAAAATGCTGGATTGTTTGTATCAATTTTGATGTAAAATGTCAAAAATTCATTGGATGCTGAAAATGTTGGCAGTGTTCTCAAATGTAAGCATTGTAATTGTAAGAGTTTTAATGTTTTAGGTGTACTGGAATCCAGGATTAGGTGTAAAATCATTCATATATTAGGTGTACATGAATACCCTGATTTTACAGGCATGTACACCCAATCAAGGCATTCAAATGATATACTGGAATCCAGGATTGGGTGTACATGAATACCATGATGTTTGGATATACTGGAATGTGTAAAAATGTTTTTTTGGAGTAGATGTGGTTTTAGTTACACAATAAAGGATGCTCAACCATTATTGGATATACATGACTAGCAAATTCATGTAATTTTTGGATATACTGGATTTTTTGGAGCAAATTACATCATTTGCAAATCATTTCAAATCCTTATTTATCTCATTAGTATCCATTTTAAGCAGTAAATTTTAAGCAGTAAATCCATCTTAAAAATAACTGATTTTGCAAAATAATGTTGGGTTAAAAAGAATGAATTTTGCAAACTTGCAAGTTCACTTTCATGGATTTTGCAAATAATATGATAAACCCAGCATATATGAACTTGCTACTGATAATATGCATTGTTTTCAAGTATCAAACTAAAAACTACAAACTTGCAAAAACCTAATTGGGATGATATTTTAAACCTAGCATTTATCAAGTTATGTTTGGAATTATTTTGGCTTATTATACAAAGATATTGGCTTCCAAAGATATTGGCTTATTATGTTCTTTGGAATTATTCAAAGATAAATATCAATATTTGAGAATGAACATAATTCCAAAGCTAAATATCAATATTGATCAACTCTGACACTGGGAGTATTCATTCTCACTTAGAAACTGGGAGTGTTCATTCTCAAAATGAACATATTCACCCAATGCCAAACTGGGAGTATTTTAATTGAACATCTACCATATTCTCAAAATGAACATCTAATATACGCTAATAATGTATTTTAATTGTAATTAGTTTGGGTTTAATTTGGATAGGGCTTTAGCACGACGAAGTCGGAGAGAACGAGAACGTGAACAAGAACAACGAAACATATCTCACGCTCTGCCTTCTGACGGTGTACTTGATATACCTCAAATAACCTCAGAAGGAAAGTTTTACTAATATTTGAAGTTAAATTCGGTGCGTTCTCTGATGGTGAGGACATGATCATCTGCATTTAAATTCGGTACTCTCGCACTCTTCTGCTTATAGACCACTTCTATTTATTGAGTTAACTCAATTATTACCATGTTTTTACTCCAGGACAGAGTGCTCTTGCTTTCAGCTCTTTGGTTTAACAATCTATCTTCATTTTTCATTTCATTGGATTGGGTGTTTTGTAAATTTTTGTTCAACTGAATGGTCAGCGTCAGCTAAATTTTCTTCCGCTAATTTGTTGTTTCACGCTGAAGGCGGGTGCCCGCCAAATTTTTTTCCGCTACTTTGTAGTTTCGTGACGAAGGTGCCCACGACGAATTTGTTGTTTCGCGTCGAAGACGCTCGTGTCGAATTTGTTGTTCCGTGCCGCTAAATATTTCTACTTTTAAATTTTGGCTGCGGAAATAATTTTTTGGGATCAAAAATTTCACGGGAGAAAATCTTAACTGAAACGTGCCCGCGGGCACGGGGTATGACTAGTATACATATATATACATACATATAAATATGTATGTATGTGTGTGTGTGTATATATATATATATTATAAAACAGGGATGTTATCATGGGTTTTTGGATAAGAGAAATTGGATAAGAGATATTGGTTATGTGTATTGTTGTATGTGGATATGTGTATTGTTGTATAAGAGATTTTGGTTAAAAGATAATGGATAAGAGAATTTGGTTTTGGTTATGTGTAATTGGGTGTGATGTTTATATAGATTGTATATAGGGTATGAGAAATTGAGTTATGAGATATTGGATATAAGAAATCAAATCACATCACATTGATCACATCACCTAAAATTCAAATCAGGTTTTTAAAATTTTGAAAGTTTTCTTGGGGGGAAAACAAAATTTATTGGGGGGAAAACCTCAGCCGCATTTTTGACTAACGCAAAGCAAAAAACACCCCGTCACGTGACTAACGCAAAGCAAAAAACACCCCAGCCGCATTTTTGACGCTGCCGCCCGTCGTCAATAATTTCCCAACTCCCTCTCTCTAGCAGAAGCCGCCGCCCACCGTCAGTAATTTCCGCCGCCCCGCCGCCTTGCTGCCCTACCGCTCCGCCGTCTCCTCCCTCCCTCTCTCCTCTATTCTGCTGTGGCAGCTCAATCATGGATCTCTCATGGAAATCTTTTTGATGCTGGATCTCATGGAAATTTTTTTGAAGCTGGATCTCATGTAAATTATTGCCTCTGAAGCTCTTGGACCTCTCTAGGGTAAGATCTCATGGAAATTTTTGACGATGGAGCTCATGGATCCCTCCAGTGTTCACTGTGAGCTCCCTCTAGATCGCTCCTTGGCTGGGTAAGATCTGATCTTTTGTAAAGTTCTAATATTTGATGGGTAAGCTCTGATCTTTGGTGGGTGATATTTTGTTATCTTCCAGGTGTGCTCTTTCTCTTAAAGATTGGATTTTGATTACTGGTATTCGTTAATTTTTAGTCACATCATCTAATGTTGAGCACATCTAATTTTGTTTAAGTTAATTTTGAGTACATGGGTGCATGGTGTTTGTTGTTTCTGCTTTTTAAATATTCATTTTCATTACTGTCAACATCCCCTTCATTCACTCTCAAAAAACAGTGTTTTACATGGTGTTTGGTTGCTAATAATTTGTTACTCATGTTGTGGTAATAATTTGCAGGGCATGGTAATAATTTCCAGTTTGTAAAATAGGTGATCACACACCCCACAATTTAATTTTTTTAATCATGTTGTGCTTGTTAATAATTTGTTGTCATGTTTTTATACCCCAATAATTTGTTGTCATGTTCTCATGTTGTCATACCCCAAATTTGTGTGTTAAATTTGTTGTTATGTTGTTAATTTTGTTAATAATTTTTTAGAAATAAAGAGGAAATGAGAGCCATACCCCAAATCATTGTCCTGAATAGGGATGTCCTGACCATTTGATCAAAAATAAAATTCATTGTGACAAACTAGCAAAGGTTTGCTTTCAACAACATTTTCAATCGTATTTTTCTAATACTGGATACAATGTTTGATATTGCATATCTACTTTTGTTAGTGTCTCTCTATTTCTCTTCAATAATAATCAAAATACTATGATTAATTAGAATGTTCTGATCAAGTGCCTCATTCTTACATGTGTTCTGATCAATTGACAGGTTCTAACGTTGTGGTTTTTGATGGAAATTGCTTTCAAACCCTTAAATTTTTGCATCTTGGCAAGTAAATTGCAGCGACAAGCAGCTATACCTCAGTTTTTCATTTTCAGTACGTGCTTTATTTATTCGTGAATTATCTATTTCATTGAAGATGCCACATTTTCTCTCTAATCAACTCCATCAATTGGATATTGTCATGAAAGATATTATCTAACCAATCAGCTCATCTTCATTACTTTCATATTTTAGATCTATTTTAGCCTCATTGTAATTGAAATAATTAATACTATGCATGCGACAATTAGACTTGAAGAGATTTATTTGGTTTGGATAAAGAGGAGGTATGTAGAAATGTAACCCAGAAGAAGTGTTGCTTCCGAAATGTGAGCTTTATTCCAATTATTCTTAGTTAACGAAGATGAAAATAAAGTTGAACTTTGTCTGGTAGAAACCTTGCCCTGAAAATTGTAACAGAAGATATCATTCTGAATTAAGTTACTACCATTTCTCTTCAATTTTCTTTCGTGTGGCCTGGTAATCATCAGTTCAACATTGTTATTTACTTAGTTAGGAATAACCATACAAGAAAATACTATTTTGGCTTTATATACATACGGCATTATAGAAATTTGTCTATCTATTGATCTAGGAAAATCCTTGCGTTGGTTTGGGGAAATTTGTCTATCTATTGTTATTTACTTTTTTGTTTTTTGGCATGATTTTTTTATCTGAAGTTGTGATTCTGAGAGCATGCACCAGAATGCATGTACATGCTTTTCTTCGGTCGGTGAACTTTTCCAAAAAGTGCTGAGTCCCTTAGCTCTGTCATTTTTTGATGTTCATGTCATAATAAATCTGCCTTTTTTGATGTTTTCTAGCTATGTAAAGCAACCTTCTTCTGTTCATGCAAACAAAAAATTACAGAAATCTTGATTTCTGAATATTTTGTATTGGTTGTTCATCGACATGGTAGTTTGCATGAAGTTACAGAAAATGCATGATCTGCAAATTTCGGATCTACAAGCATCAATAAATCATGTTCTGAATATTTTGTATTGGTTGTTCATGGATAGGTAGTTTGCATGAAGTTACAAAAAATGCGTAATCTGCAAATTTCTGATCTGTAAACATTAAGAAAATGCACTCTTGGATCTGGAAATTTTCAGCCCTTACTTTGGTTTAGGTGAATTTTCTTAATCATCATCACGATTTAATTGATTGGAAACTTCTGTTATTTATCTATCTGAATTTTTGTTCTAATTATAGAGATTTGCTTAATGGCACCAAATTATAGAGATAGTCACTTTATTCTTGCTACTAAGGGGAGAAAGGATTTTGATGAATTTCTTGAATTAGATGTAGTTCAGCTGACCTTGGATCATAACACTTGAGTTCGAGAGGTGATTATCTACCAGTTCCTCAAATAATTTTTGGCTTCTTTTGGGTGATCTTTTTGTGTTTCTATGTTTCTTTTTTTTATGCTTGTGATATTCAGGAGTGTTAAGTATTCTATTTGTCTATTGTGGCACAATGGTTCTGATGGAATGTTAAACAATATGTTGAGTAAAATGTTGAACGTGTTTGTTCAACATTTTGTCTTTCGTCACCTGCTCTTATCATCAAAGATCTCTTATTATAGATAAGGGTCTTACAGTTATATATTTGGTGTTATTGGAAGATCTCTCTTATCTATTGAACGGATGCAGATCTTCTCTCTTTGGTTCACTCTTGTAATAAGGATCTTGCAGATCTCGTCGGTTATAGATGATGAAGCCGATAGTTGAGTTGTTGAGATTATTCTGTTCGGCTTCATGACCTTCTTGGCTGTTGAAGTTTCTCTCGGAATGATTGAGAAAATCCTCAGTGATTTTACCTGTGCTCGTGCTGTTTTTTAACAGCTTAACTACCTTGAAGAGGGACATAAAAAGTGGTAAGTCGATGTGTGGAAGTGACTGCTTTTTGACAGTGTTGATCGGCTTTGGGAAAAGGTGATCTGAAAAGCTCCGGGAGGAGGCTCACATCTACAACGTAGAGGATCAAGGGAGTTGATCCTGGTGAGTACAGCAAGGGGATCTTGCTCGCAAGGGGAGCTTGCGCAAATTACTCCAAGGAGTTGATTGCGATCAACTCGTGTAGTATGTATTGAGGGGGAGTGTATTTCCTCTAATATCATTCAGTTTTGATGTCTGTATTTTACATACTATATAGTGGAGTAATTTGATTTTCTGGGCGGGGCCCCGCAGATGTAGGTGTGCGCACCGAACTGCGTTACCAATGACCATATGTTGTGATATGTTGATTGTCATTATTTCTATGTGTTCACTATTTAGGATTGCGTACTAATTTCAATTGGTATCAGAGCAGGTCATCCGCATTCTTTGCTTGTCAAAGAGGGTGTGATTCTGCTGTCATAGTACGTCAATCATGAACACGAAGGAGGGAGCTTCTGTGACTCGGCCTCCACTTCTCACTGGCACCAATTATACGTATTGGAAGTCTCGGATGCGCGCTTTTATCAAATCTCTTGATGAGAAGGCATGGGGGGCCACTATTGAAGGCTAGACTCCTCCTACCGTTGACGACAAGAAGGGAAATGAATCTCTCAAGTCAGCCCAAGATTGGAGTATCGAAGAAGAACGCGCGGCTCTGGGAAATTCTAAAGCCTTGAATGCAATTTTCACTGCTGTTGACGAAGAACAGTTCAAGTTGATCTCTACCTGCGAAGTTGCTAAAGAAGCATGGGATATCCTTCAAAACATACATGAAGGGACAAGCACTGTAAGAGCTTCTAAACTTCAAATTTTGGCTTCTCAGTTTGAAAACCTTAGGATGAATGATGACGAATCTGTGGCTGAATTCAATGGAAGACTTCGTGACATAGCTAATCAAGCTTTTCAATTAGGAAAGAAGTACTCTCAAAAGAAATTAGTTGAGAAAACCCTTAGATCTCTACCTGAAAAAATTTCGGCCAAAATAGCTGCTATAGAAGAAGTTAGGAATACTTCTAATATGAGATTGGATAAATTGATGGGATCTCTTCAAACTTTTGAGATGAACTTGAAGCAAAATAAAAGGGAGAAAGGAGTGGCTCTAAAAGTGGAAACTGCTGATGCTTTGCACGAAGGAGATGGTACTGATTTTGAAGATGACATAGCACTTCTAACCAAGAACTTTAGTAAAATGATGAGGAAAATAGGAAGTAGAGGTCAAAATTTCAGAAACATTAACAAAGAAGCTCGTACAAATCTCTCTCCTGCAGTTAGAGGTAACAATCGACCCATACAGAAGTTTGAAACAAAGGGTAGAGGCAAAGGAATTCAATGCAGAGAATGTGAAGGTTTTGGACATATACAGGCAGAATGTGCTAACACCATAAAGAAACAAAAAGGAAAATATCTAGCAAGCTCCTGGATTGATGATGAGTCTGAAGAATGCACTGGTGACGAGGATATTGTCAGCAACTATGTTGCTTTTATGGCCATCATGAGTGATCAGTGTACTGATGACACAACTAGCAATGTTGGACATAGTGTGGGCTCCGTTTGCACCATGTTGAAAGAAAAAGATAAGATTGTCAAGAAAAATGTTATAACATTTAGTGCAACATCAGACAGTGATTATATATCTGATACGGGCGATGAAAAGGAAGTTGACGAAGTTGATATTCGGTCTGCATATCAAACCATGTTTGTTAATTGGTTAAAGATCTGTGAGATAAACAAACTCTTGAAGTGTGAGAACACTAGACTAAAAGGTGAAAGAGAAGAGGCTATAACTCAACTAGGCAAGATCAAGCAAGACTTCAGAAATCTGGAAGGTCAACTCAGGAGAACACTTCTTAGAGCTGAAAAGGCAGAAAGTGTTCTTAACAAATGGAACTCTGGCAAAACCAAGCTTGATGATATTCTAAGCATGGGGAAAGTCTCCGGAGATCGTACGGGAGTAGGTTTCAATAGAGGAGGTTATCTTCAGATAAGCAAGGAAGTTCATTGTCAACATGTCAAGAATCAGATGATTAACAGACGGTTCAAGCAAGGGAGTCAAAAAGGTGAACACAAAAAGAGCACTACTTTCAGACCCTTGATTTGTAATTACTGTCAATGCAGAGGTCACACTGAGAGCAGTTGTTTCAGACGGATGAGACATCAACATGAAGGAAGAAACGAGGGACATTCAGATAAAAGGATCATTAAGAGATGGATAAGAAAGACAAGAGTTCACAGCCTAGTTGCTTACACTTCTATGAGTGCATTTTTGGAAAACACATGGTATTTCGACAGCGGATGTTCTCGACATATGACAGGAAACCGGGGTCTTTTATCAGAGTACACTACAGGAAATAAAGGTCACGTTACTTTTGGTGACGGCCAGAGAAGCAAAGTCATTGGGAAGGGAGAGCTGAAGATGACTGAGTCTGTTACTCTGAAGGATGTCATGCATGTCCAAGACTTAAAGGCTAACTTGATTAGTATAAGCCAATTATGTGATCAAGGACTGTTTGTTCAGTTTACTAAGGATAAGTGTGTTGTGCTAAATAAAGCTGGGATCAACATTCTTACTGGAAAACGATCGGCTGACAACTGTTATCTTCTACAGGAAGCAAATAGATGTCTCACAGCCAGTGTTGAAGTTGCCGAACAATGGCACCAAAAACTTGGTCATGTGAACTACAAAACTTTGATTGAAATTACCAAAGTCGGAGCCGTTCGTGGGATACCTGTTCTTTCCAAGAAAGTTGAAGGGGTCTGTGGTTCTTGTCAGCTAGGAAAACAGAAGAGAACCAATCATAAACAACTTCAGATCATCACCACCTCGAAGAATATGGAGTTACTGCACATGGATCTGATAGGACCCACAACGGAAGTCAGCATGGGAGGTAAGAAGTACATTTTTGTTTGTGTTGATGACTTTTCTCGTTTCACTTGGGTAGATTTTCTCAAAGAAAAGTCAGACGCATTCAATGCCTTCAAGAAGCTTTGCATTCGCCTTCAGACAGAGATGGGAGCTACTATTGGAAAGATTATACGTATTCGCAGTGATCATGGTAAGGAGTTCGAAAACCACTTGTTTGCTGATTTCTGTGAGGCAGAGGGAATACGACATGAGTTTTCTGCACCTAAGACTCCTCAACAGAATGGTATTGTTGAGAGGAAGAATCGGACTCTACAGGAGATGGCTCGCGTGATGTTAAACGCCAGAAGAATCAGTACAAAATGGTGGGCCGAAGCAATCAATACTGCCCGCTACACCATAAATAGAGTATATCTGAGACCCAGAACGGAGAAAACTCCCTACGAGATCTGGAGAGGTAGGAAACCAAATGTCTCTTATTTTCATGTCTTTGGTAGCAAATGTTACATCTTGCAGGATCGGACTTCTAAAGGAAAATTCGATGCTAAGAGTGATAAAGGGACATTTCTTGGATATTCTACTACGAGTCGTGCTTTCCGGGTTCTAAACCACCGTACTGATGTCTTGATGGAGTCCATCAATGTTGTCGTTGATGACTTCGAGCAAGGTGATGTAGGGGCTGGGCCGCAAGAAGAGATTAATGAGGAAGATGAAAATGTTGAACAAAATGTTGAACAAAATGTTACAACATTTTATTCAACATCTAATAACACTGGTCAGAATGGTGTTTCTCATGGAACGACTTCTGTTGGAGAATCGCTATCTGATGAGAATGAAGCTCATCCCTCACGTGGAATAACTAAAGTCATTCGAAATCATCCCCCAGAGCTTGTCATTGGGAATGTTGAAGATGGCCTTCGCACCAGAGGCACCAGTCAGGTAAATTATCGTGATCTTGCTGGTTATACTTGTTTTTTGTCTAGTCTTGAACCCAAGAATGTTAAAGAGGCATTGCTGGATGAGTTCTGGGTGATGGCTATGCAAGAGGAGCTGAATCAATTTCAGCGTAATGACGTGTGGAGTCTTGTTAAGAGACCTAAAGGGATGAACGTCATAGGCACCAAGTGGATTTTCAAGAATAAAACAGATGAAAGAGGAAATGTCACACGTAACAAAGCTCGACTGGTTGCTCAGGGATACACACAAATCGAAGGAGTTGATTTTGATGAAACCTTTGCTCCGGTGGCTCGCTTGGAATCTATTAGGCTTCTTCTCGCTGTCGCATGCAGTTTCAACTTCAAGCTTCATCAAATGGACGTGAAAAGCGCCTTTCTAAATGGGATTTTAAATGAGGAGGTTTATGTCGAGCAGCCAAAGGGATTTGAAGATCCTTTCCTACCTGGTCATGTTTATCGGCTGAAGAAAGCACTTTATGGTCTCAAGCAAGCTCCTAGAACTTGGTATGAGCGTCTGACTAGATATCTTCTTAAAAAGGGGTATGAACGAGGTGGAGCTGACTAGACGATGTTTGTTCAGAGAACCAGATCAGCTATCATTATTGCTCAGATTTATGTTGATGACATAGTGTTTGGATCTACGTCTTCTCAGCTAGTAAGTGAGTTTATAGATCTTATGCAAAAAGAATTTGAAATGAGTATGGTCGGTGAGTTACATATGTTTCTTGGTCTCCAAGTTAAACAAACTAGTGATGGGCTGTTCATATCTCAGAGTAAATATGCAAAGAATCTAGTCAAAAGATTCGGTCTTGAGAAAGCACGTCAAGTTCGCACTCCTATGGGTTCTACAGAGAAGCTCTCTAAAGATGATGGTGGAAAACAAGTAGAGGTTACCTTGTACAGGAGCATGCTAGGTAGCTTGTTGTACTTGACAGCAAGTAGACCTGATATCAGTTTCAGTGTTGGAGTGTGTGCTCGTTATCAGGCATGTCCTAAGGAATCACACATCACGGCTATTAAACGTATAATCAGATACATAAGTGGAACAGCTGACTATGGCATCTGGTACTCCAAAGATACCAACACTCTCTTATCAGGATATAGTGATGCAGACTGGGCAGGTAATGCTGATGACATGAAGAGTACCACTGGAGGATGTTTTTATGTCGGAAACAACTTAGTCTCTTGGTACAGTAAAAAGCAAAATTCGATTTCGTTATCAACATCTGAGGCAGCATACATTGCGGCAGGGAGTTGTTGTACTCAAGTCCTGTGGATGAAACAAATGTTGACAGACTATGGTGTTGATCAAGATATTTTGACTGTTCTATGTGACAACCAAAGTGTAATAAACATTTCAAAGAATCATGTTCAACATTCAAGGACTAAACATATTGACATTCGGCATCATTTCATCCGTGAGCTGGTTGAAAATAAGATTCTCATTTTGGAGTATATAGATACTACCAGTCAGTTGGCTGACATTTTTACTAAACCCTTGGATTCTAACAGATTTGAGGAGTTACGACAAGCTCTTGGGCTGTGTTGTATCTGAATGTTGGACTTATTGTTGCACATAATGTTAAACATAATGTTGAACATTATGTTGCAACTCTTAAAAGTGTCCTGGGTACTTTTGTCATTTTTGTCTTTCCGTTATTACCTCGGCATTTATTTCTCTTTCTTGGTTTTCGGAGTTCTCTTCACCTCCTTAGATCTCTTCAAGAAGAAATATTTTTGTGAAGGGAGGGTCTGTGCATATCTAGGGTTCTTGGTTCTTGGTTATTTATCAAAGAAATTCTTGCCATTTCTGCAATGGGTCGTACTCAGAATGAAAGATCATCTACAAATCCTCGACGGTCTGCTCGCCAAGCTGCATCATCTCGCCAGGCTCCTGTTTCTTCTGCTTCCTCTCATTTCAAACGGAAAGGTGGTGATCCACGATCTTCTAGTACATCGTCTGCTGGAATCTTGTCTTCTTCTTCATCTACATTGTCATCCGACCACATGCAATCAGGAGCTGATTCGAATTTGGCTATGGTTCTCTTTTCCCCAATCTCTGTTGATTCTTACTGTCGCCCTTCGTCTCAAATGCCATTCTCTGAAGAAGATGAATCGGTTCCTGCTCCTGTCACTGTGGAAGATTGGTTTTGGTTCCTTCGTCGAACTGATCGCAAATTGGACATTTCTTGGATGGATTTATTCAATACACGTTTTGGTACTGTTCAGCTCAAAGATGTGAAAGGGAAGCTGCTGAGTGTGAGGGTGCCTTTTGATGATTTGATTGTTCTGAAATCTTGGAATCCCCCCTAAGTCTTCTGTAAAAATCTCTGAGATTGTAGTGTTGGATGATTCTGACTCAGAGTCTTCATCAGCTGCTGATGACGGTCTAAAGAATGGTGAAGGGTCATCGTATCCAGACACTTCTAATACAGCTAATGCTGGGGTTTCAGATTCTCATGGTGATGCCCATGATGTTCTTCACTCAATGGATGAGAATACTAATAAGTTGGTTCCTGAAAATGAGATGGTTGAGGTCGTCAGAGAACTTTCCACTAATGCATCTACAGCTGATGTTGAGCCTACTCCAGTTCTGAATCCCTCCGCTCCAGCTGAAGAGAATATTGCTCCTCCTGAACAGGTCACATCTTTGGGTGAAAATGTTACACATTTGCCTAATGTTGAATCTTATGTCAGATCTGATGAATGTACTCAAGAAGAAGCTCCCAAGGTGTCTGATGATCCCAGTATGGATCCTTTTGTTATCCATCCTCGCAAGACTAGATCTGGGTCTCTCAAGTGCAAAGCCTCTTCCACATCCTGCAGGGTTTCTCCATCTAAGTCTCCAAAGTTATCAAGAGGATCTGGTTCCTTCTCTCCCACTACTGGTTTTGCCTCTGAAATTATTTCTATTCAATTTTTTGATAAGTCTTGCCAGGATAGATGGGCAGTCTACTCTGATAGATCCATTTTTGGAGAAAAGTCGCTTGCTGTCTCTTCTTTTAAACATACCCACTTTCTTGTATTTCTCAAGGATATTGACTTGTTCCAAGCCGCCAGTTGTTTTAAGACTTACTATCCTGTTATGGTTCGAGAGTTTTATTACAACCTTTTCAAATCCACTGCTGATTCTACTTCTAAATGGGGTTTTAAGACTTTTGTTTGTGGGAAGGTTATTCCATTCTCTCCTGATATCATCGACAGACTGTTCAAGTGGCCGTGTGGTCAAAGTCTTCCTTCTTATGGTGCCTCTGTTGGTGACGACTATGACTTGTTCATCCTGTCTGTCACTGGTGGGCAATTTTCATGTTGGCCTAAGTCTGTTTCTTTCCCTTCGTCTGCACTGACTGCTAAGTTCTATATGCTTTATCGCATTGCTACTCATAACTGGTTGCCAACATCCAACATGTCTATCGTTACGAAGGCTATGTGCAAACTGTTGTTTATTGCAGGGACTAAAAAGTCCTTCAACTTGGGTTGTCTCATCTTTGATTCCATCTTGTCTCTATCAGAATCATCAGCACCTCATACTTCTCTGCTGCATGCGTCTCTTATTTCCATGATTCTCTTCTCACAAGGGATTGTTCCAGCATCTTCTGAGCTTCCTGTATCCTGTGACTTGATCAGCTTCACAACCAAGTCTATTGCCAGCAAAATTGATGACCTGACTGTCCTTCCTTCAGTCTCCTATATGTCGTCCTCTTCTTCTCCATCTGTATCAAAAACTGCTAAGAAAAGAACTTCTCCTCCACAAGCTTCTGTTCAAGACCTCTAGGATGACATGTTGGTGTTTCAGAGGGCTGTCAGAGCTGTTGATGATCAGCTAGCTATGCTTGAGAGTCAGAGGGTTCTTCTTCAAGCTCAGAGGATTTTTCTTCAAGACAGGATTGCTGAGCTCCAAGCCAAGGTGTCTTCTCCTTCTTCTGATAAGGTTTGATCTTTGGCTTTTTCTGTCACAAAGGGGGAGTAAGTTTGTATTTGCTGCTGATATGCTCTTCTGTATATGTTGGTTTAATCTGAACAAGTGGCTGATCTAAGAAGAGCACTACTTTGCTGATATGCTCTTCTGTATATGTTGGTTTAATCTGAACAAGTGGCTGATCTAAATGTCTTGGGGCTGTTGTTTTTAATCTTCCTGTTGTCGCTCAGTGGTATTCTCACTTTTGGTTTGTTGTTGACTTCTGACTGGTACGTCTTCTTTACAAGAGCATCTCTACAGCCTGTTCTTTTTCTTTGATGATATCGGATCACTTTCTGTTTGATTGTGCCACTAAAAGCCAAAGGGGGAGATTGCTAAGTATTCTATCTGTCTATTGTGGCACAATGATTCTGATGGAATGTTAAACAATATGTTGAGTAAAATGTTGAACGTGTTTGTTCAACATTTTGTCTTTCGTCACCTACTCTTATCATCAAAGATCTTTTATTATAGATAAGGGTCTTGCAGTTATATATTTGGTGTTATTGGAAGATCTCTCTTATCTATTGAACGGATGCAGATCTTCTCTCTTCGGTTCACTCTTGTTATAAGGATCTTGCAGATCTCGTCGGTTATAGATGATGAAGCCGATAGTTGAGTTGTTGAGATTATTCTGTTCGGCTTCATGACCTTCTTGGCTGTTGAAGTTTCTCTCGGAATGATTGAGAAAATCCTCAGTGATTTTACCTGTGCTCGTGCTGTTTTTTAACAGCTTAACTACCTTGAAGAGGGACATAAAAAGTGGTAAGTCGATGTGTGGAAGTGACTGCTTTTTGACAGTGTTGATCGGCTTTGGGAAAAGGTGATCTGAAAAGCTCCGGGAGGAGGCTCACATCTACAACGTAGAGGATCAAGGGAGTTGATCCTGGTGAGTACAGCAAGGGGATCTTGCTCGCAAGGGGAGCTTGCGCAAATTACTCCAAGGAGTTGATTGCGATCAACTCGTGTAGTATGTATTGAGGGGGAGTGTATTTCCTCTAATATCATTCAGTTTTGATGTCTGTATTTTACATACAATATAGTGGAGTAATTTGATTTTCTGGGCGAGGCCCCGCAGATGTAGGTGTGCGCACCGAACTGCGTTACCAATGACCATGTGTTGTGATGTGTTGATTGTCATTATTTCTATGTGTTCACTATTTAGGATTGCGTACTAATTTCAAGGAGGTTATTATAATTAGGAATGAACATCCTGAAGATAATTTGGCTATTTCAAATGATTGAGTGAATGGGTCTTTGAAGGCTATAAGAACTTTTGGTGCTGGATTTCTGACACATGTATGCTCAGTATATTCATAGATATATCAACATGATATATTATGTTATTTCTGAAGAAATTTGTGTTGGTTATCTTAAAAGTCGTGATAATGGTTTTAAACGCAGTGATGCAGAACATAGGTTTACAGATTACATATATTCTCCGAGGAACCAAACGAGCCACTTTTGTAATGCCCACTTGGATATTATAGATTGCAAATGACATATTGATTGCTGCCTCTTAACTGTAGTAAAAAAATTTGTATGGGTCACATTCATTATACTTAGTTATCGAACCTAATAGCTGGTTGGCATTAGAATATTTAAACATCACACAACTATTTTATTTTTGTATATAAAACCTTTAAAGATGACATGCCAATATACCATTACATTTCCCAATCTTCATATATTAAAAAAATTTGCATTTTGGTATCTGCCAGCTCCAACAACATTCCACCAATTAACAATTTTTGGTTATAGATGCATGCTATAATGTAGTACTGATTTTAATTTCTAGAATGTAGCAGCAACATTACGTCAATAATCATCATTAACACATGATAATACGAACTGGTAAAATCTATTAAGAGTAAGTTTTATTTCGGTGAACATGAAAAGGCATAAATTTTATCTCATAGTGTTAACAAGATATCAGATTCTATCTATATTACATTTTAGGGAGGTTTTTGAATGTTTGTCCTACATGGACACTTTTGTCCTATGTGGACAAAGTAATGGTGACTGGGACAAAGTGTTTGTATGTTAGGTGCAATGGCCTCATTCTTCATTCTTCATTTCTCTGTAGAAAAGCCATCTACCCCTCTTTTGGACGCAGTCAATTACCCTCTCCACATGAAGAATCTATATACTCATGTACTTCCTCTTCTCTCTCTCTCTCTCTCTCTCTCTCTCTCTCTCTCTCTCTCTCTCTCTCTCTCTCTCTCTCTCTCTCTTTCTGTTGTGAGCTGGTAGGCTCGCTAATGGGATTGTTTTTCTGCTGGATTTGGTCAGGATTTGGAGCAATTAGCGTCAGAATTGAGGCTAGACATAGTTCACTCTGTATTGAAAACTGGAGGACATTTGAGTGCTAGCATGGGGGTTGTGGAGTTAGCTGTTGCTCTTCATCATGGGTTCAAAACTCCTGAGGACAAGATCATATGGGATGTTGTCCATCTGGTCAGGAGAAAAAGAGGTGGAAAATTGAGATTTTTAATGATGTTTTTAGCATGTATTGACTTTGTTTATGATTGCATTGCAGGCATACCCACATAAAATCCTAACAGGGAGGAGGTCTAGAATGCACACCTTGAGGCAGACCTCAGGGCTCGCCTGCTTCCCCAAAAGGGATGAGAGAGTGCATGATGCCTTTGGTGCATGCCATAGCTCTACTAGCATCTCTGTCGGCCTTGGTATGTGAAATCTCATTACATCTCCTTTAGCTAGGACTGCATGGATGATTATTTGGCTGTTCGATTGGTTAGGAATGGCAGTTGCTAAATTCTTAAACGGTTCTTGATTTGAACTCAGTTCATTTGAAAGGAGAACAATCAACTATCAATCAATTTTTTCATAAGGGTTTTTATCCGATTACAGCGTCGCGGTCGTTGGTATGGAATTTGGCACATGATTTTGAGGCAGAAGCAATTTTTGATTAGGAGCTCGATAAGGTATACACTCATAATGATGTTCATTATGATTTTTAAGATTGGTTGGTGTCTTGCATTAGACAGTGGCTAAATTTTTTTTTCTTATGTAAATGCTACATATTTGTTAAGTTTGTACACACTCTCATATTCTGAGAAGGAGATTAATGATCAATATACTTTCAAAAATGACAACAACTAGCACATTGATGTATGATTAAGGTTAGAGCGATTAAACCTTGGTGCTGTTTCAATATATTTGGTCAAATTTTCGTGATTATTAAGGTTAATTTGTATTAAATTAAGGTGATGGTGCTGTTTCAAGAAATGCAAGCCTATGGAATCTTGGTTAATGCGGTTACCTAGGGAAAAACTCTGGAGGAATTATTATAACCTCTGATGCAGTATGATATTGTATAATCTCTCAATTTGCCCGAGGAAAAACTCTGGAGAAATTTTCATAATCCACGATGCAGCAATACAAGGTATAATCTCTCTCTCTACTCCCTCTCAAGGATTTTTCCAACGCATCCACCAAATATTATCTCGAGCTTTTTTGTTCAATTAATCATTAATTTGGTTGTCAATTCATCTTTGTTACTGTCACATTAGGCCTTTGCATTTAGGCACTTGGGTCATATTTCATTCTTATAAAGTTTTCATCTCTAAACTGTGGTTAGATCCTCTGATTTTTTTGCAATCTTAGTTAGGCAATTTTTATTGGGTTCTTTGATTTAGAATCAGTTGGCATCTTCTGAATTCTTGGTGTTATTTTTTTTGTATTCATCCAAATGTGGCATTTGCAAATGATAGAGTCTCGAAATCTATACTTTTTTTGGAGATATCTATGGGGAAGGTGAAGCCTTGCCTACTTTGACAGACCTAACCATGTATTCAGTAAGCAAAGGTAAGTTCAACTTTACCGTAAAATTTGATCAAGATGATGTTGAATACGCATCAGTGTTTGATTGTTCGATGCCAAGTAAGCTTGCGTTTGGATAGAAGTTGCCCAAGCAAAGGAGATTGTCTCCCACATCGAGAACAGAAAATCGGATGTCAGTTGCAGGCGTCTGCAATATGTTTGATATTATTCCACAAAGAAAGGTTCAAATATTTGTTCCAAATTTTTGATGTACTGATATTACTATGTCATTGCTATAAAAAATACACATTTGAAGCGTGACGAAATCATTGAAATTTATGTGGGGGTGTGGTTTTTTTTACTTTTAAGTGATCAATTGATGCATACTAACAAGTGATCAAGCAGGCTGGTTGAACCCTGGTGATGTTTCTCCATTTTTACTGCATTTGTAGATTAATAATGCAGGCGTAGCCTTTATGAAGCCATTCGTCGATCTGACCGCCAAGGACTACTCATTCATAATGAATACAAACTTCGAGTCTGTTTTCCACTGACCCAACTAGCCCATCCGCTTCTCAAGGCTTCGGGTGCTGGCAGCGTCGTGTTATCTCCTCAACTACGGCAGTTTTAGCACTGACAGACCTAACCATGTATTCAGTAATCAAAGGTGAGTTCAACTTTCCCATAAAATTTGGTCAAGATGAAATTGAATACACATCATCATATGATTGTTTGATGCTAACTAAGCTTGCGTTTGGAATTATCAGGAGCATACGTTCAACTTTCAAAGAATTTTTCTTGCGAGTGGGCAAAACACAATATCCGAGTCAACTGCATTGGACCCGGAGCAATCAGAATACCAATGGTCCTGCAACTCAGCACCCCGTGCTCTGGTAAAGCTACTTGCAAAATTTCAATCATTGATTTCTTTGTTATTCCAGGGATGTATTTTTGATGATGTTTGATATTTCTATGCCAGGTTGAAGAATTTGGAGCAAGATGGAACTCATCAGGCATCAGGAAAAAAAAAAGAGACACACAAGATCAAATGACAAAAATAGAAAAGTAAAAAAAAAGCGGATTTCCCTGATGTTGGAGGGAATTGTTTAATTTCCCTGATGTATCATCAGATTTCTAATTTCCCTACATGTATTTCACACATATAATTTTCCTATATGTATTTTACACATATGTAGGTTCAATTTAACTCAAATTGAACCTGTTATTTCTAGGTTCAATTTATCTATCTATTCATATTCATATTCATATTGTGATGCTCTCATTGCGCAATACATATAGATAGATATTGTAACTCAGAAAATTTAACTGAATATAGATAGATAAATTTAACAATGAGTTAACTGAATAGATATATAAACTCAGGATATGTTTAACAGCGCAAAATTTCAAATAACAGGATAAATTTAACTCAGGTTCATTGCACTGTAAAATTAAGTTCTTAGTTCACACAAAAACATTGCGCTGTTAAATTTAACTCATTGTTGTTATTTGAATATGAAAATGAATATCAAATAACATGATATGATCTTGAACTCATTGGGTTCCAAATTGAGTTTAAATTTGAATCCTATGTAATTGTTATATCATGATGTTAAATTGAACCTGAATGCTTTTGTGTGAAATATGAATATGAATATGAATATCAAATAACAGGATAAGATCTTGAACTCATTGGGTTCCAAATTGATTTCAAATTTGAATCATGATGTGATTGTTATATCCTGATGTTTAATTGAACCTGCATGTTTTTGTGTGAAATATGAATCTGTGATGTTTTTGTGAAAAACATATAGGGAAAACTCAGGATATGTGATTATATGTTCAATTTCCCTGATGTATGTGTGAACTACATATAGGGAAATTAGATATAGGGAAAACTCAGGATACACAAAACCATTTCTCATTTTGAATCCTGATCCTTATGTATCATCACTTTGAATAGTCGAGGGGTGTTATGAGGGCCCTCCACGCAAAGAAACAACCATCATCATCATCATTTTGAATCCTGATGTTAAATTTCCATGATGTTGGAGGGAATTGTTCAATTTCCCTGATGTATCATCAGATTTCTAATTTCCCTATATGTATTTCACACATAATTTCCCTATATGTATTTCTAAATTCATTTTTCACTCATATAACAAGATTTAAATATATGCAGGTTGAATTTAACTCAGATTGAATCTATTATTTTGTAGGTTCAATTTATCTATCTATTGATATTCATATTCAAATTATGATGCTCTCATTACGTAATACATATAAATAGATATTGTAACTCAGAAAATTTAACTGAATATAGATAGATAAATTTAACAATGAGTTAACTGAATATATAAATAAACTCAAGATATGTTTAACAGTGCAAATTTCAAAATCTTTCAATGATTCATCCAATCTATGAGTTTCTTTTAATGATTTGTTGTAATAACTCCACAAAATCTTTCTTTAAGCGAATCTTATCACTTGATGGAACACATGTTTCCATGGAATTGACAACCCCTCACTACCTTTAAAATCGTGTCCATAGTCCATCGGCCAAATTTGAAGAAATAATGTTATAGATTTAGTTGTATTCACCACTTATCTTGCAACCCTGCACTAATGCATAATCATGTTCTTGAAGCATAAACGATAAAGAATTGTTTGGGATTACTCTAATTTTTAGACAAAAATTATCCTAATCTATAAAAAAATAAACACAGAGTAAGATTGTTGGGGAATAAGTTTTTTGAAAATTTGAATAACAATTATTGTGCTTTGGTTATTATTTTCCATTTAAAATTACGTAACAAAGCATTGGGCATAAAAACTGCTCTTAGGTAAAATAATTTACACCACTTTGCTTCTCCTGCCTTGACTAACATGCTAGCAACATCTGTTAACACATAATAAGCTCAATATAAGCAGCAGGAGATCTTATGGAATATTTTTGCTTTGCCAACAACATGTATATCTGTTGCATTCATGCATCATGCACTGCTCTTAACTCCTTGCTCGATGCCAGGAAATGCGAAGACAGAATACATAGAACTAAAAAAATTCAGTGAACTGAAATTTTACATTTTGTGGGAATTAAATTATGTGGAATTACATTTTGGGGAGGAGCTAAACTTTTCGGGGTAATTAAAACATAAAATATTGGTGGAAATAAATTTTTGGGGAAACTAAAATCTAAAATTTTAAGGGGAAGTAAATCTGGAGGTAATCAAATTTTTGGATGGAACTTTTAAGGAAACTAAATCTGGTAGGAATTAATATTTGAGGTAAACTAAAATTTTTAAGGGGAACTAAATTCTCTTTGGAAACTAAATTTTGGAAGAAACTAATATTTTTGGAAAGTGAAAATTTAGCTGGAAAAACTCTAAAATTTTGGAGCTGAACTAAATTTGGAGTGTGCTAAATTTTGGGAGAAACTAAGATTTTTGGGGGAACAAAATTCCTTGAGATGAGCTAAATTTTCAGAGATTTTGAGGGGGGGGGGGATTTCTAAAATGAATCATGTCCACATTTTCAGGGGAACTAAGATTTTGAGGGGGGAATATCTAAAATGAATCGTGCCCACATTTTCGGGGGAACTAAGATTTTGAGGGGGAAATATCTAAATTGAACCGTGCCCTACGGGCACGGGCACATGACTAGTACATATATATATGTATGTATGTATACATGCATGCATATATGAATGTATATATATGTATATATACATATCATATATATGATATGTGTGTATGGGGGAGGGAGGTGGGTGAGTAAAGATAGATAATGTCATATATATATATATATATATATATATATATATATATATATATATATATATATATATATATATATATCTTAATTAAACAAAACACATCAAATTTGGGATATAATTAGGTTGTTGAATGGTATCATACTTGAAGTCCATGGACAGATAAACTAAGTCATACTCAAACAGCAGTTATCCTTCGGTCGCAACACTATGTAGTAGTGCTGATCCAACAAAGTAGTCGACAAATCTAGAATACAACAAAAAACTAGATCAAAATTAGATAGCCGTGCATGCATTACGTAAGATATATTGGTTAAAGACTAGACTGGGATACAAATCAGAACTGGGCTTGTTGGGTATGATATTAGTCAAGACAGTTGTACGAAGCATAAAGCTACTGTTGGAAGCAACGATTCAGGATCTTAGTTTGATGATAACAAACGTGTCGGTATATCTAATGTGTGTGCTCAGTGTGTTTCAGGCTTGGCGCAACAATATATTCTCGATATTTGGAGGAATTGCTATTCGTATAGCACATTGGGAGAGATGGAGTGTGTGTGCACAAGGAAGTTTGACTTGGTCAATGGAAAGCAAAGTGGACCAAATCAAACTAACTTAGGAGATTGGGTTGATTCAAATCAATTTGATATTTGATCAAATCAATTAGATGGATTTGTTGCTACACATACCATATTCAAACTTCTATTCCCAATCAAAATACAAAATCCCTATCTCTTAAGGATTCTCTCCAAAACCCCTAGGCTATCCTATATAAGCACACACCCTATCAATTGCCTAGGTTGCGACGATCAAAAAAAATGTGCGGCTACAAACAAAATGCTTATGCAATAATACAAAAACTTGTAAAGGTGGCTACATCGACATTATAAATCTCTAAGCCCGTAAACATCAATTATCAAGCCCTAAGCCCTGTTCTTCATCAACCATCGTAGCCTTAAACCCAAAGTCCCGAAGCTCAACTTCAAGAAGAGCGGAAGGGCACGTCCAAGCCTCTACGACGGTGTGTTCGCAACCCCGACTACTTCGCCCTCTTGCTGATCAAGTCGGAGAATCGCAGCTGCCCCATCGGAGTCCCCCGAAACAAGGAGAAGTCGACATCCTCAAAGCTGCCACCGCCGACATCATCAAACGACCGCTACTGTTCAAATCTCCACAAGACAATGTCAAGCTAACGCTGTTCACTTCCTCGTCGGAGATCGTCGTCACGAAGCAGCTGCTGTTCGAAGTCCACACCGTCGGAGCAGTCGAAGCACTCTTTGAAGCCGCCGTCGCCTACAGTCGCCATCGACCGGAGAAACAAGAGATCGCCGCTGAATACCCTACGTGATGCCGTTGTCGAAGGCTGCTGCTACGACGAGATCGTCGTCGTCTTCGTCGTGATCATCGGAGAAGAGAACGTCGCCGCCGTCCCTGAAGACCCAGTCGAAGTCGGAGTAGTCGCTGGTGTCGCCGTCGAGTCGGAGACGACGTGTTGCTGTTCGAAGCACAAGCTGCCGCCGTCGTTCTGTTCATGTTGCCGTCGATGTGACTAGGGCACCGAGGAGAAGAAGCAAACGATCGAAGCTGCCGCTGCATGAAGAAAATCTCTTCAAGACACCGTCATCGCCGCTACAAGAAGTCGCCGTCACCGTGCCCTGTTGGAGATCAGCGTAGCTGCTGTTGAAGACGAGGATGTCGCTCCCGCCTCTGCTCGAAGTGATCGCCGATGTACGAGAGACAGCCGTTGCCGTCTAGAGTCGGAGAAGACGAAGGTCGAAGCGCTGTCGTTGCCTGCATGCCCTAGTTGAACGAGAGCCGCACGATCGGAGGACTCGACGGCTGGGATTAAACGTACCATAAGATATCGAAACGAAATCGTTTTCGTTTCTCCTGCTGACGTGGCAAGCGCAGCTGCCGAAGGATCGAAACGAAGCGAATTCCTTTTTTTTGCTGACGTGGCCTTGCTTTCATTAAGGGGATTGCCTTGCGCACCGACCGAGATTAAAACAGCTTGAACTGAATTGCTGAGTGCACCGACTGTTCATTTATTAAGTGATCTGCTGAGCGCACAGACCGAAGTTTATAAGGGATTGAACTGAAATTGCTTTGTGCACAGACCAGTGCATAACTTGACATCCAGGAGACAGATTGAGACACCGTTTGCGTCAGATTGGAGCTGACGACGTGCTGATTGACAGAGACGCCTACACAGACACAAACTGAGCATTTCTAAACTCTAAACTCCATTATTTGTGTCTTAGTGTAACGTTCTCTGTAAGGGAAACTTTTACCCATTTTTCTGTGACTATTTTGGGGCGTGTCTAGTTGGGACTAGACAAGTGGGACCCAGCTAGTTTGGGACTAGCTGGTAGAAAGCTTTGCTAGGATTAATAGTGAGAGGAAACACTGTGTGTGGGGTACTGAGAGTCTGGCGAGTGTAGAGGCGTAGAGGGTGCTCTGAGCGTGCTCTAACTTGTGACTTTGTACCTATTGCACTATTCAATCTAGTATTAGCTTTGGGGGCTGGAGTAGGTCGTTGGGACGACCGAACCAGGGTAAATCTGCTGTGTACTCTGTGTCTGCTTTTCACTACTCTGGTTGTGCTCTTAACTGCGTGTGATTTCTCGTGGGTTGCACGAGGATTTTTTCCTAGCCTATTCACCCCCCCTCTAGGCTAGGATCCAGATCCAACAAGTGGTATCAAAGCAGGTTTAGTGATCTAGCCTAGTTTGACCATGGACCACATTGATAGTGCTTTTGCTGAGGGTCAGTCTATTTCCCGACCACCTAGATTTAATGGAGGAGATTATGCTTACTGGAAAAATCCTATGAAAATCTATCTTATTTCTATTGATTATAAAGCTTGGCAAATTGTTGAAAAAGGATATAAATCACCTGTTATCAAAATTGAAAATATTGAGATGCCTAAACCTGATGATAAGTGGGATGATAATGATTGGAAGCTTTATTCTTTAAATGCTAAAGCTATGAATGCTCTTATTTGTGCATTAGATAAATCTGAATTTAATCGTATCTCACATTGTCTAACTGCGCAGGAAATATGGCATACTTTGGAGGTGACGCATGAGGGAACGTCACAGGTGAAGGAGTCTAGACTTGCACTTCTGAGCACGGAATACGAGGGATTTCACATGCTACCATCAGAGACGATATCAGAAATGTTTGCGAGGTTCACCAACATTGTCTACAAGTCTAGTTCGCTCGGTAAGCCATATTCTAGCCTTGAGCAGGTGAGGAAGATATTAAGAGCTCTGCCAAGCTCTTTTAGGCCTAAAGTCACTGCCATCTAAGAAGCGAAAGATCTGTCACAGATGAGGGTGGAGGACTTAATAGGTAATTTGATGTCCCATGAGCTTGAATTGCAAAATATTGATGAAAGGGAGAAACCTGAGGAAAAGGAGAAAGCTACCAAGCCACTTGCTCTGAAAGCTGACGAAAGTGAAGATGATGATGATGACATAGCGTTAATGGTCAGAAATTTCAGAAAGTTTGTCCAGACCAAGCAAGGAAGAGCAGAAATGGCACCCAGGTTTAATCGCTCTAACTTTTTTCAGTCTTCTAAGCAAAATTATGATCAAAATACTACTAATAGAATGACTTGTTTTAAATGCAAGAAAAGAGGACATCGAATGAGGGATTGCCCACATGAGACAGCTCAGGTAGCTAAAGAAAAGGGAAAATCCAAGGTGCTTACTTGGGACATGGATAGCGAAGCTGAGAGCGAGGAGGAGGAACACGAAGCCCATTCATGCATGGCATTGATGGGAATACACAATGAGGTAACTTCTGGTAGTAAAACTGAACTCCTTACTCTTTGTAAAGAAATGCAAGATAAAATAGTAGAGCTTGAATCCACTATAGATGATTATCAAAATGAGAACTTTGAAATGCAACAATCTGAATATGAAATGTCTAAAGAGATTGAAAAACTCAAAATTGATATTGTTGCACGTGACTCTACTATTGATATTCTGAAAAAGGAAAAATCCAGTTTTAATGATGAAGCACCTTGTCTCTCTTGCCCTTCCTTGATGAATAATATTAGTATGCTTAAACTTGATTTGATTAAGCTCGAAACTGAAAAAGACTATGTAATTAGAGAGCTTAATGATAAATTCTGCATGTTGGATAATGTTTTTAAAAGAAAAATGGTTGAATTTGAAAAGAAGGAAGAGGAAAACAAGAGAGCTTTTATAAGTAAATGCACATTGCTTGTGGAAGAAAATAAAGTGTTGAAAACCAAAGTCTCTAATCTTGAATTGGCCATTAAGAAATTCTCTACGGGAAAACAATCGTTGGACACTATTTTAGAGAATCAATTATATGGCAATAATAGAAGAGGACTTGGTTTTGGTCGAAAAACGTTGAAAAACAAAAATTCAAGAAATTCCACAATGCACCGTCTATTGCGAAGAACTTATATGCAAAGTGCTTTACTTGTGATAGTGTAGGCCATACTTCATACTATTGTAAATTTAGGAACACTAAAATCAAGTTCAAACAAGTGTGGGTTCCTAAAACAATATTGGCTAACACTAGTGGACCTTGTTGGATTCCAAGGTCACACTTAACACCTTTCATGTAGGTGTGATGGAGTTTTGGCGAGGAGCGTTAAATTCAATGTTTCATTCTTTTAGCTCCTACGTCAAATAGTGACGAGAAGGTATAATTTCTATCCCTCTTTGCATTTCATTGCATACCTTCATAGATTTTTTTTGTGTGCTTGATTTATTTTGGTTTGTGTGCTTGCATGGATGATTTTTAATGTTTTTATTTCTGAAAAAAAAATTGAAAAATAAATAAATAAAAAAAATGTGTGCTTATTGAATCCTCTTTTGAATCTCTTGAGTGATATTGTATGAATGATCAATTCTATCCCTTGTAGAAGTCAATTCATTACTGTTGTAGCTACATGAACATGATGTTATTCTTTTTAGTAGCCATGACATGTCTCATAAGTTTCAAACTTGACTTTTACACCTACATTTGCACTTTCACGATATTTGACTTTTTAGTGCTTTTTGGAGATTCTTTTGAAGAATAATGGAAAGTGAATGTAGGAATGATTAATTTCTGAAATTTCTAAGGGATATGATGTGTTTAGCCATGAATTAAAATTGAGCACAAAAGAATTGAAAAAAAAACGATATTTGCTCCGTATGAAAAATGGATACACTTCATGGCTAAAACACAACCCACGAGTATCCAACTTGTGCTACATGGGTAATCATTAGCGTTGGTGTATATAACTCGTCAAGCAATGCCATCCCACATTTAAAAGTCCTTTTAGGCCATGTTTTGGGATTCGGTAACTTGAACTCATCTTTGATGAGGTGGGAAAAATCAATCCTAGTGATATTCATGAAAATTGGAAAATGTGGATTGATTTGGTTGATTTTCTGAAATTGAATCTCCTCTTGTACTTTATTGTCTATATCACTACACTTACACAAAGGTCGAGAAGTCTTGTTATTAAACTTTGTGAGCGTGGATTGTCTATTTTTGGAAAACTCATGCACATTGCACGCTACTTTTAATAATGGTTTATTTGTGCATGGAATAGTGTTGTGACTTCATTAATCCACTTTTGGTGATTACAAAGGGGGAGAAAGAGAAAGAAAGATTTGTATCGGTATTATTTGTTGAAGGGGGAGCAAGGGGAGCTTGAGAGAATATTTGTTTAAGGGGCAGCTTGAGAGAAGGGGGAGCAATAATGTTGTGCATGCTATGTTGTATTACTTGATTATCTCATTCCACGATTCATATTGCATCACACCCTTCACCACACTTCACACACCCATCTATTGCTCAAATCTTTAATGGGTTTTTCATCACCAAAAGGGGGAGATTGTTGATAGCAACGATCTAGGATCTTGGTTTGATGATGACAAACGTCTCGTTATGTCTAACGTGTGTGCTTAGTGTGTTTCAGGCTTGGCAAAATAATATAGTTTCACTATTTGGCGGAACTGCTATTTGTATAGCACATTGGGAGAGATGGAGTGTGTGTGCACAAGGAAGTTTGACTTGGTCAATGGAAAGCAAAGTGGACCAAGTCAAACTTACTTAGGAGATTGGGTTGATTCAAATCAATTTGATATTTGATCAAATCAATTAGATGGATTTGTTGCTACCCATACCCTATTCAAACTTCTATTCCCAATCAAAATACAAAATCCCTATCTCTTAGGGATATTCTCCAAAAACCCTAGGCTATCCTATATAAGCACACACCCTATCAATTGCCTAGGTCGCGACGATAAAAAAAAATGTGCGGCTACAAACAAAATGCTTGTGCGACAATACAAAAACTTGTAGAGGTGGCTACATCGACAATATAAATCTCTAAGCCCGTAAACATCAATTATCAAGCCCTAAGCCCTGTTCTTCATCAACCATCGTAGCCTTAAACCCAAAGTCCCGAAGCACAACTTCAAGAAGAGCGGAAGGGCACGGCCAAGCCTCTACGACGGTGTGTTCGCAACCCCGACTACTTCGCCCTCTTGCTGATCAAGTCAGAGAATCACCGCTGCCCCATCGGAGTCCCCCGAAACAAGGAGAAGTCAACATCCTCAAAGCTGCCACCGCCGACATCATCAAACGACCGCTGCTATTCAAATCTCCACAAGACAACGTCAAGCTAACGATGTTCACTTCCTCGTCGGAGACCGTCGTCGCGAAGCAGCTGCTGTTCGAAGTCCACACCGTCGGAGCAGTCGAAGCACTCTTTGAAGCTACCGCCGCCTACAGTCGCCATCGCCCGGAGAAACAAGAGATCGCCGCTGAATACCCTACGTGATGCCGTTGTCGAAGGCTGCTACTACGACGAGATCGTCGTCGTCTTTGTCGTGATCATCGGAGAAGAGAACGTCGCCGCCGTTGCTGAAGACCCAGTTGAAGTCGGAGCAGTCGCTGCTGTCGCCGTCGAGTCGAAGACGACATGTTGCTGTTCGAAGCATAAGCTGCCGCCGTCGTTCTGTTCATGTTGCCGTCGACGTGACTAGGGCACCGAGGAGAAGAAGCAAACGATCGAAGCTGCCGCTGCACGAAGAAAATCTCTTCAAGCCACCGTCATCGCTGCTGCAAGAAGTCGCCGTCACCGTGCCCTGTTGGAGATCAGCGCAGCTGCTGTTGAAGATGAGGACGTCGCTCCCGCCTCTGCTCGAAGTGATCGCCGCTGTACGAGAGACAGCCGTTGCCGTCTGGAGTCGGAGAAGACGAAGGTCGAAGCGCTGCCGTTGCCTGCATGCCCTAGTTGAACGAGAGCCGCACGATCGGAGGACTCGACGGCTGGGATTAAACGTACCATAAGATATCGAAACGAAATCATTTTCGTTTCTCCTGCTGACGTGGCAAGCGCAGCTGCCGAAGGATCGAAACGAAGCGAATTCCTTTTTTTTGCTGACGTGGCCTTGCTTTCATTAAGGGGATTGCCTTGCGCACCGACCGAGATTAAAACAGCTTGAACTGAATTGCTGAGTGCACCGACTGTTCATTTATTAAGTGATCTGCTGAGCGCACAGACCGAAGTTTATAAGGGATTGAACTGAAATTGCTTTGTGCACAGACCAGTGCATATCTTGACATCCAGGAGTCGGATTGAGACACCGTCTGCGTCAGATTGGAGCTGATGACGTGCTGATTGACAGAGACGCCTACACAGACACAAACTGAGCATTTCTAAACTCTTAAACTCTTTTATTTGTGCCTTAGTGTAACGTTCTCTGTGGGGAAACTTTTACCTATTTTCGGAGACTATTTTGGGACTTGTCTAGTTGGGACTAGACAAGTGGGACCCAGCTAGTTTGGGACTAGCTGGTAGAAAGCTTTGCTAGGATTGATAGTGAGAGGAAACACTGTGTGTGGGGTACTGAGAGTCTGGCGAGTGTAGAGACGTAGAGGGTGCTCTGAGCGTGCTCTAACTTGTGACTTTGTACCTATTGCGCTATTCAATCTAGTATTTGCTTTGGGGGCTGGAGTAGGTCGTTGGGACGACCGAACCAGGGTAAATCTGCTGTGTATTCTGTGTCTGCTTTTCATTACTCTGGTTGTGCTTTTAACTGCGTGTGATTTCTCGTGGGTTGCACGAGAATTTTTTATTAGCATAGTCACCCCCCCCTCTAGGCTAGGATCCAGATCCAACAGCTACGACAACAACTACTGATACCAAGCCCAACCCCCTCATGCCAGGTTACTACGACTACTACTCTCAGCCTCTCTTACCTCACCTCAACTATACTAATCACCATCGCGACTTGGCAATGCCAGTCACTCACCTCCCCCTCAGTGCGACCGCCACTGAGGTGGTGATCGACGAAGTACTAGAGGAGTTGAGGAAAAGAGTGAAGAGGAGCTCTCTCACCATCCCCAGCATGGACATTGATGATTCCGAGGTGGGCGTTCAAATTCGGTCCCTTGTCATGAGCAAGAAAAGGGTTGGGTAGTAATAAGAACTTTGCGGAGATATTGTGAGGATGGGTTGGATCAGAAGAAAACAGTATGGAGTACGGTTGCAGTTGTAGGTGCAATATCAATAACTTTGGGGTCGAAAATAGCTAATAGGTGGAGGAGGCGGGCAGTGAGTGACATGTTAGTAGTGCAGTGGTTGTTGAAGTACTAAAGGGTCCTCAACCTGACGATGGGAGGATGAAGGTGGAGCCTTAGGGCTAAGGTTACAATAATCCATGGATACTATACCGGAAAAAGAATGAGTGAGTTATAGATTACTCTTTCTTTTGTCGACATAGTATCCATGGATTACTCTAACCTTAACCATAAGGCTCCCCCTTCATCACACCATCGTCTGGTGGAGGAACCATTAGTAGTTCAGCAACCACTACACTACGACCAGGCCACTCCCCGTCCACCTCCTCCAATTTCTAGCTGTTTTCGACCCCAAAGTTATTGTTACTGCACCTACAACTGCAACCCTATTGCACACTATTTCCTTCTGATCTAACACATTGTCGCAATATCTTCGCAAAGTTCTTATTGCTACCCAACCATTTTCTTGCTCATAACAGGGGACCGAATTTTAACGCCCACGTTAGAATCATCACTGTCCATGCTGGGTTGGTGAGAGAGCTCTTCTTCACTCTTTGCCTCGGCTCCTCTAGTACTTCATCGATCACCACCTCAGTGGCGGCCGCAATGAGGGATATGTGAGTGACTGGCATTGCCAAGTCACGATGGTGATTAGTATGGTTGAGGTGAGGTAAGAGGGGCTGAAAGTAGTAGTCGTAGTAACCTGGCATGAGGGGGTTGGGCTTGGTATCAGTAGTTGTTGCCATAGATTTATGCTTCGTTTAATTGTCTTGACTAATATCATACCCAACAAGCCCAGTTCTGATTTGTATCACAGTCTAGTCTTTAACCAATATATCTTACTTAATGCATGCACGGTTATCTAATTTTGATCTAGTTTTTTTGTTGTATTCTAGATTTGTTGATTACTTTATTGGATCAGCACTGCACCACATAGAACAGTAGTGCTGCGACCGAAGGATATCCGCTATTTGAGTATGAATTCGTTTATCTCCCCATGGACTTCATGTATGATACCATTCTACAACTTAATTGTATCCAAACGTTGATGTGTTTGGATTAATTAAGATTAAGATATATATAGTGCATTATCTATCTTAAATCTGCGTATAATTCAATTTAATCTAAAACCACATTTGAATTGCCCTTTTGAGAAATTATATGGGGAATTAAACGAATTCATACTCAGCAACTTATAATCTAAATCCAAATATCGCTTATTATCCTAAAACTTGTTAGGATTGTTCTTTATCATGCTAGTGTTACGAATCATAAACCTAATGACGAACACGGACGCATACACATAAACACATAGCTGATCGCTCCTTATTTTACACCTTTTTTCTGCATGTTTTCATGTCATTTCGATCGCCCATATTGCGTTTTTCACGATAATTCAATGATATCGCGTTGCTTTTAACTATTTCTTGTTTTTGTCGGATTTCAGGAAATATGGAGCGATCTAGAGCAAAAACTAGATCAAGGAACTTTCATGCGCACCGGAGCGTCGCCTACGGCCTTTTTAAGGAGTTAGCAGCGCTAGAGGATGGGGGAAGAGGAAGAAGTTAGATAGAATCGATGATGAGGCGAGGAGGAGAAGAAAAGAGCCCAGCATCAGCTCACTCGGCCGAACAGACAGTTCACTCGGCCGAGTGAAGGACTGCGTTCGGCCGAGTGAAACGGATACAGATTGCCAATTTTTAAAGTTCACTCGACCGAGCAAGAAAGTTCACTCGGCCGAATGGAGTAGCCCATTCGCCCGAGTATGACAGGGATTTTCTTTCGAAAAGCAGCCAACTTACTGGAAATTTGAGAAGACCCACTCGACAGAGCAAGAAAGCTCACTCGGCCGAATGGAGAAGCCCACTCGCCTGAGTATGACAGGGTGACAGACCACCAAAACCCCCAGATTCTCTGTTTTTTTATTGGGTCTGTCATTCGGCCGAGTGACATGTTTCACTCGGCCGAGTGGCGCAGTCCGACTGTGTCGCGAATTAGGTTTTTGGGCTGCAACAGGGGCAAATCTGTCAGGATTTTCTGGACGATTTTGGCTTGTATTTCAGGCTATTTTTATTTCAAGTTTTAGGAGATACTTGAAGTTAATTTTGACGGCTATTCCTACTGTAATTCTCAGCTAGAGATTAAGACGCGTAATTTGGTTTGTTCTTTCTAATTAAAATTCTTGTTTTTATGAATTGTTTTCTCTCAATCATGAATTATGCTATGATCTTATTCTTTATTTCTGAGATTTCTATGATGAATTGTGAGTAGTTCTGCCGCTCTAGGGCATGGGGATGAACCCTATTGATTCGATCTTAGAATTGTGATGAATGAATTGAATTGTTGCTAGGATTGATAGACGGTTAGGTTGTGATTGATTTATTACGGATAGCTAGGGATTTCCATCGATTGGGGTTTGCTAGAGATTGGATTTCAATCGATGGGAAGGCCTAGATATTCGATTTAGGTTTATAATCGAGATCCACTAGACTTGGTTTGCAAGAGATTGGACCAAAGCTAGGATTTTTATTATAGATCTATACTCATATTCGTTTGCAAGAGATTGGACGGCTACGAACTATCATAACCTATATCGTAGCTCGAGTTTGCACGAGAGTGGGCTCGAGGTGCGATTGGACGATGATGTCGATCTTCATGCTAGTGGCTTAGGTTAGGATTTGCATGAGAGTGGGCCCTAATCTAGGTTGCTATAGACCGGCAATAGCGCCAGACCGTAAGCTTGATTCTATATTCAGTTATGACTAGTTCACCTATATTCAAGCCTTGCAACATTGAGATTCATGACCCACAAGGATAAGTGACGATCCGTAGTGGAGATTCCCTATCCCTAGACGCTTTTATTATATTGAATTCTATTTGTTATTTGAACGACTGTGACACCATTATTATCCAAACCATTCCATTCTACCATCAAAATCTAGGTGATCAAGATAGAGTACTGTTAATTGTCCGCCCTGTGTTCGATACCCGCTCGCCACTACACCATGCGCTTGCGGTAAAACTACAATTGTTTTCCAGGTGTATATCCAGGAGCGATCAAGTTTTTGACGTCGTTGCTGGGGAGGGCGACGGTATTCGATTTTGCTTACCCGGTTATATCTCTTCTTCTATCTTTCTTTTATTTATTTTTGATTTTATTTGATGCTTAAATTAACGTGCTCTCCTAGATTTTCCAATAGAATCTTAAGCAGGTAACATGGGAGACATGATGACGAGAATGGAGTCTAGCCCGCGAGATGATGATTCATTTGCAACTCTTCTGAAAGAACTTATTGGTGAGGTCCAATCTACAGGGGCTTTGGCCATCGACATTGAGGACCCTATTGAACAACTATTTGCTAGCTTTGTAATTGATCAAATCTCTCCAGAAGGGACTATCGAGGGCACCATTAAAGTTGACGTAAGGGGTGATAAGTTATACTTTGAAGGGAGCGAAGCATGCATCGGAGAGAGCTTTGCTTTCGAAGAGTCCATATGGCAAGCCGAAGTTTAGAGAAGTGCTCTCGACGATCCTTTTTTCAACACTGATGAACGCACTGACCTATCTTTTGATTTCAGATGCGAACTTGAGGAAAATGGTAGCTCCGCCGACGTCAAAGCAGAGTTGTGCAACATCCACTCCGATGCGCCTTCCTCACTAAGAAGCGAATCAGAGCCGGTATGCAGGAGCCCACTCCCAGAGCGGGAACTGAACTAATATGTGACTGAAGACGCCATGCTTTCACAAGAAGAGGAGGTAGGGGGTACAACGCCCCCTGAGGTAGTACTGAAACAACTACCTCCTAATTTAAGGTATGCTTTCTTGGGAGATAAACTGACCTATCAGGTGATCGTTAATGCCAACCTCAACCACACCCAGCTTAAGAGACTTCTAGATGTCCTTAGGAGCCATAGGGACGTCCTCGGCTATACCATCTCTGACATCAAGGGAATAAGCCCCAGACTTTGTACGCACAGGATCCACCTAGAGAACATTGAAGCCACCTCCATAGATACTCAAAGGTGGTTAAACCCTAACATGAAGGAGTTGGTGAAGAAGGAGATCCTTAAACTGCTTGAAGCCGATACCATATATCCTATTTCTGACAGCAGATGGGTTAGCCCTGTGCATGTCGTTCCTAAAAAGGGGGGATGCCCGTCATAAAAAACGATAAGGGTGAGCCTATATCCACACGCACCTTCACGGGTTGGCGGATTTGTATTGATTACAGGAAATTGAATAAGGCCACCCGTAAAGATCATTACCCATTGCCCTTTATTGACCAAATGCTAGAACGCCTCGCCAAACATAAATACTTTTGTTATTTGGATGGGTATTCGGGATTCTTTCAGATTCCCTTACATGAAGATGACCAAGAAAAGACCACTTTTACGTGCCCTTATGGTACTTATGCCTACCGTAGAATGCCCTTTGGACTTTGTAATGCCCCCGCCACCTTTCAAAGGTGCATGATGTCCATGTTTGCTGATTATATTGAAAACATTATAGAAGTCTTCATGGATGATTTTTCTGTCTATGGTGACGAGTTTGACTCATGTTTGGCTAATCTCACTAAAGTCCTTAAAAGATGCCAACAAAATAATCTCACTCTTAACTGGGAGAAATGCCATTTCATGGTCACTGTGGGGATAGTTCTTGGGCATCTTGTTTCATCTAGAGGGATCGAGGTTGATAAGGCAAAAATTGAGGTAATCGAAAAGCTTCCCCCTCCTATTAATGTCAAGGGCATTAGGGGATTTCTTGGTCATGCGGGATTCTACCGCCGCTTTATCAAAGATTTTGCCCTAATTGCCCGTCCTCTTACTGCTTTACTTGCTAAAGATGCTCCATTTGTCTTTTCAGGAGATTGCTTGCAAGCCTTTAATACATTGAAGGATGCCCTCATTTTCTCACCGATCATACAACCGCCAGACTGGAATCTTCCTTTCGAGCTTATGTGCGACGCAAGTGACCAAGGAATTGGGGCAGTGCTAGGACAAAGGAAGGACAAGAAGCTTCAAGCAATATATTATGCAAGCAAAACTTTGGACGAGGCACAAAAGAATTACACTACCACTGAAAAAGAGCTCTTGGTGGTTGTCTACTCTATTGAGAAGTTTCGCTCTTACCTCCTTGGATCCAAAGTGATTGTGCACACCGATCATGCGGCATTGAAGTATCTACTAAGAAAAAAGGAAGCCAAGCCAAGACTAATAAGATGGATACTATTATTGCAAGAATTTGACTTGGAAATCAGAGACAAGAAAGGTACGAACAAATTATGGCCGATCACTTGTCTAGGCTTGTTCATGACGAAAGGGATGATAGCCTACCGATTGATGACACTTTTGCTGACGAGAGGCTATTCGCCATCAGACCTGGAGAGGTGCCTTGGTATGCGGATTGTGTGAACTATTTGGCATGCAGGATAAAACCATGCGGGATGGCCATGCAACAAAAAAGGAGGTTCATGCACGAAGTCCGCAACTATTTCTGGGAAGACCCGTATCTCTTCAAGATATGCAAGGACGGGATTATACGGAGGTGTGTTTCAAAAGAAGAGGCCACATCTATCATTTCACATTGCCATGATATGCCTTGCAGGAGACATCATGCCGCCTTCAAAACCATCGCAAAGATATTGCAGTGCGGGTTCTTTTCGCTGACCATGTTCAAAGACACACATGACTTCGTCAAGTATTGTGATAGATGCCAACGGACGGGAAACATATCCAAACGGAATGAGATGCCAATGAAACCCATTTTGGAAATTGAGCTATTTGATTGTTGGGGAGTGGATTTCAAGGGGCCTTTTCCATCAAGTAAAGGAAGCAAGTATATTCTATTGGCCGTTGACTACGTCTCGAAGAGGGTAGAGGCCATTGCAACCCCAACCAATGATGCGAGGGTGGTATCCAAATTCTTCAAGCAAAACATATTCCCGCGCTTTGGAGTACCACGGACTTTGATAAGCGATGGAGGAAGCCATTTCATAGAAAGCAAGTTCAAGGCCATGCTAAAGAAGTATGGGGTGAATCATAGAATCGGTATGGCATACCATCCTCAAACGAGTAGACAAGTGGAAGTGTCAAACCGAGAAATTAAACAAATTCTTGAGAAGACCGTCGATAGATCTCAGAAGGATTGGTCCATGAAATTGAATGATGCACTATGGGCATATCGCACAGCCTTTCGCACTCCCATTGGCACCATCCCATACCGTCTTGTTTATGGGAAAGCTTGTCATTTGCCGATAGAGTTGGAACATCGTGCATATTGGGCAATCAAGACCTTGAATTATGACTACAAGAGCGTGGCATTGTGCTGACTCCTAGCCATCAATGAGCTCGATGAGATTAGACGAGACGCTTATGAGAGCTCGAGGATTTACAAGGAAAGAACTAGAATTCTCCATGACGCATGCATCACCATTACGGACTTCAAGGTCAGAGACAAGGTCCTATTATTCAATTCTAGACTCCGACTATTTCCTGGAAATCTAAGGTCACGATGGTCCGGACCCTTCACCATTAGGCACATACAACCGGTAGGAGCCTTCGAGTTGGAGGGAAAAGACGAAGTCACATTTAAGGTAAATGGACAAAGGCACAAGCATTATTCGGATGGAACCCCCACCGGTGAAGTGAATAGCATATACCTACTTCAGGGTTGGTCTCAAGACCTTTCGTACCTCCTCGACGAAGTGATAGATGACGTCATGCCATTCGCCATCAGAGCCAAGAACGATGACGGCCTCGAAGAGGGCCAACTTACTAAAGATGGCGACATGATGGGAGACCCACCGGACCCTCTTACGAACGAGAAGAAAGATGACACTGATGTCGTCAAGATTAGAGAGCTATGTAAGCTCTCTACGGTGAAGCATATGAAGAAAGCTCCACCGGACAACAAGTCTTTACTGCCGGCCAAGAAAAAGGATGTTAAAAGCTCAAGCTTGGGGGACTCATCCCCCACTACTACCCAAGATGAAGGGGATCCGAGGAATGCCGATGAACATCAACAACTAAATCCAAACGGTCTTCTCGGCAAGTTTGACGCGCGCATCTCACATGCACCGAACATCGAGCTTTAAACGCGTATCTTAAGGGGTCAAGCTCAAGACCTTAAACGAGCGCTTGTCGGGAGGTGACCCGACGGTTCTATCTTAGTTTTAGTTGAATTTTTCTTTTATTTTTTGTTTTAGATCTTTAGTAGTGTTTGGAGTCAATTGTCGAAGAAAAACCTGACAACGGGCTATATTTTTTATTGCAGGAGACGGAGAAGAGGAGACCATTTGAATGGAGGACGACCATGGCAAAGGAGAGCACTCCAGAAATGCGCTCAGGTGTCAGGAGAAGGAATAAACTGACGGGGAAACAAAAATCAGAAAGTGGAGCAAAAACAGAGAGTTGGAGCTGAAATTATCAGCCCACTCAGCCGAGTGACATTGTAATTCAGCCGAGTGAAGACCCTACTAGGCCGAGTAGGGTACTGATCAGGAAAGATCCGAAAAACCCATCTCTGTCATTTATATGCCACTCGGCCGAGTGGCTTTGTCAATCGCCCGAACCGCACTCTCCCTTCGCCCGAGCAGCACAGACCCCGTGCCCGAGTCGGTGACCCCGCGCTGACCTCCTCGCCGACCCCACATCATCGGCGCCATTCCCCCCTCTATCGTTCATCCCATATTTCACCCAATTTCTCCCCTTTTCTCCATTTCTCCATTTCATAAGCTTGGGGGAGAATCAGGAGCAGATTTGGAGCTTCTCGGAGGGGGCGTTTCTCTGCTCACATCCACCGCTTGCATTCACATCGTGCTTGGGGTACACTCGCTCCTTTTATATTGTACTTTGCATTTGTAGGCACATTTCATGGCACACATGCCTCCACGGACTAGATCACGCTCGCGGGTGCCCGCCTCAAAGCGGAAGAGGACCAGCGAGCCTGGCTCTTCTTCCGCTAGAATGGACTCCCCGCCACCTAGACCGCCACCATCCACACTTCTGCCTCCTACCGTACCCATTCCACCACCACCGACACAGGCCGTCCCTGCTTTCGACACGATGGGGATCACATTCAGAGATAATGCACATCACGCCAGATTTGAGCGGATCTCCCATCATTCGATCGTCCCCTCTAGGTTTGCACACATTGCAGATTTTGAGCGCCTAGGGGGTATTTGAGGCATGCTCCAGTTGTATGACAACGTGGGGTGGCGTGACTTTTTGTCGGTGTCGGCGGACACCTATATCCGGCCTACACTCGAGGTCCTTAGTTTCATTCGTGGGACTCCTGGGGGTTGCTCATTTCGATTGATGGATCATGAGTGCGAGGTCACTCTCGACATGCTCCGAGACTACTTCCAGCGGCCCCCCGTCTCGGACCCCGACCGTGCTTATAGTCCCACGCACATCACCCCACCGTCATTCGACACTCACGCCTTTTGGACACACATCACGGGATCACCTCTCGCCTTTGGCCCTAGCCGGGCCAAGGCCTCCGCTATCCTCCACCCATGCATTCGCATTGCACAACGCCTTATGGTGACCACTTTCCTAGCGAGGTATGAGCCATGGACGATGTCGACGCCTGAGCTTTACATGCTCTATGCGTTGACTCAAGCGAGGGCCTTCGAGAGAGGTGGAGACGTCTTGCTCCCCGCAGTTCAGATTGATATAGCTAGTTGGTACATAGACCGCATCGTTATCTATATCGGCGCTAGGATGCCTATATGTTGCGGCGGTCTGATTACCCTTCTGGCTCACATGTGCGAAGTAGACATCCCAGCTGGTTTGCTACGACCCCCGGGCCACACTTCCCTTTCCGTTGATGTCATGGCCCGCATGAGGATGTTGCGTCCTCATGGTCAGCACCACTGGGTATGGATGCACGGTCCTTTTGGCACAGATTACATGGTTCTCCCGAGCCCCGCTCGGACCTATATTGGACCTGTAGGAGGGGTGTGGATTCCAGTGATGGACGTCCTCATCCCAGATGCATATGTGCCAGAGCCTGAGGGTGCCCAGCAGGAGCCCCTCCTTCCACCTTTGGACCCAGAGATCCCTCAGCCTGCACCTGATTTGTCTGCTCATCCCGACACCTCTGTCCACACTTCTGTCAGTGTCGGGAGCGCACTTGCTGAGCCACCACCACCACCACCACCACCTCTGTGCCATTGACCATTGATCCTATTTTGTATGTGATTTTTAAGGGCCCCACCACCATTCTTGAGAGCGGTGAGCCTTCCTTTGTTTCCGCAGCCGAGACCCTGTCCACTTTATGTTTCTCGACCCCTGGGGAGTCCTTTTCTGCACACTTCACAACCTCCCCAGTCGTCGACGCTTCCGTCTTTGCTGCCGCTATCTTTTCCGAGAGTGTCGTGACGTCTGTCCCTATTTCTGTGTCAGCGACCTCTCCACCCTCCTCGCCCTCTGTTACTGCTTCAGCCTCTGCCGCTGCTCACACTTCTGCGAGCATTCTTGCGTCTGAGCCTCCCAAAGAGACTGAGTGTCTTCTAGTGAGCACAGCATCACAGCCCCACCCAGTTGTTTCACCACTCGTCTATGGTAGCCGTGCGAGGCAGCCCCGTTCCCCACCAGTTCGACCTTCTGCCCCTCCTCCTCCTAACACCCTAGTTCAGCACCTGCGTGCTCTAGAGGGGGCTGTTAGTGGGCTCAGAGGATATTTTCAGGCTCTCTCCACTGCCATTAGCGATGTACAGTCTCGCGTCACTCTACTCCCTGGTATTCAGGCTAGCCTGAACCAGATTCTTGCACGACTGTCACAGCCTCCACCTGTCGCTCCCCACCCACTTCACAGCAGCCACCCCCACCCCCACCTCCACTACAGGACGGTGCTGGTGCTCCACCACCCGTTTAGGCACATACTTGATGCCTCCCATATTTCTGCCGCTGCCGTGATTGATATCATTCTGTTTGCTGATTTTGTACGCCTCATCCCCACACATTTTGGTCACTTTTTGTTCTGATATGTCTATATCATCTTGGGAGAGAGGAGGTATTTTTTGTGACAGTTATATTGCACCATCTTGATCTCTGCACGCATCATTTGCATATCCATCTCATTTTCTTTTATTTTCATACTTTATCATACTTGCATCCTCACCCACCCCATCCATATCACATCTCTCCGTGTGCCACACTTTGCACATTGAGGACACTGTGCAGTTTAGCTTGGGGGAGTGAGTGTCTCACGCACTTTTCATTTTCTTCATTTTTATTTTTTTATTTTCCACCTTCTTTTATTTTACACTTATCTTTACCCACTTTTTCATTTTTTTCTCATGCATCACGTTTTCTTATCTTTGTGTGTGCTGCATATATATAGTAGTTCTTATTTTTCCTTTATCCTTGTTTCTTTTATCCCTTTTGCTAGAGATGAATTTTCTGTGATGATGACGACGTGGAATTAATTTACCTCTATATGCATATTATCTTGTCATGCCATCGTTTTTATTTCAGATATCATATGCTATGTTTGCTATGCTTCGAGATAGTAACCTGCACCTTCATTATATGAATATGAATGAAATTCCACCATTACCTGAGTCTGATGATTTATATTGTATACTTTTCATGGAAAACACACCAAGCTTCACGCATTGATTGCCTATATTTGGAGTACTGCTTTGTTGTCTACTATCACTTCTTTTTGCATGAAAATTGTCTGCTTGATCAGGTTGATTGAATGTATGCCATTTTGATATAACTGGATTAGTTTACTTTCTGAATCAAACTGAGTAGATTACATTACTCTGTTGAAAGTTGTCATGCACATTCTAAAGAGTGAACCGAGCGTTGCATATTTTTCTTTCTCCACATATCTTGAACATCATTTCCATACTTAAAATCATTGGTGAATCTCTCTTTAGCGAATCCTATATTGGCATCTTCCCCTTGCTATAAAGTCCATGCTCCAACACCCCAAAATCAAAAAGAAAAAATACATGCATATCTCTCTGTCTTTTGATTGGGATCGTTATTGTATATATTGGCTTGAAAAAAGATAAAAAAAAAAGAAAAAAAATGAAGGGCAAAAGAAAAAAGAGAAGATGTTCATACATGATCCCATTTCTTTCTCTCTTTCTTCCCACTTTTATTTTTATTTTTCATGGAGCTTCAAAAATGGGGAAAGGTCATATTGTTCTATTCGATGCCACCACGCTTATAGATAGCTTGGGAGAGAGGATCCAATGATGTGTGAGAGAGTGACTACTTGTTTGTGCATGATGACCTAAGCTAGGTAATTTCTATACTCGGGGAGATTTCTAAAAGTATTACGAAGTCCACGAATTGAAATTTGGCATGCATTTCATGAATGCCACTCCTTTCTATTCTTATTTCTCAATATTGTATGATACCTCTTATACTCCAAATAGAAAGCGATTAATTGAAAAGTGTGTGATCTATGATTGTGTATATTACTTTAGATGCCTCAGATGATGCTAAGTTTAGAATGATTTCATGTTTCATATCGTTTTGATATTCTTGGGGTTTCTATATCGAATGCATTTACACATGATCATGATATCGAGATAAAAATCTTTGGCATGTTTTTATTCGTCGTATACTATTTGAGTAAGCAGCTCCACGTCCTGAGAAAATGATCTAGCACCTCTCTCTTCGTTTTCTTTTCTTATCTTCTTTTTCCTTTTTCCTTATTTTTCCCGCCGGGTTCCCTTTTACTCATCTTCCTCGAGGACGAGTAAGAGGTAAGCTTGGGAGATTTTGATCGCTCCTTATTTTACACCTTTTTTCTGCATGTTTTCATGTCATTTTGATCGCCCATATTGTGTTTTTCACGATTATTCGACGATATCACGTTGCTTTTCACTATTTCTTGTTTTTGTCGGATTTCAGAAAATATGGAGCGATCTGGAGCAAAAATGAGATCAACGGACTTTCACGCGCACCGGAGCATCGCCCATGGCCTTTTTGAGGAGTTAGCAGCGCTAGAGGATGGGCGGAAGAGGAAGAAGTTCGATAGATTCGACGAGGAGGTGAGGAGGAGAAGAAAAGAGCCCAGCAGCATCTCACTCGGCCGAACAGACAGTTCACTCGGCCGAGTGAAGGATTGCATTCGGTCGAGTGAAACAGATACAAATTACCGATTTTCAAAGTTCACTCGGCCGAGCAAGAAATTTCACTCGGCCGAATGGAGAAGCCTACTCGCCCAAGTACGACAGGGATTTTCTTTCGAAAAGCAGCCAACTTACTGGAAATTTGAGAAGACCCACTCGGCAAAGCAAGAAAGCTCACTCGGCCGAATGGAGAAGCCCACTCACCCGAGTATGATAGGGTGACAGACCCCCAAAACCCCCAGATTCTCTGTTTTTTAATTGGGTCTGTCACTCGGCCGAGTGACATGTTTCACTCGGCCGAGTGGCGCAGTCCGACTGTGTCGCGAATTAGGTTTTTGGGCTGCGCCAGGGGCAAATCTGTCAGGATTTTCTGGACGATTTTGGCTTGTAGTTAAGGCTAGTTTTATTCCTAGTTTTAGGAGAGACTTGAAGTTAATTTTGACGGCTATTCCTATTGTAATTCTCAGCTGGAGTTCAAAGACGCGCAATTTGGTTTGTTCTTTCTAATTAAAATTCTGGTTTTTGTGAATTGTTTTCTCTCAATCATGAATTGTGCTATGATCTTATTCTTTATTTCTGAGATTTCTATGATGAATTGTGAGTAGTTCCACCGCTCTAGGGCATGGGGATGAACCTTATGGATTCGATCTTAGAACTGTGATGAATGAATTGAATTGTTGCTAGGATTGATAGATGGTTATGTTGTGATTGATTTATTACGGATAGCTAGGGATTTCCATCGATTGGGGTTTGCAAGAGATTGGATTTCAATCGATGTGAAGGCCTAGATATTCGATTTAGGTTTATAATCGAGATCCACTAGACTTGGTTGGCAAGATATTGGACCAAATCTAGGATTTTTATTATAGATCTATACTCATATTCGTTTGCAAGAGATTGGACGGATACGAACTATCATAACCTAGATCGTAGCTCGAGTTTGCACGAGAGTGGGCTCGAGGTGCGATTGGATGATGAAGTCGATCTTCATGCTAGTGGCTTAGGTTAGGGTTTTCATGAGAGTGGACCCTAATCTAGGTTGCTATAGACCGACAATAGCGCGAGAGCGTGAGCTTGGTTCTATATTCAGTTACGACTAGTTCACCTATATTCAAGCCTTGCAACATTGAGATTCATGATCCACAAGGATAAGTGACGATCCGTAGTGGGGATTCCCTATCCCTAGACGCTTTTATTATATTGAATTCTATTTGTTATTTGAACGACTGTGACACCATTATTATCCAAACCATTCCATT